>CM073747.1:2400000-3000000 GCA_037127355.1 Schoenoplectus tabernaemontani
CATTACTAGCCCAGTATGTAGTATAACTTATTCTACTCCTTGGACCAATACCAATGATCCTGTTATTCAAGAAGACGACACGGCACCCTTAAAAAAAATAATAATAAAAGAAGACGACACAGCCTCGCTGGAATCTTAACCTTCTATTGTCAGAATCCATATGGATTTGTCCAGATTCAACGAGCAGCGTCCTCGTGAGCACGCAATTCATACGGGGATGCCTATCTACCACACCTACTGCTGCACAAAAAAGATCAGGCTCAACTCAGATTCGAGCTAATTTGATTTAAACTAATTTGACTTGAGCTAATCTAATTCAATAATTAAATGAATTGAGTTTAAGTTGGGATTGACTTGGATCGTGGCTCGACTTGACTCGAATAATAATAATTTATATATTTTTTATGCTAAACTCTAATATGATAATTCATATCTCATTATCTCTCATTATCTTATAATCTCAGCGGCTTAACGACTTCTTATACTCGCTCGTGACTCGGCTTATATATCCGTCTCGATAGTTTTTTTATTGGTCCATCAATTTAAATTAATGCAGCAAAGATTTTGTTGAAAATATAATTTGTTGATATATCAATTTTGTACTAATTCATATATTATTTTTTTAGATATATCAAATTTATAGTTTATAGATATATTAAATATAAATGTCAAACTGAGTCAACATACATATATTGGCTCATGAGCTAGCTCGAATAGTAACGAGCCGAGCTTGAGCTAGACTTTTCAGCTCGAAGCATTTCACGAGCTCGACTCAACTCGACTCGAATTTTCATGAGCCGAGTTTGAGCTAAGCCTGATTCACTCGAACATGACTCGTTTGCAGCCCTAACCACACCGCAGCATGCTACTGCGGTAGCCTTGCCACTTTGGAGTTTGGACATGCAACGATCATTGAGATTGGAGTTGACACCAATCTTGATGTGTTCGGATGAACGAGCCAGCGCTGCACGGTATGCAGGCAGCAGCCGACGGCAAGAATTCTGATTCCCAGCAGCCACCGTCTCATTTTAAGTAGGGGTGTGAATAATTTTTATCGTCTATCACGCGTGTGGAGCGTGATTTTAAGATTGTTTGATCCGTGTGAAAATTCATAATTGAACGATTTTAAAGGAATCTTTTGAATTTGAGGGTTGTCGTGTGTGCTGCACTGTAAGTGATACACATATGGGTGTAAACGGATCTGATAAAGTTGGATAGTGATCAAAACTATTTTCATATTTGTTTAAAACTATATTCATATTTATTTTAATTTTTCAAATATGAAAATACAAATATGGATAATTTCAGATAAAAATAAAGATTAGATATTAAACGGATACAAATACGAATCAGATAATATATAAATATAAATACGGATATATTTCAAATAATAAATTAAAATATCATCAACATAATTAAAAATAATTATATAATATTTTCATGATAGATCACTAATTATAAAATTTTAATTATTAATCATTATCATATCATTAATTATTTAATCAATAATTATCATTACAAATTAGTTGTTAAAAACTATAAAAACTAAAATATTAATTAAAATGTATCAAAAAAACTATAAAAAATAAAATATAAGGACAAATTATATATAAATTTTAATTGAACTTATAATCTACATTAAAAATATAATTGAAAAAGATATAATGGACCTTTTATTCAGATATCCAAATTTCAAAAATATCCTAATTCGAATAATTATCCGTATTCAATTTCAAATTAAAAACCGTATTCATATCTAACAAAAATTTGTCTATATTCAAATTCATATCCGAAAATATTTGTATCCGCTATTATCCGGATATGTAATATCCGATCAGTTTGCACACCTAATTTTAAATTCTTTTAAGCCTATTTACTGGGCTATAGATAGAGAAATCAGATAGAGACCTGTTCTTCTATCAGAAAAAAAAAATTGAATTTGAAAACAAGGCGCCACCTAGCCGTTGAAACCTGAAATGTCCTCCTAACCATTTTCTTATATTTTTAATACCACTAACCATTTCAAATTTAAAATCCCGTCTTTGACACAGAATTACAGAAATAAGGTATGAACAACAAATGTATTGCAAAAGATTAAGAATCATGTGATCTTGACTGAGACGCTTCGCATGCTCGTCAACCAATAAAATGTAGTAATGTACAAAGTCAGTGTAAGAAATAAATAAATACATATAATCCTGCACGAATTCAAATTTTAATAAAATTCACGCTTATCTTAAAAACTTATATAATTTCACTTGAATTGTAAATGAACATTTTTTTCCCACAAAAAGTGGATATTCCAACTGTTTTATTACTAAATAATGTTTGTTTGATACCACACCCGGTATCTAGGTTCATCAGAAATTATTAAAACCTGCTTAAGTCACTAAAGAAGAAATATAAAAGAGTATTAGTTTCCTCCATGACCCGGATTGGAGTAGATAATACCAAAATGATTGAAGATAAACAAATTCAACAGTTCATATGATCTCTAAAACCTTCTAATTTTCTTGCTTGCCCTAACTTGCAATTTTTCTTCACAATCAACCTGTCAATATCAGTTGAAACAGAATACAATTCTAATCACTACTATTACTTATCTGAATTAACTATTGTATTTTATCATTTGTAACGATTTTTTTTTTCAAAAAAATTCCATTTTTTCGCACTTCTTCTTCTTTTTTATTTTATTTTGTGTTTCAATTGTTTTTGGTTCTGAAAGCCAACTGAAAATGAACTTCTGTCTATTTATGAAACTGGTCAAGATTTAAATAAACTGATGTGCATATGAAGTGAACCAGAGAAGCATCTTAGGTTTTATTGTTATCCACTTGTTTAAGATACTATACGACTTCGCAGGAAATTTGGCAAGCATCAAAATTCCCAGATTCCAATTTCATGTAATGCAGTTTGACCATGTTATATATAACACATTGTAAACACCGAAGGCTCACATCTTCCAAGAATGCATAGAAGTTGAAAAAAAAGAAAAAGAGAAAAATCTTTCCCTACAAGAATAATTAACTAACGTAATTTGTAAAGAAGATTTGACTTGCAGGTATTGGCTTATCTTACTAAGAGAACATTTTAATAAACAAAAGAAATGAAAAATAATCATTGCATAAGATGCCTTAATGGTCTAAGTGTTGATAAAAGAAAGCTAAAAGTCATGTCTATATACAAGTTACATTATATTAAAACAAAAAAAAAACAAAACAAAAAAAAACAATATGGCTGGAGGCTACTCGTACTCAACTAAAACATCTATTGCAAATTTTATCAGAAAATTCGGCTCCGTACCAAGCTATTGTCTCAAAACCATTAAATCTAGCAATTAACGACCAAAGTACGTCAACAAAGCTGTCATTTAATAAAGAAAACCTCTTAACAACCTGTTGTGAGCCATTTCACGTGGCACGTGACTAGCACATTAATTGTGCCTTTATCACTTGGAACCATTAGATATGCATGACAGAATGTGTTTTCTTTTTTCCGCTAGATAAATCAATGGCACCTACAACCAAAGCCAGATCTAGGGAATGGTCCATAATTTTAATTCTTCTTTCCCTGTCGACTATAGATATAATTATATATCACATAATAATTTTTACACAAGGACTAATGGAGAAAACACCCATTTCTAAAATGACATTAGAGGCAGCAAATAAAGGAAAATAATTTAATCAGTATGATAAAACAAATATGGTACAAAGCTCAAACCCATTAACCCTAGCTACCCGATATAATCTACCTCCACATTGTTTGGTTGTCACGATTTCTGAAGTTCCCTTCGTTACTGCTGCACTGATTTGATGAGATGGAAGATACATCTCGTCCCATTTTTCTTTCCTGTAAAAAATTTAAACATACTGTCAATATCAACAATCATTCTAATACCAGCCAACACAAGGGCGTCGTAATTTCATTAATTTAGAAGTTTGATCCTACCTTGAATTAATTGGAAGTTTTAATCCTACCAAAAATTACCCCTTTTCTTTTTTACAAAATATTAATCTTTTTTCAAATATAAAAGAACTCCAACTAATCCCTTAATTTTAGTAAAAGGAAAACTACGGTTAGTCTGGTCATCTCTTAAAAAGGTTAAAAAAATATATAATCTCATATTTTAGTAGGCCATAATTACGTATGTGATATCTCGTACCATTTTGTCAGTGCACATGACATTTCTCATTTTACAAGAAACCTATTACTAATGAAATCACATACGTCTTTGATAAGCAGGTCATCCATTTCTAGCATGTGGATAACATGCCCCATTTTGGGTCTCTTGTGACCATCCGGGTCAACACATCGCAATGCCACAAGAAGTGCTCGTTTAAGTGCCTTTGAAGATGGCTTCTCTGCTATTTTTGGATCCACCACCAGTTCAGCCTTTCTCTCTGCCACCATATTCTTCAGCCACTCTATCAAATTCACCTGATAACACAAAATACATTAGTAAAGGTATCAATTATGTTTTTCTTCTAGGAAGTTCACACAAAGATCTAGTGTATGATAGTCCAGCATGAGCTGGCTTGCACTGTCACCAAAAGTACCCTACCTCAATAGTGATTACCCATGTGAAGGGTAACTAATTTTAATAACAAGAATCCAAAAATGAAGTATTTTGGGAGCTTTTATGTTTCTATAGCTGGTCTGTGGAGACCTATACCAGGCAAGAAATCTATTTTGATACAATTTGAAGTTTTTAACTATAAACCTCGCTAGGTGGTCTTGAATAGTCCACAGGAGATCTGCCAGTAATTATTTCCATTATAAGAACACCAAAACTGTAAACATCACTTCTCTCATTAAGCATGCCGGTGCTAGCATACTCAGGAGCCACATACCTACAACACATTAGTATAAATTATTCAAAATCCTTAGTAGCTAACAAAGAAAATGCTTGTAATATTACAACCAAATCTGGAACTTACCCAAATGTACCCATGACACGTGTTGTGACATAGCTCCTCTCGGAACACAATAATTTGGCAAGCCCAAAATCTGAAACTTTTGGGTTCCATTGTCGATCAAGAAGTATATTGCTAGTTTTCACATCACGATGTACAACCTTCGGTTCAAGCCCCTCATGGAGGTATGCTAGCCTTGAAAAACATATATTTCAAATTAATTCTACATTTAAAATCATCACATACAACTAGAGAGAGTACAAGCAATTAAATTAATTGAAGATGCCTTGTTGTTTCAGGTGATTTTTTTTTCATTTTCTTCTCTTTAAGGTGCCATCATCCATGCACTGAATGAGTGCATACAAAGTAACTGTACGATAACTTGGGTCTGAAGTACATTTGCTTACTTCAACACTACTTTATACCTTGCATTAGTTAGGTGGTTTTATCTTAAGAGTTCTTAGAGAGAGACTTAACGCCAATCAAGGATAGTTTGAAAGATAAAGATCCAATTTTATTGGATAAGAGATCCTTAAAATCTTGGTATAACTAGAATACATGCAAAGAATATCCAGATTAACTCAGATCACAGAGATTTTCCTACATTAACATTAGCTTACATGATTTTTTTTTTCGATTTCTAACAAAACATATTATAAAGCTATTTCTAAAGCTTCAAATTTGCTCATGCAGATTGCCAGCAAATACAAAAACTAGAAATAGCAAATTTAGAAAAACAAGACAAGTAAAATCAAGTACTCACCCTTTAGCAGTTCCGAGGATAATATTCAACCTAATTTCCCAAGTTAATGGACTTGTTTCACCAACATCACCATGCAACCACTGATCTAAATTGCCATTGTCTACATACTCATAAACAAGCATCCTACAGACGTTTATAGAAGAAAAAATTAATAATAGAAGAATAAAAAACTTTTTAGATTATTTACAAACATAAGAAAGTAAAGCACAAGTAGATAAATCAACCTATAAGCCCCTTCTACGCAGTATCCAAGTAATCTGACAAGATTTTTGTGCCTAACACGACCAATAGCCTCCACCTCCACTTTAAACTCCTTTTCTGCCTGACCCCTAGGAAAAGAACACGTATCTAATAATTACTAGTAATTTTCCTTAAGTTCCTTTAAGGAAAAGGCACATCAAAATTATAATTCAAGTTCCACCACTGAAGTCATGAGTTGATCAAGAATAATGTGCCTAGAACAAACTTTCAAACTTATCACGACAGATACCACAGGATGGCAATAAATTATGGTTAGGAAGACAATGGAAGGAGTGGAATACACCATAACCACAAAAGCACCAACTCCGTGTTATAAAATTTGACCAAACGGATGAGATAAGAAAAAAGAATATAATCAAATTAGCAAATTTGTAGAACCAAATATCATAAATGCCATTGTATTAGGTACCAAAAGCTATACTAAAGTAATCACCAGATAGTAAAAAGGTCATATATTAATTTAAAGAACAAGTTGGACCTACTTCTAACAAAAATCAGACATTTCTAAATTCATTGCTTCAAAATAATTAGTCAAGGGTGGTAACAGATACCTATAGTTAAGCAAATTTTTAACAGCAACAATGGTTTGATCAGCAAACACTCCCCGATAAACAATCCCATATCCTCCCTCTCCGATCACATTCTCCTCAGCCAGTCCATTGGTCGCCTCCTCCAACTCTCTTAATGTGTACCTATAAAATTAGAAACAAATTCTTATTCCCACATTATTCAAGTTAAAAAAAAAAAAAAACCCCACAGAACAACACAGTAAAATCCGTGATTTTTATAATAAAAATTATTTAATTCCTAATTTTAATAAAAAAACATTATTTAATCAAAATTTTAATAATAAAATGAGAGGTCGCCGATGATGATAGTGACATTTTACAAATACGTTAGTCGAATTAACTTTTACAAATGCATCACTGCACGTCTTTTCAAATATTTTTTTCAGTTACTTTTTTAAAAAATACAACAGCGCCGATGAGAGTAAGTTTGAAAAAATGCATTTGCAAAAAAAAACCTTCACTGTAAGTGGTGTTGCACAAAATAAAAGAAAAAAAAAGAAAAAGAAAAACAGTGGTGTTGCACAAAAAAAAAAGACGCATGAGTAGTTTCTCTGCATAAAGAGCCAGTGAAACTTATTATTAAAAATATGATTACATAATATTTAATATTAAAATATAATTATTTATATTATTATTTTTAAAAATGACGGCAGTAAAATTGGTCAAGTTAGCCACCCTGCCCATCACAAAAAAGAACAATAGAATTAAAAAGTGGTTACTATCCATATTAGTAAGTACTAACCAATGGCCCCATCCAAGATGTGAAACCTCTGGTGTCTTGGCTGGAGTGCCAGTCCCATCCCCAGCAGCTCGGCTCTCCCCACTGGTAGTACCAGTTGTCGAACCTGACTGAGCAGGAGGAGGCTCCGCCACCGTCCGTCGGTCTCCGCCCAGCACCACCCGGTGATCTGTCTTTCCAATGTCGATCTGCACCTCAGGCAGGGGCAACTGATAGGAAGCATTTTGTTGCACAATCTCTCGGATATCTTTCGACACTGGAGGAGTCCGGTCACGGAGGTGGAGCTTGAGAGGCTTGCTTGAGCTGGGGCCAGCGGCGGAGGATAGTCGCCGGCGAGGGGAGCGGCGGCGAGAGGTGAAGAAAAGAGAAAGGAGAAAGAGAACAAGAACAATCGCGGCGCCAACAAGAATCCCGATCACGACCCAGAGGCGGAGGCCGAAAATGGAGGTCTTTGTGGAGAGCCAGTTGTTGAGGAATCCTTCAGACCAGATTGACATACTGGAATTTTTTGTTGGATGCGAGGGAGAATTCATGAAAAATGAGAAGAGAGATTGTAAAGGTGCATCGCCCCCTAAAGAAAAAGAAAGAGGGGGGAGAGGATTGCTCGGTGTGCGTGCTTTTCAATTTTGGGACTGTTATATGTCTCTTATTTAACTTTAAACCTGTGGCATCTCCGTTGTAAAGAAATGCAAGTGGGAATGAGCAGGCCGAGCAAGGAGATAATCCCGAAATTTCTTCTATTGGTTACTCCGAAAATATTCAAAATTACGTGTATAAATACTAAATACTAATTTTCACATCAATATTCACTCCAGTGCCTACGAGTGTGTTAGACAATTGCTCTAATGATAAGTAGTGAAACTACGAAAAAAAATCATATTAAGATTGCTGATTGGCAAATTAATAAACTGATAAGGACGTTAACGCCATTTCTGTTCACTCGCAAGTCGCCACTTAAAAGAATTAAAAGGTGGTAATGATTTATTATTACTTTTGAGTAAATATGGAGCCTAAATTATAATACATTGACTTATTTAGATAGTAAGGTTCTAAATAGTGATTATCGCGTCATCGTGATAAGTCTTAAAAAAAGTTATCGCGTTATAACGTGCTATAGCAAAAGTTATCTGATATATATCTAAATATTCAAAGAGAAAAATAAATAAATAACACAAAATCAATTAAAAGATAATATTGAAATTGAACAAGTACAATTTCTAAACTACTATTCAAAATATCTTCGATATAATAAATTACTAAATTAAATAATATATATCATTTTATGTCAAGCAATTCTGTTATTAACTAAGATCCATATGAATTAATTATAATATTAAATTTTAAATTATATTAAGTCTCAAAATAAAACTTTTTAGGTTAATTTGGTTTAAATTACTCGAGTTCAAGGTACTGCCTAGCAGGGGCGGATGCATGATTTTGGTTAGGGGATAATTATCGGATTGTAATAACTTATCGATTCAAATTCATTAACTAATTGGATACTAAATAAAAAAATTTAATAATTTAATATATATTCTTACCTATTAAAAACTATCAAAATAATAACATTTTATATATTAAAAATAACAACAAAATTAAAATCAAAATAATAGATAATCAAGTTGATGAATAAAGTTTTCCTTTATGGAACTTCATATTTTGACATTTTTACATAATTATTTTATTATGCATGATATTAAATATTTTTTTCAATAAAAATATTCAGATAATCTAAGGGGCAAAAAAATTTCAAATTTCAAAATATTACCTAAAAGCACATTATTTCAAAAATATTATCTAAAAGCACTTTTATTTTTTTCAAAATCCAGGGGGATTTCAGGGGGTGGATTACCCGACCTTCCCCGACCTCTATGGATCCACCCCTACTGTCTAGTTTTAGTTATTATTTCAGGTAAAGAAAGGGATCCAAGAAGAAAGTAAGAGAAAAATGTAATTCGGGATCAAATCAAAATACTAATAACAAAGAAGAAATAAATTTTGATCCAAAATTTATACGATAACGTCGCTATACGCTATATGTAATAATGGTTCTCTATCACCGCTATTGCACAAATAATGCACATAGTATAATGTAAGTGTATAGTATAGCGTTTGAGTTTCGAAAAAGCTATAATATACTATTTAGAACACTCATCGATAGTATTTCTCTTTCCGGTCCACTCCTTACAAAAACAAGGCAATTAGAGATAGTGAAAATTTAGCAAGTCAATGAATATCTCTTTTTAAATATTAAACGTATAATATAAGGGTCCGTTTGGCACCCAATGGAATAGCAAAAAGTTGGAATAGAATAGCTATTCCGATTGCCAAACGAATTTTAGACTAAGTAGAAGAGTGCGGAATAGCGCTAATCCGGTATACCAACTTATAGGTGGAATACGGATTAGCTCTAAATCGAATAGCGATTATTGTTTGATTATATTATATTATATTATTATATTATGATTATGATTAAGATTTAGTATTATTATATTATTATATTATATTTATGATTATAATTTATTATTATATTAATATTATGATTATTTATTATTATTATTATTATTATCATTATATTATTATTATTAAATTATTATTATCATTATTATTATCATTATTGTTATTATATTATCGTTACCATTGGTATTATTATATTATTTATTATTATTATAAATATAATTTTAATATTATATTATTATATTATGAATATAAATATAATTATTTTATTATTATATTATTATGATCAAGATTATTTATTATTATATTATTATATTATTATATTATGATGATTATGATTATGATTATGATTATTTATTATTATTTTATTATATTGTATTATATTATTATATGTTGATTATAGTGATGATTAATTTATTATTATATTATTATAATTATAATTATTTATAATTATTTTTATGATTATGATTGTATTTTTATTATTATATTATTATATTATTATGATTATGGTTATATTATTATGATCATGATCATGATTATGATTATTATATTATAATTATATTATTAAAATTATGATTACTTATTATTATTATATTATTATAATTATGATTGTAATAATAATTTTTTATCATTATATTACTATATTATGATTATGTTTATATTTTTATTATATTACTATTATAATATTATTATTTATTATGATTATTTTTTAATACTTTATTATTATTTTATTATGTTGTATTATATTATTATATATTAATTATAGTTATGATTAATTTATTATTATTATTATAATTATAATTATTTATAATTATTTTTATGATTATGATTATATTTTTATTATTATATTATTATGATTATGATTATATTATTATGATTATGACTATAATTATTATTATCATGATTATGATTATGATTATTATATTATTAAAATTATGATTATTTATTATTATATTATTATAATTATGATTGTAATTATAATTTTTTATTATTATATTACTATATTATGATTATGTTTATATTTTTATTATATTACTATATTATGATTATGTTTATATTTTTATTATATTACTATTATAATATTATTATTTATTATAATTATTTATTATTATTTTATTATTATTATTATCTTACTATTATGATTATTATTTTACTATTATTATAATAATCATCATTATTAGTATCATAATTATTCATATTTTAACTATTCGAGTAACAACTTGCCAAACGATATTTTCGCTCTTCCGAATAGTTTAACAGAATAGTGCTATCTCGATAATATTGTTTTCATTATTGGAGAAATTGAAAATACCGTTAGGTAAATGTTAGTTAAAATATTGGAACGAAAATATATTAATATAATATCAGAATATCAACATACTTTTAATTTATATTTTAAATTTTAATATTTAAATATCAAATCTAAATCATTTATCTTATTTATTTTTTATAATAAATGTATGCTCATAAAATTTTATAATTTTTAGAAATTATTTTATACTAGATCAAATAATAACAAAATAAATACATAAAAATTAACCATATTCCCTCATTTTATTATCATTTAATCGAGTATAAAATGACCTCCAAAAATCATAAAATATTATGAACATACATCTATCATGAAAATAAATAAAATTAATGTTTGAATTTAAAATTTTAAAATATAAACTAAAAATTAATTGATAACATCAAATTCCACTAATGACACTAAATCCCTTCACAATAATAATAGTGGTATACTTACAGTGACTTTTAATATCAACTGCTACGATAACGTTGGCAATGCCAAAAAATATTTTTATATTAATGATAATGATGGTGGTGATGCAGATATTATAAATACAAATAATTATATAAATGTTTGTAATGTTTATGATTTTTTTAACTTCAGAAGCGCAGACCGCAGATAACAACAAGATTTTGAATCAAATGATTACTGGAAGGTTAAATTTTAAGACATGTCATTCAACTTCATATGGAATCAGTTATTGGATTTTAAATTATTTTATTTTAAATCACTGATTATATTCAATTTTAGTTAATTTTGTCATATTTTTCATCTAAAGTATTAGCAGTACGGACATCATATTTCATGTTGACTCTATATTCTCACGGTTAGACAATAAAAGTTTATTATTTAAATCAGATACATAAAGTTACATTTCTACTGATAAGAAATGAATATTTGTTTTCTTACCTCATCTAGACATTTATTGATGTGGCTAATTTTTATTGACTATATGACATAACTTATACAGTATGTCATGTCTGTATTATTAAAATTTTAATCGAGAAAATTTACTCAGTGACTAAATTTGGATATACATTAAAATTTAGTAGTGAAAATAAATAAATTTAAAATTCAGTGATCAAATATAAATTTCATATAAAATTGAGTGACCTTTCAGTAAATTTACCTATTTTCCTTGACAAACTATATTGTAAAATTGTTTAGAACAGTTTTCTTTTGTGCTAAATGAACATGCAGCCATTATGACTAACATGCTAAACATCAAATATCTCGTCCCTCTCTAATCAAAGATCTACCATGTGACACATAATTACATGCACCCAGCTAATGGGCATTTATAGCCAAAAATAATAAATAAAGCCCCACTTAGCCTCTTGTTTTTTTTCCACATTAATTATGTCTGAATCATCTCTAATTACTTCTTGATCGTGTATGTTATATGTAGAACGCCAATGATACTCAGAAATAATTAAACATAAGTCTTCTATCCTTGGCTATGTCACATCAACAAGGATGACCAGAACCGTCCGATTTTTTTTTCCTTTTTGTTAATCTAATGTTTTTGGGATTGTAAACCTAGATATGTATTAAATTGGTATGCATTATGGTTTTCGTATTTGTCTGTGGGAATTACTGTATAGCTAATAATGTTGTGTTTTTATTCAAAGGCTTTTGATTGCTACATAAACAACCTCATAAACATCTTCCCTCAAAGATTTATATAATCTTAAAAGAATGTGTTTAATATCTTCGGCATGTTGGATAACTTGTGTGCGCTGTCATATATATATAGTTAGACAATTGTGAAAACGTTTGTATTTCGAATTCAAGTGCATACGGCTCAAATTTTAATGTACTACGTTCGAAATTTAAAATTATCATTCTCATTAAATTCTTCATATCAAAATATTGAGGGATACAAAAATTTGGGGTATTTTGAGTTTTCTAAGTATTTATTTTGAATTTTTGAAAATCAGCAACAATAATTCAATATTTTATTATTATTTTAGTGCCGATTTTTAAAAATCCAAAATAAATATTTAGAAAACTCAAAATACCCTAAATTTGTGTATCCCTAAATATTTTAATATGAAGAATTTTAATGAGAATGATAATTTTGAATTTCGAACGTATTACGATAAAATTTAAGCCATATGCACTTGAACTCGAAATGCAAACGTTTTCACAATAGTCTAATTCTCTCTCTCTCCCCCTCTCTCTCTCTCTCTCTCTCTATATATATATATATATATATAGTAAATCTACGGTGAGCTTAGCTCAAAAAATATATCAAATGATCTTCAAATTTTGATTTTCCAATCTCATTAAATTCTTCATATAAAATCTTATGGGTATAAAAATTTGGGATGTTTCGAGTTTTCTAAGTCACTCTTTTCATTTTTTTTAAAATAATGTACAAATATTGAATATTTTATTATTATTTTTGGATCTGATTTTCAAAAATTAAAAAGAGCGACTTAGAAAACTCAAAACATTCCAATCTTTTGTACCCCACAAGATTTCAATATGAAGAATTTAATGAGATTAAAAAATCAAGATTTAAAGATCATTTGATATATTTTTTGAGCTAAGCTCACGGAGGTCTTCCGTGAGCTTAAGCTCACCGTAGATTTACTATATATATATATATATATATATATATATATATATATATATATATATTCCAATGGCTCAAATGGTCGATCTAAATTACTCAATAATTTTTTATGTTAAAATCTTATGGGATATTAAATTTCATAATTTTTTGAACTTCCTAACTAATTTTTAAATTATTTATAAAAACAGCATTGTTTAATGTAAGAAAATGATCTATTTCAGGGTTGTTTTTAAAAATAATTTAAAAAATACTTAGAAAACTAAAAAAATCATGAAATTTAATATCCCATAAGATTTTAACATAAAGAAATTATTAAGCAACTTAGATAGACAATTTAAGCCATCGGGATATGAAATCTCATGCCAAAGCAAAATCGATTCTTTACTTTGCAAAGCACTCGTAACCTCACCATATATATATATATATATATATATATATATATATATATATAGAGAGAGAGAGAGAGAGAGTTATGCTACGGTTAGTCGTGAAGTACAAAATATTTTTGTACTTCGCGTTGTATTTCCCATTTTCAAATTCAAAATACCGATCCGACCGTTAAAAGCGTTCTTCATATCGAAATATGTTTGGAAAGTAAACTTTATATTTTTTTAGATATTTATTTCTTTTTTTTTTGAGGATTATAAACTCAATACATTTTCATCCCCTAACTTTTTTAAAAATATATAAAATTTAATCTCCAAACATATTTCATATGAAAATCTTGTGGGATAAAAATATTTGGGGTGTTTCAAGTTTTTTATGTCACTCTTTTTAATTTTAAAAATCAACTCTAAAAATAATAATAAAATATTTAATGTTTGTACATTATTTTTCAAAAATTAAAAACAGTGACATATAAAACTCGAAACATCTCAAATTTTTGTACCCCACAAGATTTCAATATGAAAAATTAAAAATTAGAGATAATTTGATATAATTTTTGAGGTAGGAACATAGAGGGGCTCCGTGCTCCGAGGAGTACGCTAGTTTTAATATATATATAGAGAGAGAGAGAGTAAAGATACCGTAAGCTTAATCTCACGGAGATCTTCCGTGAGTTTAGCTCGAAAAATATATCAAATCATCTCCAAATTTTAATTTATCATTCTCATTAAATTTTTTTATATGAAAATCTTATGGGATGCAAAAATTTAGAGTGTTTTGAGATTTTTAAGTCATTGTTTTTAATTTTTTAAAATAATGTTCAAGTATTGAATATATTATTATTTTTTATAGCTAATTTTCAAAAATTAAAAACTATGACTTAAAAAACTCAAAACACTTCAAATTTTTGCATCCCATAAGATTTTAATATAAAGAATTTAATGAGAATGATAAATTAAAATTTGGAGATAATTTGATATATTTTTTGAGTTAAGCTCACGGTATATCCTCTCTCTCTATATATATATATATATATTTTTCTCAAGTGTTTTGTCATTTTCCTCTCAAAAAAGTATTTTGTCGTTTTGGATCCCTGAGACTAATAATGCATCAATGTTAGTGTTAAGACTATTGAACTCGCGAAAATGCACCTAATTAACTAGTGGGAAAAGGCATAAATAAACTTGAAAACAGATGGTGTGTGTATATATGGAACATGTAACTATGAATTATAGTTAAATCTATTGAATATATATAAAAAATAATTGATTATATTATATTTAACCCATACATATAGTTTATCCTAATATATTAATTAATAAATAAAAACATAATTAAAAGAAGCATAATTTATAGTATTTTCTGTAAATTGATCTTTACATATTGAATCAAACTCACTGTATCAAGTAGTTATACTATGAATCAGACTTAATTATGTTATGTATTTAATTATTTCTTTCCCGGGACGAAGCTCCTTTATAACGCTGGTTTTGAGATATAAGTTGACATAATTTCCCTATATATATTTTGGTTGTGAATTATAATTCTCGTTTGTGACGACTGTACATGTACATGATACTTTCTACTTTTGTTCCTTTGCAGGGGACATGAAATTGCGCCTCTAATGTTTCGCTCAAAATTGTTGTACGCGTTTCCCATTTTGAATATTTTGATTGCAGAATGAAAACACTTGTCAATTGCTTTAATTGGAATAGACCTGGTTTGGCCTCAAGGAAGAAATAATCATGCGAAGCATCTCAGGCTGATGACCACTATCAAAGCTGACACATGAACTAATTATTTCTGTTTGACTATATGAAATCATTATTACCTAGCTCTTATACATCCGATTTTATTCAGATTTTTTTGTTATATATAATAATTATAAAAATAATATTATTAATAATAAAAGTGATAAAAATAAAATTTTAAATCTACTAATGGCAACGTCACACGCTGCCGGTGACGTGGCTAAAGCAAACACGCGCCATTGTCGTGGCGTGTTTATATAAACGCCAACTTTCAAATGACTGTGCATCATTCGTAGATTTAAAAATTTGCTTTTATCACTCTTATTATTAATAATATAATTTTTATAATTATTATATTTAAAAAAATCTGGATTTTACTTGTTTGTCCCAACTTATAATGCAAATCGCATACTAGTTTCTTCCATGATATTTTCCACGAGTTGGTGGGGCCATAATCAATTAATCATATCATATAATATTGAAACTTATTTTACTTGTATAAATTGGTAAATGCTCGCTTGGCTCTTAGAGATGAGTGGAGTGGATGTTGCTTGTTTTGCTTCAAGAGGAAGATAAATGTCAGTTACTCCAATTTATATGATACCTCAAAATCAATCAATCCGAGTACGGAAATTAATGAGATATTGTTATTCCGAATCAAATAATTAGGCCGTTAGAGAAGCATGTTGATTTTCTTGGTTACAAATTACAATCGAATTAGGACAATCAATTTCCTTAGTTAATTATAATTTTAATAGTAGCAAATGACACACAGCTGGGCTGCGTGTTTTAAACGTTTGATAGTTCGGATAAATCCGATTGACTAAAATTATACATCATATTTTATAACTCATTTGGAAAGGAGTTGGTTTGATTATAGTTCAAAAATGTTCCGGCAAAAAAATTATTACTGTTCAGTTCTTCAGCATTGTAATTTTAATCATCGTAGGATATTGCTTTAATCAGTCTCATATCGAAGAAAAATTGGAAATCTAAAAGTCTTTTTTTATAATAATAGATAATGACATTGAATAGTCATTTTTCAATGTTATTCTCACATATATTTTTATGGAAAGACGTCACTTAAAGTAACACATTTTAAAGAAAGCGTCACTAAGAATTACATATTTTACAGAAAATATAACTAGAAGTGAAGTGTTTTTATAAAGACGTCAGTGATAATGACGTAAGCAACATCCGCAATGACGCGCTGTTATTTTTATTATTAAAATTTTAATTCATTAGTGTTTATTACTAAAAATTATACTATTATTTAAAAAATCACCGACATTTTTTACTTTGAGGTGGTTTGAATTTTGGGGGAATAAAAATGGATAAATATTGAATGTCTTCTATTTTTTTTTTCATTTCACTTGCCACTTGATGGGTGGGATCTAGTGAACTAAAATCGAGTTTGGTCGGGACGGTTAGGACGGGTTAATGGGTTAGACGGGACGGGTTAGGATGGGTCGGATTTGAGAAGGTAGGCCATGATTCGTTCTAGAATCATGAGTTGGACGGGTCGATGGGGCGGATCGGGACAGGTCGAAAATCCGGGGCGATCGGGTTGGATATTTATACCGCCGGGTTTAATTTTTTTTTTCCAAAATTTAAAATAATTCAAATAAATTCAAGTAAATTCTCAAAAATTCTAAAAATAAAAAAATAATTATTAAGAATATTAAAAATATATAATTATTAATATTCTTCACAATTTTTTGGTTTTTTTTTTACGACTTAATAAAATTAAGTAAAATTTCAAATGAAATGTTAAAAATTCAAATAAAATGATATAATTTAAAATAAAATGACAAACTAATTATTTAGTTCAAATAAAATATTAAAAATTCAAATAAAATAAATATATTTTTTATTTTTAAATCAAATAAATTGATAAAAAAATTAAAAACTTGCTAAAAATTAAAATAAATGAGTTAAAAAAAACTTAAAATGGGTTAAAATTGTCTGGGTTTTGGCGGGTCAAGTTTGGCCGGTTTGCCTAGATTTTTGCGGATCGGATTGGGTCGGGTACAGTTTAGGACGGGACAAATTTTAGACGAGTTTTCAGAAATTCTTATCCGCAATCCATTATAAACTCATGGGTTACTTCAGACACATATTAGCACAGATTGAACCTCAGATCAGATCGGATCGAGATGCAAACACGATTTAACGGATCAAATTTAATCCGTCCAGATATTTTTATAACACTAGTGGGATCCATTTTAGTATGGGAGCCCACTAATATAGGTGATGAGTAAGATGAAAGGCAAAATACGGAACACCATCATTACCCCTAAAAGAATAAATACATTGAACCTTAATTCTAAAGGTCTGGCGACGAACATACAACATAATAGCTTCCATAATCGTCCGAAATTGTACGATTAGGTCAAATTCAAGTGTACGAATACAAACCAGGCTTTGCTTTTGCACACCGTTTTTTTCTGGAGTACTTTCTTTTCAGTTTTAAAATGGAGAATTTCTCGTGTACCGTGCTCACGTGGGCGTTCTAATTAATCATAAAAAAAGTTTATATCCGCTGTAATATTTTTTTAACATGACACAGATTTTTAACCGTCAGATAAATTTAAATGATTTAAATTAAAATTAAAAGAGAATTTATTATTAAATAGACTCCACCCACATATTCATATGATAGTGAATGTGTTTCCATAAAAAAAAATGCCCAAAATTCAAGTCTTAGAATCTCTTAATACGCAAAAGCTGGCACGAATTATTTGTTTGGAAATTGCAAAATAGTTCAATATACTTTAGAATAACTTGGAAACAGAGCAAAGAGACCCAAAACACTTTATTGTCGAACTTTATTAGACACGTAAGCATCCATCCAAGTGGACCTTATTTGATACAATCATACAAGTATACTTGACATCTTCAAAAAAAGTTAATAAGGTCACCAGAAGGCATTCTGGATCATATAATTTTGAACTTCTTTCTACAAATTCCAAGGGAAAAAACGGCATGACACTACTTTCGCATAAGTAAAACAACTGTGTGAGCTGCTATGCTTCTGTTTTCTCCAAGGCTGTCAACCTTTTCATGAGTCTTTGCTTTAAGATTCACGACAGAAGGATCTGCTTGAAGGAGACTGCACAAGTTGGCCCGAATGGCCTCCTTATGTGGGCTAAGTTTGGGCCTTTGTAGGATCAAGGTAGCATCCAGATTACCTAGATCATATCCTGCTTCATGCATAAGTCTCACCTGGAATATTGGATGAATATTAAGATGAACATTTTCATAGACATATCTTATATACAACAATCAAAATAGAGCTGGATACTCAATTGTCTACTACTACTACTACCCCACTACCATCACATGTGACATGTGAGCTGGTTCAGGTTAACACAGGTACATTAACATAATATTTTATACCAACTTTCACCATTGTAAATTAAACCTATATGCTAGTCAAAAGTTTGAACATTCCAATACTAGCTTGTTTCAGCCATTGTATATGCTCTGCATATTACTTATGTCGGAATTCTCGGTTAGAGCATTATGCAAGCATATTTGTATTAAAATTTCCAAATTAATAAAACCAATGATTGGTAAGGCTTATAGTCTAAAAACTCAAGATAACTTAGTATTTAGAAATGTTGACTATGCTGTAAATTCTTTAAATTTGATGTGTCATTGGTAAATAAAAAAAAAGCTGCTCCATTAGTTGGAACAAGATTGACTTCCCCCTTGAGTGTTACCCCAAATTAAAGTGAGTTCTATCTGCTCTACCAGAAAATAAGTTCTTATACTTTGTCAATTGTTCTTATTTTTTAAAGCATGCTTCAACGCTTACTAAACAGCACTCATACAGACCTGCCATTAGATATTATTATTGAACTCTATTTAAAGGAAATCTCCAAAACATGTTCAGTGCTATTCAATAAAATATTATGGACCATGAGTTGGCTAATGTAATTATGGCCTGCCAAAGTTGTACATATGGAGTGCCACTGTGCCAGCATGCAAGAAGTAATATTTACATGAAACAACAGTAATAGATTCATCTTGAAGATATCACTTTTAAAACCCTATGAACCAATAATGAACATCTCAACCATACTTGTCGTTTGCACAAGTAACCATTTTCAACACAATTTGCTCTGATGACAAGCTTATTACCAGCTAACTGCACTAAAAGCATCATCCAATAGAAGTCATACCATTGTTCTATACTGTTAGTTGTTAGACCTATCCCCCCAAAAAAAGAAGTAAAGAAGAAATCTACTTACTGCTTCTCTCATGAAGACCGAAGAATTGGCACCTCTCCACTTGGGATCAGAGTCTGGAAATATCTGGCCTATGTCAGGTAGCCCCAATGCTCCCAAAATAGCATCCACCACACAGTGAAGCAACACATCACCTATATTGATAAAAAAGAAAAATTAGAAACGAAATGCAATTAAATTACCAAATGTTTATCCCAATTAGGAGTCAATTACCATCAGAATGAGCTTCACAGCCCCGGTCATGAGGAATATTTATTCCTCCGATAATCAGAGGCAGTCCCGGTTCAAGCCGGTGTAAATCAAATCCATGCCCAATCCGATAAGGAAGGGAAGGAGGCGGAGAAGAAGACTGCTTCACTGAATCTGACTTTCAACTTGGAGCGTTGCTCTCGCTCTCAGCTCCTGACGGGTCGACCTGAGCGACCCGTTGCGCAATTTGGCGAAGGAGAGAGAGCTAGGGTTAGGGTTTCTCGAGGGAAAAAAAATAGTTCGCCTGGTAGAGGCTGTTTGTGTCGCTTGAGAAGGAAACAGGATTGTTGTCGAAGCCATGAGAGCTGCTCCACTTCTCAGTGAAAACTAACGGCTTAATTCGCTCTTTCTTTTTCTATTGTCCCCCCTTTTTTTGTGGCTGAAGCACGGAGGAAACGTTGTAAAGCAATTTCTATTTTTCATGGCACATGTTTAATATTTTTGTTATGGAATATTCAATACCAACGGTGGAGATGCTCTGTTGGAAGAGAGATCATACGGATATCCGATTTCAACCGTTGAGTTGTGTTCAGATGTGAGCGCAGACTGGTAGGCAAGCTTTGACCGTTGATCTGCAACCGCTAACGAAGTAGTAGGAATTGAGAACATAATTAAGCACCAAATTCGTCATTTAGAATAAACAAATTAAGAGTAACCACCTAATCCTGATATCATGCATCCTATTCAACGATTGAAGTTGGAATAACGACAGCGGAGTAAGACCGGAACTAACAGCACAGCAGCACACTTGGACTTTGATTTTCAAAGTTTTTGTACTCGCTCTGCATATAGTGCATACCGAAATTTAAAAAAAAAATGCAAAATTCAATATCGTGCAGTTTATCACTCTATAATGCATATGTAATCTATGAATACATATACGGTTTAATATTTTTAGATAGATATATATCCTGAAAAAAAATTTAAATATTTAAATCGATCATTTATTTTTAAAGAACTTTAATATAAAATAAAAATATATAATAAGATTTAATTTTTTTTATTTTTTTATGAAATATATTATATAATTAATATTATAAATTTAATATAATAAAAAAATATCACGCCCCATTAAATATGTAGAAGGATTTTAAAAGATTGATGCATACTGACTGCTCTGATCCGTGCTGTTTGGGTTCTGATCAATTTGGAGTCGGGATCACTTCAGGCCGAGGATTAGGGTCAGGAATTCATTAGAAAATTGGACATGCTGTCAAAGAGTCGATTAATCAGAGCTATATTTGTTTTTCAGCCGCATGCTTTTAATATATTTTTTTTATGAAATTTGAGAGTTCTAAATTCAAATTCGCAACACGACCTGAGCAAAATTTATTACACAAGCCTCAAGAAACTCCATACGCGCAGCAATCTGTGAATTGTGATGGACAAATAAGCACCAAGGTTTATATTTCCCTAAATGATATTTATCTGTCCTCAAAATGAAAACAGAACTGGAACAAAAAAAAAAGGAAAATGGCCCACGAACAACTACTCATTCCCACTTTTTAGCCCTGCACTAGCAAAATTGTAAGCACTATAAAACGAAAATTAGAATTAAGCATGTCAAACCAAAAAGAATTATTCCCCACAACGAAAATAATATTATCACCTTTACAAAGCAATTTTCTAAACAACTTACAGCAACCTCCATTCTTTCTGAAAACAAAAATTTACCATGTGTTGCTATAACTTGCCAAAAGTTACATAAACAACGGTGCATGAGTTGTTTATCTACCTACAACAGAAAATAGAACATTGTTTGAAGAAAAAGATACCTTGCCATGATAGCAAATGAAAAACAAATGAAGTCAAGAAGCAAATTACATCTAAATAAGCTGCAGGCATTTACACCATCTTAATTCAACATTTTGTTTGATATTTCCTATAGCACACATTAAGTTTAATGCAGAATTAAATGTACAACACCAAGGTAGTCCTTAAAAAGATACATGGACCAAACTTTCAGCAGATAAAATCAATTACCCCAGGAAGAATGGAAAATTTGGTGGGAAGAAATCCCCAATGTTCCCCATCAGACTGAACATAGATATCACCAAGTGGAACCTTCTCTTTTACTTCAATTGACTTAACACTGCACCAGAATAACTAGTAATGAATGTCCAAAAGAAAGTATAAAGTTTTAAATAGATCATTTGCATGAGGAATTTCATGATTCCACTTACACCAACTTATTATTTCTTCAGATATTAAAGACATGAGTGCTCATGAATTGGTTATTGAAATAGCACAGACAAATTTGCTAAGATTTGTTGTTTACAAACAGTAATCATGGAACGCATCAGCAATTTTCTAGCCACCTATATCCAAAGTTCCAGACATCTAAGCAATATATAGGCAGACTAATATTGCAGACATGAGATACCTTACTTCCAAGTCATTTGACTTTGTTGCCTATGCACTAGTTCTGCATTCATAAATACTGCTTTCTTTTGGTAGAATTAATTGATTCAATAAAGTTAGTCAACTCTCTAACCTTCTGGAAGATACACCTTTCACTGACAGATGGGTGCCACCATAAAGTCTGTGCAACTTAATAAGAAAATCGTACCATTTGAAATTCTGGAGAATCACAAGCTGGACAGCAGAAGTAAATTAGTTTAAAGCTAGTAAGATATCAAAGGGCAAACAGGAAAAACCGATTACCTCAAAGTGGCCACTAGAGGGTTCAGCGGTTGGAGTTATCTTCATACCACCACCAAAATATTTGGCATTTCCTATACACACAGCAGTGACCTTACTAATTGATTCCCATTCACCCCCATTAACCTATAAATTTTATAATGGTGATCGGTTAAAAAAGAAAATCAATATGGCATGTGCTAAATATATATAGATTAATTGGCACACCAAACTTTGTACTATTTTACCGATATTGAGTTGCAGCTATGTAACAAGCTCTTTGGCACCACTGAGCATTCTACATTTCTACTCCAGTTTGGTCATTCTTTTTTTGGGCTTGTGTTGTGTGTAGTAAATAATTACACAAGGGTATGAATGACAACTGAGCTAAAATTTTAAATTTCAGCTGATGCAGCCAACATTTGCTTAAAGGCTATTTGAGGTCCTTTTTGCTACATTTTAGGTTTAGTTACAATATACATGCTTTAGCCTTTTTGGGGGCTTAGCATTTCTTCAATAGAAGATATAAAAAATTGGTACAAGTTAATGTAACAGTATCAAATTGAAGTCCTTTTTGAGTTAATGTTGTAAACATCTAGTAACATAATTAGGGTTATTAGGCTTAAGTGGTGTTAGTAAGTTTCTAATAGAAATTTTACTGTATAAAAACTGTAAATGTATATAAAATAAGTGATTTGTCCTTCACCCCGTAAATATTAACTGAAATAGCAGGAACCTATCCTTACAACAGTCCCGTGCAAATCACCTTGATTTCCATGTCACGGTTTTCATGTCCATTGAATGCTTTTAAAGCCCCAATAACATAACATAGGTTCCCGAACCTCTTATATTGCGAAGCATAGTAACCAGCCTTTGCACTCCTGTAAGGGATTTAGCCAAACAAAACAGATATCAGATAGTTCCACTGCTGGCAACATGATTGAAGATACTTTTCAAATTATAAAACAAAAAAAATTTAAAGAAGCTTTCATATCTTACAAGTGTAGGTCAGCAACATTTACAAAGAAATGTTTGTCTCCAGTTGGTCCCTCAATTGTCCCAATATCTAGTTTTGATTTGTTTCCTAAACATATATTATAATTTTCAGAAAGTGGAAATTAAACACTTAGAACAAAGTTGAATAAGGATAGAAAGAGACCTTTTGCAAGTCGTTCAATTGCATCATACGGATCATTTTTCCTGAAGATTGGAAAGATACAACAAAATTTATATAGGCAACATAAAAAAAGAATGTATCACAGAAAGCAACATAAAAGGATTAAACTCACCAGCCAAAGGTTCTAGCAAAGTCTGAACCAGTCCCAAGTGGAATAAGCTATGTACAACAGAACCAAGGAAAGAGGGTTTAATGTAGAAAAGGAAATAAAGCTCACAGTAAAATAAATTTAACATATAGATCCTGACCCCAAGTGCAGTTGTAGACACTTTTTGGTGAGAAACCAAGGGAGTTCCATCCCAGAAAAAGCCATTTACTATCTGTCAGTAGCACAAGCTTAAGAATTGAATATCATCTAGATCAGGCTATTGAATTAAGAAGGAATTCTAAATATTGAATAATTGAAATTGCATCAAATTAAATGAATTGTTTAATTATTTGTCAAGTTCAACCAACTTCTGGTGAAAAATGTGGATGAGTTTTGTAAATTAAATCTGATGGGAGAAAGGATCTTCTTGATTTTCTAGAATGTTTATTCACTTCCCCCGGTTAAACTATCCTAAAATTAAACCAGATAATTTGTAAATTTGTGTTTAAAATCAAAAAGCCTACTGAACCTCATGAAGTGTGCCATCACCTCCAACAGCTATAACGGCTTCAGCTCCTTCCCTAATGGCCTACATAAGGAGCAAACTAAGTGCATCCGTTTGAAAAATCAACTCAAACACTCAACTATTGATAACTACATTCTTACCTCTCTTGTTATGTCTATAGCATGAGACGGACCTGATGTAACAGATTCGCACACCTGTAAGGTAAAATTCACAAATAATATTTTATCATACAAAGCTAGAAAATGAATCCGGTAAAGCCTGAGATAAATGCATACATTACGAGCATCAATTTACTTGAAGCATCCACAGATCCCACGACTTAATTCATAAAAGACGAAAAGAACAAAACGAAATCAAGAAAACAGATACAATTTTACACCACAGAATACCAAGTTGGCCAACAATTGAAAAACCTCACTAGAAAATAAGATTTAACTGACATTGCAGTGCTCAGCGAGGCGAGTGCGAAGGTAAGGCAGGAGCTTCATCCACTCCTTCCCCGTCCGACCGTTGGCGCCTACAATCAACTGAGTTTCCATTACACAACGGCAAGACAGGATCAATTATACGAGGAGGTGGATGTGATGAATGACGAAATTACCCCTGGGATTAACAACAAAGACGAAATCTCTCCTTCGGCGAGATGCAGCGGAGGTGGCGCGCTCGGATGAGATCTCCGGCGAGCAGAGCTGCTCCGCTCGAAGCGAGAGCGAGGGATTAGGAAGCAACGACATTGGCTCGCGCACTGTCAGATATGAGAGAGAATCAAGTAAATCTTCGGTGGCAAAAGTACGGAACCAAGTCGAAGAGAAAAACAGTGCGCTACCGGATAAGTACAACTGTGTTACAATTTTCTTTTTCTCGAACAACCCCGGCTCTCGTCTGATGTGTCTCAATCCTAATTTGAGGTGGGCTCTCTTTCTGTTGTTGCGACTGGCGACTGGCGACGCTGTTCTTGGACGGTTGGACTATGTTATTGCCTTTATAGTTATTGGTGAAGAGCGAGATCGGATTATAATCGGACCGTTGATCGGTAAAGTTTGGGATTAATGGTTCACTCGTTGAACAGTTGGGTTAATTGGTTAAACTTTCGGTTCTCTAAATTATATAAGTAGAGTTTAAATGTTTTATTTTTTTAAGAAAGACGATACATAACAATTCTAAATTTTATTTTGTTTAATAAGCTTCAAGGAGCTATTTTATAATTACACTAAATTAAGTCTCTGAAGACAATATTAATAATATGACAAAAATATAAATAACAAGTATTACTTTGAAATTCTTATATTGTGTATATTTGATTGTTATATCATGTCTATATAAAAAAACAAAAAATTCTAATTGAATGGACTCTCTCTCTCATGCGCTAACGTAGAGTCTATACTAGCATATAGTTGCATAAGCTATATCCATGTAGCTACTCATATATAAAAAAAGTTTATTAGCTCAATATGCCAAAGTACAGATTTTAATATTAATAATTATTAGTAAATTAATATTATTAAAAATAAGAATGATAACGGTGGAATTTTAAATATACGAATGGAAACGCGCCAGCATACTTGTGTGATGAAATGTGCCAAAGCGCATTTTCTTATTATATTGAAACGCGCCACTGGCAGCGGCGCGTTTGCCTCTATATATATCAAACGCGCAGATGAAATATGCACGTTGTTGAAAGAAAGAGAAAGAAAAAAAAAAAAAGAAAGAAAAAAGAGAAGAAAAGAGAAAAAAAAGAAAAAGAAAGAAGAGAGATTGGAAGAAAGAGAGAGAGAGAGAAGAGAAGAAAAGAAAAAAAAACGTACGAGTGCATCAACGCGTTTGGTATTGCAATTAAAGGTAAATTTTATTTATGTAAATAATTGGCATTGAAATATAAATATAATTTAGTTGTGTAGATTAAATTGTGTAGATTAAATTGTGTAGATTAAATTAGAATGATTTAAATATAATTTAGTTATAATTTATTTATTGATTTAATTATAAAATGTATTAATTATAATTTAATTGAAGATTAATTGTAGGTGTAAATGTGAAATTATTTAATTATAGATTTAGTTATTCATGAATTATAGATTTAATTGTCTATTTAATTAAAAAAATATTTAATTATAGATTAAATTATAAAATTGTAGAATTGTGTAATTATAATTTTAGATTAGTTATTAATTATTTGTGTAGAATTAATTAATTTATTATTTAATTGTAGAATAATTATTGATTTAATTTATAGAATAATAAAAATATTTAATTATGGTTTAATTGTAGAATAAATTATAATTATCTAAATATAATGTAGTTGTAAAATCTTTTAATTGTAGAATAATATATATTTAATTAGGCTTTTAATTGTAGAATTTATTTATTATTTAATTATATAATAGATAGATTAAAAATGAAGTACAAAATAATTATAAATTAATTATGAAATGATTTTTTGTACTAGATAATGGCAAAGCGAGCAACGAAATGAAAATATCATAATTTATCTCCCCGAAGACAAACATCGGACACATTATAGTCAAGCGAGAGGTACATTATATTTTTAAAAATAATAATAAAATACATATATATGAGAAGCTAATTATGAAATGAAAATTACGAGAGAGATAACAATGTCATTCGTTTCGCACTCATCGTCAGACGATACCATACATCTCGCACATTCGAGTAGGTTGCGAGTTATGGGATTTCTTCATCTCGCCAGGTTGCGTGAGATTTATGTGCAAGAAGCGGAGGCCCGTAACTTGAAGATTGATACGGGTTTATTGAGCGCGTTAATAGAGTTTTGGAGGTCAAAAACTCACACATTTCACTTAAATTTTGGCGAGATGACCGTGACTCTAGAGGTAAATACTAAAATATTATTAATTTAATTATAATATTAAAAAGATGGTATAGTAATATAATTTTTTTTAGGACGTCGCATGTCTGTGGGGTTTATCCACCATTGGTGAGCCGGTGTCTGGATATATTGATGGAGATTTTTTGGCATACATCCGTCAGTTATTTGGGCAGGATGATATATCAGCATTCTGCAAAGATGGGAGGTAATTGATTAGACTCTACATGAATTTTAGTTTTTTTTTTGTTCACAAATTGTGATTAAGCTAAATATAAAATTTGGCAGACGTTCTATTTCCCTTCGAGAGTTACGATCCCACTTTGATCACGCTCCAGAGGCAGACGATCATCAGGGTCTTGATCGATATGCGATCGGTTTTGCTTTGGAGTTGGCGGGGTGTATCATGTTCCCCGACAACAGTGGAGACTACTGTACCGGCGTTTCTTCTGTCGATTTTGACGGTAAGGATTTTAAAATAATTTATCTTTCATAATTAAATAATTTTAGTACTAATATTTAATTTACAGGAAGATTTACAATTCGGTAGAAAAATAAATTGGGGCGCTGCGGTACTTGGTTATTTATATCGGCGTCTTGATGTGGCATGCCAAGGACTGACGAGGAGTATTGGTGGTCTGTGACTTTTGTTATTGTTGTGGAGCTGGACGCGTTTGCCCCCCCCCGCTCGTCCATTACACCTCGGATGCATTCATTTTCGATGGTAGGGGTACAGGACCATGATAGTTGTGCGCCTTTTGGCGGGTAATAATTTAATTATAAAATAAAATCAATCAATCGATGAAAATATATGTGTAATCACTAATCATAATTTGAACTGATAATAGGAAATGGACGCTTGATAAGAACAGATATCTCAATCCGTCACACGTCGGTGTGAAGTACGTGAGGATCAGCTGATTATGTTGCCGCACACGCATGTCAATTGGAGGCCATACGAGTCGGTTCGTCACTTATTGTCGACATGCGTAGACGACTCTGTGGACTCGTATACTTGTCGGCTTCCACTTATTTACTTTCCGATAGTGGAGTGGTACTATCCGGATCGGGTGAGATGACAGTTCGGCTTACTTCGATCGATCACGCCTCACTTCCCGAGTATTCTACCATATATACTAAAAATATATAATTTTTATATTTATTATTTCTTATACTAACTATTTGCACAATTATACTAACTAATTTTACGAGCATTTGTGGAGGAGCATCGAAATTATCCGCGCTTGGATTCAAAAAAAAAAAATGAGCTGGAGACAACATCATCGGGCGTATGTAGACATATGGGATGAGATTCCTCCACGAGACCGGATGAAGAAGAGTGGAATGCGGAGGACTATAGGAGGTATCGACGGTGGTATGAGGTCTATGGAGCGCTAGCGCTCCACTTGACTCGAGTGATTTCGTACCTCCTATACCTTCGGCAGCGGAGATCCCTACGACATCGGCTACATTCCTCACGTACCTCACAGACAGCGCACGGTATATTAAAATTTATAAAATTTATATATCTATATGCACTATTCGGTAATAAGTAATATATATATATAATCATTGTATAATAGATCGCTAGAGTTACAAAGACTGCACTGAAGGCGGTCCGATGGGCGGTCACCAGGGGATGGAGACGGTTTGGCAAGATTTCGTTCTCCGATTGCAAGGGGCATTTTGAGGATGCAGGCATGCCTCATAAGATGGACGAGCTTCTTACGGCGGCGGGATTACCCACGGATATTGATGCTATTCCGGATTCGACGGGTGATTCTGAGACTGCACCGACTCCATCCACTCCTCATCCCCCACATTTCCCCTATGAGAATGTTGACTTCACGTCTCTCCTCGACAACGTAAGTACTGTATACCTTGATTTAATCTCTTGAACTGTATTAACAGCGTAATTTTAATGATTTGAACTGTATTAACAGCTTCCAGAGAACTACGATTGGAACAAAGTTATTACTAGGTTGTTTGTTGAGGTTCCGGATCCGTCGGGTACACTGTTCTCAGATCCATTCGGGACTCGGCATTTTCACGGACCCGGCGGATATACGGATGGATCATGTACCGCAGTACGACCAGCAGTGGGATCCGCAGTACGACCAACATTACGATCCGGCCTAGTATGGTTTTCCTTCCGGGCCTGTAGAGTCATCGCATATTCAGGATGATCTTTGCGAGCACTGCCTGAGACACGAGATTTCACTCCACTTGCTCATGGTCGGGAGCGACGTGACGTTCATCCACCACCTCGATATACACCTAGCGTGGTTAGTTGTTTGTTCTACAACTTATTCAATATTAATTATTAAAAAAAATAAAATCGGCTCAACGATATACGAGTCTTTATTTTTGCGGACACGTCGAGAAACACGTCGATATGTTAGGCATCGTCGGGAGTAGTTTCTATGTTGTTTTTTTTCACTTGATGTTTTATTTTATTATGGACATTGTTTTTTTATTGTTATATTATTTTATTATGGATATTATTTTTTTATTGTTATATTATCATTTTTTTGATTAAATACAACATACATCATTTTTTTTAAATTAAATTTTTACATACAACATTTATTTAAATACGAAAAAATAAAATACATACATCATTTTTTTTCTTAAATACAACATACATCTATCTAGTACGAAAAAATAAAACATACATCTAGTACGAAAAAATAAAACATACATCATTTTTTTCCTCCGTGCGAAAAAATTTAAGATTACTCGCCTCCAAAATTATTTCCTCTAGCACCCCTAGTTGAAGCATTGACATCTTGTCTTTCTTGATCATGACTAGTTGAGAATCTCATTGATTGCAAGGCATCTCGAGAAGTTTGAGTTATTCAGTTGTTATCTCTTGGATCATAACTAGTTGAGTGTCTCGTTGATTGCAAGGCATCTCGAGAAGTTTGAGTTATTACATGTTGTTATCTCTTAGATCATAACTAGTTGAGTGTCTCGATGATTGCAAAGTATTTCGAGAAGTTTGGGTTATTCAGTTTGTTGTGGGACTTGAAGGCCTACTCCTATGCCGTCCTGATTGTAATGTATTCATTGGAAGTGGGTCACGACTAATTTCATCTCTTCGAGATGACCCACCTTCAGAAGACTGTATATTTCTCGTTCTACCTTGACCTCGTATCCTGCCCTCCATCTCATCCATTACCATTCGACGTCTAACTTTCGCACGCCGGCCAATTTTTATCAATTCTTTATCTGGTATTATAGTTTCTCCAAGATATGGCGGCCAAACTTGTTGATCACCGTAATAATGAAATTGACCAGACCAAGTATTCAGTAGGTGAGCTGTATTGTATCGCTCATCTATGAAATTGTACACATCAAAGTTTTATGTTGGCATACAGCAATCACGTGAGAGCAGGGTATCCCAGTCAGTTGAGGTTTTTGACAATCACACGTGCAGTGCAGTTCCGGCAATTGTGGGTCATCTCGAGTGCGTTGTTCATTCAAAATTATAACAGTGTACTTGAACGGTCCATACCCTCCACTCTCGATCATCTCACCAAGCACATGAACCTCATATTCTCCTCGAGCAGTTCCGAGTGGAATTACGTTCATACGAGCTGTAATTATTAAAAAAAAAATACAAAATGTATCACGATATATTCAAAATTTTATAAAATATAATAAAATAATATCAACACGAACCTTTGTCTCACGTTTTGCATGCTCTATTTTTTGGGTCATTGTTTGCATGCTCTATCCATTTCCATTTCCTCTTATCGAACCATTTAGCACATTTATACCATGTTCCCTCCACAATTCTTGGCAACCGGTAAAGTTCGTTCAACTCGAAGACGCTATTCGAGCTTCCGAACCATTACTTGGTCATTATACCCCATCGATATCCTCCATCATAAGTTTGTGCCCATGAAGCAAAATTAGGAGGTTCTTTATCATCATTTTCTAATCTTCTGCCGACTTTTTTTAAAAAATCATAAGCTTTTCTATTTGATTTCTTTTTGTTCGCTAGTCTTTTTCGAAAATCATCTCTCAAATTATCTTCTTTCTTTTCAAGTTTTTCGGCTTCCTTATATAAATTCTCTGCGACGTGTTGCATGCAATACGGTGTACCGCCTCTCCATGTTGTACAGACCATCCCAAATGCGGTCGCTCAAAAACTCCCTTTATTCCCCTATGACGGTCGGATATAACACATATTTTCATATTACATTGGATCACTTCATTACGGACCCATCGCATGAACCAACCCCAATTGTCCACATTCTCTGCATTCACGATTCCAAATGCTAGAGGAATGACTTTATTCTCTGCATCGTATCCACACGCCATCAATAATCTACCCTTATAACGGCCCGATAAGAATCCAGCGTCAATGGTTATAACGGGCCTTAAATGTTTAAACGCTGCAATACACGGTCCATAAGCCCAAACTATGGATTTAAACATTTTTACATTATTATCCGAAGTATCACACGTCAATATTTTAAATTTTGTACCCAGGTAGTCCGAGCAATCGCCTCCAATATTTGTGGAAGCAATGTATATGATCCTTCTCAAGTGCCAAATAATTGTTCAATTGCTCTTTCTCGACCACGCCAAAGTTTACCGTACGTTGGTGCCACACCGGGATATTTTATTTCTATAATCATACTGATTTGTTGAACTGTTAGAGAGAGATCATTCTTTAAATGTTGTCGAACACATCCTGCAATCAAATTAGATGTGAGTTGTAAGTGTTTGCGGTCTCCTGGTGGTCTTCTACAGTTGTGGGGGTTTTTATTTGTGATGATCCTCCATGTGGTCGAGCCCTCTTCAAGTCTAGCGTATAATCTCCAAGGACAACTTCCTTCTTTGCATTTCATAATAAGTCATGTTTTACAACTTTCTTGTACCCAACATTGAACGTTTTTCCTAACACTCCAATCACAAATTACCCAATTTAAAGCCGATTTAGAAGCAAATATTCTTTTTTCAGCTAACTTATCATCGGGTCCTAAGAGAGATTCATTCGCGCCTAAACGGTCAAACATCTCAAAATTATTTAACGCTTCTACGGGATGGTGTCTCTCTGTTCGTCCGGTAACTAACAATGTGGTATCGCATCTCTAAATTTCCTCATCTTCAGATTCATCGATCGAAAAATCTGACTGCTCAGTGTAATCCTCTCATGTTTCTTCTTCATTTGAATAATACGGACCACCATCATCTTGCTCATCCTGATCATCGTGATCATCACTTAATTCCATTATCGTTGGTTCAACACTACTTCTGCCATCAATATTATCAGCTAAATTATAGCCAGACGTAGTACTACTACTACTACCGCCAAAAAATTATATAGTGGCACATTTGGGTTCGGTTGTTGATAAATTATATTATTATTTGTAAATAGGCTGGATACGGATATAAATTGGTTTGATCGTAGGTTGGATAGGAATTGGTTTGATCGTAGGTTGGATAGGAATTGGTTTGATCGTAGGTTGGATAGGAATTGGTTTGATCGTAGGTTGGATAGGAATTGGTTTGATCGTAGGTTTGATAAGAATTGGTTTGATCATAGGTTTGATAGGAATTAGTTTCATTCTGGTTTGAAAATATTTCCGTCAAAAAAATACTGGCGCTCGGTTGTTCTGCAGTATAATTTTCTTCATCGGGAATATAATTTAAATCTGGTAGCATTTTGAAGAAGTTGGATGTTTGTTGTTTTTGTGTTTGTGAGAATTGATCGAGCGGGCGTCGGTATTTATAGCAAACAAAAGCGCCACTGGTCGTGGCGTGTTTAAAGGAAACGCAGCGCGCCGCTGGCGCGTTTAAAAAGACGCCATACTACGGTGGCGCGTTATGATTCATATTTTTAAACTTATCCGTTTCTCATTCTTATTTTTAATAATATTAATTTACTAATAATTATTAATATTAAAATCTGACCAAAGTACAAGCATACATGTTCAAAAAATGATTTTTTTTTGAAGAATTGTTACTGGGTTTTTTTGTCATAAACCAACCTATTTATCGGGTTTTGAACCAAAGCGGAGAAGCATTCAGGTCCGGTCTGGTTTTTACAATCTCTATCAACTTTCTAGTTTCTACCAGGGGCGGATTTAGCTTGGGCCAGTGGGGCAGTTGTCCCTGGATTTTGAAAAATAATATTTTTCGGTAATGTTTTTGGTAACCCTTCCCTGATTTGTCTGATTAATTTTATTGAGAAAAAATATTTAATATCATACATAATGAAATAATTATGCAAAGATATCAAAAATATAAAGTTCCGTAGACGAAAACTTTCTTCAGCAACTTGATTATCTATTACTTTGAGCTTTATTTTGTTGTTATTTTTAATATGTAAAATGTTACTATTTTAATAAATTTTTTATTAGATAAGAATATATATTAAATTATTAATTTTTTATTTAATACCCGATTAGTTAATGAATTTGAACCCGATAAAATATTACAATCCGATAATTACCCCGACCAAAATCCTGCATCCGCTCCTCTCCTGATTTCTACTTATGGTTATCTCTCGCTACGCCAGTTTACGACTTAAATATTGAGTCTGATTTTGATGTTGAAAGTAAATTGGTCTCAGAATGTTAATGAGAATCAGATCACATGAGCCAACCAAATTTGGTGAATTATCTAGTGAATTCTCCTTTGGGCTTCAGTTTTACCAGAGGCGACGTTTCGCGCCGCTTCAGTATTTACCATCAGAGCGACGTTTCGCGCCGCTTCGGCAGTATTTTTTCATTCGATCAGAGAGCCCGAGATGCGTCCAGAGAGCCCGAGATGCGTACATCATTAGAAATTGTGCCTCTCGATCGATGTGGAGAGCAAGAGGCTTTTTGGGAACTTCTGGGAGATCCTAACCCGCACACCTAACCGTATTATAGACCGAATCGATTTGATCAAACTGATTAAAATAATTGAATACACTGTGACACACTGTACCGCACCCAATGTGCATCCATATTCAATACACGCTCAATACTTGTTAGATTTGATATATGAAAAACCCAATGTGCATCCACATTCAATACACGCTCAATACTTGTTCGATTTGGTATATGAAGAACCGAAATAACATCTAGTTGTTTGATGAGCAAGAATCCGAAACAAAAAGTATTAGAAAAATCGTGTTTTCTGGGCAAGTTTGAGGAGAACGTTATGAAGGGGAGATGAGGGGCATCCCGACGGGTTCTCAAAATCGTGGAAAATTTTGACAACAAACATGTGAATGAAAACATTTATCCAAGAAATATCATTGCTTTCCTACATTTGCCTGCACATCAAACGGCCCTATGTATGCATCTCAAGTACACAGATGAGCCGGAGAAAGAAAAAAAAAAAACAATCTAAAGGTATTCTTCAAAATAGAAATACAAAACTATATGAGATGACATTACAACAATACAATTGTCATTGTAATTAATATGCATTGTTCTTTTCATGCTTCATGCCGCAAATAAATGGAACTTATCTACCGTATGACTAGTAATTGCAAAATTTTCACCTCAGGGTTCACCTCTGCAAACCCTGAGACTTCCAATTTTTAACAGAAAAGACATTATAAAAATTGAATTCCTACATTAGAGCAGAAAACTTTCTTACCCTGCACTCTGAACCTTTTATTTCCTTCTAGCTGCAATTGATCAAGTAACAATACATCAGCTTTTTGTTCATTTTTTGTCATTTTACAACTCTTTTCGGGACTTGACTCATACCCTGATTTTGATATTCAGCAAATTGGTCATCCCCCACAAACCACTCATCTTCCACTTTTAGCCAACACAACATTCCTCACAAGTCACCAAACTTTGTACTTCATAATAAATCGGTCATCCCCCACAAACCACTAATCTTCCAATTTATCCCACTTTATTCTCATGAGGTAAACCTGATGCTAAGAACTTTTCTTGACAGACTTGGAAGCAATTTTGGTGATATGTAGAACTTTACGCTAACATGAAGTGACATTAGCACTCAACTTTTGGATGAAAAGAAAATTAGCAGACTTGATTAGAACAAAGGCGTAGTTCATTAACTTATGAGCAATAAATCATTGATGACCAAGTACAAAGGAAAAGCAGTTCAGGGACCGAGGGAAAACTTTACTACTCACACAAGCTGCATGCCACAGGATAACAATACCTTAAATTCAATAACAACGCAGTGGTGTAGTGTACTACCAGTAACTTATGCTTCAAAGTCTAAGATAGTAAACTTCAGTGGTAGAGACATCTAATCAAGCACCATTTCCATCAAGACATCTTAAGTTCAATTTTACTCTTTCATACCAGTTCCTAATCATTATGAGAACAGAATAAAACATACCTTCTTCTTTAAGAAAGTTAAAGCTTCTCGCTTAGAAGAGAACTCAGAAAACACCAAATCAGAATGCTCTTCTATAAGTGTCTTAAGCTCCTTCAGTTTTAGAGACCGTGAAGGTGCCTGAATTAAGTAACCAAGATCAGCAACTGATATCTTGTGAAATAAACAAAAACATACAAATAAATATGCTACCTGACGAAGAATTGTCTTGCAAAGCTTTTTTAGCTTTATCTTGGATTTATTAGAGACAGTTTGACCAGAATCCTCATTTGTGTCCTCGCTTGCTTTTAGATCAGTCAACTCACTCAAGCCTTCATCATCACTTTCACCACCGAAAGTTGTTTTCTGGCCCTTGAAGCGGGTTCCAGCAATTTTCTTGGGTTGATCCTTAATGCCTAATCCCTGTCTCCCTGCTGTCGCTTTATCCTGGAAAAGGTAAATATGTTTAGCTTATAAATAATAATAATATTTGAAAGAACTGTTCAATGATTGATAAAAAAATAAAATCAAAGTCACCGAGTTATCATCAAATAATTAGAGTAGAACAATTTCTACTGATGAAATATAACATTTAGCCAATTTATGGAGTACCAATTTGCTCAAACAATTTACAAAGTGTTAATTGTAAAAGAATAAATTGTACTGCTCAATGCATTAAAGTTGTCAGAAACACAGTGCATGCTCATAAGAGCACCAAATTTATCTCATTGATTTTTCATTACTGAAGTGTACATTTACAAACACAGTCTGGATATTGTAAGCCAGTAAAAGGTACCTGGACAAGGTTATAGAGATTTTCTTGATCTTCTTCAGCAAAAGTCTTGCGGGTGTATGCAGATTTTTCATCTGAACTTTCAGATTTGCGTAATTTTTGTGGTCGTGCTCCAAGAAGGCCTCCAAAAATGAACCCTTGCTTATGTCCCCACCAGTTGGCCTTTATCTGTGGTACATCTGCCCAATTTGAACAATATAAATGAAAATCTTTTAATTAACTGATTTGTTCATTTTAAGTTTCTAACTTGCCAAAACAAGAACATTATAAATAGACCAATTGGCAACAGAAACTGTGATCAACGAACCATGGATTAATAATCAACCAGTACTACTTGATCTGTGTACTATAGGATATGCTGATATGCATCCGACATTCCAGCAGGCCTATCTTAAAATCATAATTTAATCTTGAAGAGATATTGTCCTAAGATATGCATGGATCAGACACAACATATCACATGACCAAACCTCCTAGCAGCCTGTGACTGGAGGGAGGCATGACGCCATACATACAGCATCAAGGCTCCTCTCATCTGTGGAGAAGGCAATGCAGGACTAATGTTGTGATATTTAAATCCATATTTCACTAAAACAGGATAAATTACACGCACTTGGGAGATTACTAATTTGTTAGTTACATTTATTACCTAGTCATTTTCTCTCATCTGACACATTGCAAGTAGAATTATTATACATGTATTTTATTTGAAATTCATATTTGTAAATTTTGCACAATCTCATCTGTGAAAATAAAAATTTCATTGCTAAGCAAAATAAAAGAGCATGATATGTATAATTTCATATATAAGAGTGAACATTAACAACTTGTGAAATCCAGTCTCGTTGGATCTGTATATGTGCAGCAGAACTACCAAGAAGACAGGACCAGATAGATTTGATACTGCCATGTTATCTTAGATCCTACAATTTGAATATTGAATTGAGCCTTATTTTATTCAAGACCATAAACCCAGCACAACACAAAACAGTAGAGTAGAGCAGCTGCAAACCTTAATAAAAAGAATAACATAGCTGGTCAAGCCTATGCTACTCTATAGGAAGTTTGGGACCACATTCTTTCCAACATTAAAGATTAGCACCAGTATAATACAAAAAGGCAGTATTAGACAATGCAGTAGTGCATCAATACTAGGAAAAGGAAGAAGAAAACAGCACCTAGAGAATAAAAAGATTGTAATTGCTTACCAGCCTCCTGGTCATCTTTGAGACCAATAACTTCCAAATCCATTGGATCAGGATTCATATTGAGATTCTTTTCTCCATCATCTTCTACCTTGTTTCCCTGTGCATATAGTTATAATCATAAGTTCCTTCTGCCAAATAATGCAACATCAACACTGATAGCGAAATACTCCATCCTCGACAGCAAGATACTATTAGTTAAAATAAAGAAAGAATAAACAAAGGGACGTACAGAACCAAGGATTCCTTGAAGATCCTTCTCTGTGTAACCACTCACTCTTTTAGACCATTCTCGTTTCTTGTACCTAATTTTAGAGAACAAAACATAGGTTCAAAGGAGAGTTCCAAAAAGAAAATAGTAGAAAAAATATCACCTAAAATTAAAAGTCAATATGGAGATATGGACCTGCCCTGTGGCCGAGGTACTTTGCTAGCAGAAACTTCTTTAGGCTCACCATTCTCAGCTTTAGTAATGGTTTCATCAGTTGTATCAGCAGTTTCTATACAAAAATAATTTAAGAAAACAACAGCCTCTTGCTGTAAGGACACTGGTAGAATAAGTGTGAAAGCGAAGAACAAGCAATTAATTTCAAAAGAGTACCATGTTCAACAGATTCAGCCCCTTGCTGTCAAAAGAAAGAGAAAACAGGTCAGAATGATCTGAGAATTCCATCATATTAATTATGTCTGTTTACAGTAGCCTATAATATTAATAGAGAGTACTCACCACTTGTAATTTTTTAAGAATGTTATCAAATTGAGTCGTATCCAAGATCCAGTTATTAGCATTAGGCTTGTCTACACCAATACCTGTTGAATACAAAAAGAAATATCAATATTTGTCAGTTTAACAGAAAATAAAGTGTACAGATAATAGCAGAAGTTTAAGATACACTTACCTAAAGTATCCTGCTTGTTTTTAACCCTAACATAACCCTTTATGCCTTGTTTTTCCTTTCCAAGGCCTTCACCTTCTTCCCATCCCTGCAAGAAAAGTACAATGGAAGGAAAAACCAAGAGTTCAAATATATTAAGCACAAACCCCCAAATTCAAAAGCTCATGTAACAATCTGAGTTACTTCAAAGTTCAAATTGCTAAGTTCGAATATAATATCCTACAACTTTTTAACAAAGAGACAAGAAAAGTCAGAATGCTAGAGTCTGACAAGGCAAAAGCAAAAAACAACATAATTGTTTAAGAGAGGAGAGTGTGATGTGACCTTTTAACTAATGTAGTCATTTCATCAGGCCATGAAATTATTTTTTGGTCAATAATATAAGAGCCCACACATTGTTGCTACTCTAACAAATGATAGAATTAACTCCTCTGCTTTTATCCAAGTTGAAAGAGGCTTCAGGATTTTGTAGATTGAACAAAGAATTATGCAGTTGGAAAATACACTTCCTGCTTAAATTGTTGAAACGTAATGTGATACATGAGAGGGAGGGCGGGAGAGAGAATGGCAATCAATGTGAGCAAATAAATTAGCTGGTAGCATGACTATTAAATTTTGCACAAACATATCCTGAATAGAATCCATGCTGTTAGACAGTGGGTCTGACATCAACCAAATAAACTTGTGAGATCTGGCTCTTATGGACGAAATGGATAAAAGATGGGAAAAATGAAAGAACTGGGAAGTAACTCCATATACTTGTGCAAACATCCCTAATTATCAGAACCACATCTCAAATCAGTATGTTTCTCAATTCAAATGTCATTACAAATATACAAGTATCAATTACTGAAAGGAAACATTCATTGGGAAGCAAATAATAAAGTTCAAAGGACTAGCGCTAAAATAAAATAGGCTCACTGCCCAAAAGAAAAATCTTCTCCACCACCACCCATCGCTAATGCTAAACCACATATATAAGTAAATCTCATGTCTAGATTTGCCACTTCCAAATGTTGCTTTAATATTTTATTAAATAATGATTTTTTTTCTTTCATATATAGTTTTTTTTTTCCATTCCCAGTTTGACAAAATCCAATTGAGAGTTAGATTTAGATCCTAGATACAAAATCTGAAAGAGTAAAGTCCAGAGACAGGCAAAGCTGTCATATTGAATAATGCATAGTGCACCTTTCATTAAGTGAGATGCCTCGAGATTGGCAATTTCTCTCTTTGTCCCTTTCATATTATCATATATAGTTGATTTGGATACAAAAATTTTCAAAACACCTAAACAATACAATGCAATAACAATAGGAGCACAATTAAAGAGACTTCTAAACGGATAGCTTACAACAAAAATCTGACGTTTTTAACCCACAGGAAGGAATTCACCTTAAAAAAGCCCTAGATCCCTAATTCTAAAATCATCTGTGTATCTCATAACTGCTCCACATGAAGTCTAATTTCCTTCGTATTGACCAAGGGGTACATCAACAGAAAAATTAAAGAAAATACCATTTGTTTCATGAGGCGGAAGGCGGCGGATTCTCTAGCGACCCCATTGTAACGCGTCGGAACTTCCGGCATGGCCATCGTTGATCTGCTAATCTGCTATCGATCGAAGCCTCGCCGTCTATATGCCGCCGCCTGATCCGCCGCCTTCGAAACGGTACTGTCACTTTGCGCCCGCTTCCGAACTTACGGCAAGTACCAAACCCTAGTTTATAATAAAGACAATTTGGAGTTTGGAGGGGTTTTGTACCTTCAGATTAGCGCTACGAGGGAAGTAGATGATGATTTGGCCGTTGGATGTGAACGAGGGGATCTTATATTAGAGCATCTTCAACCTTAGAAACTGTTTCTAAACTCTTAATTAAGCTATCTTTCAAAATAATATTATTTAATGATTCATTCAAAATTATTTATTTTCTAAAAAATATTTTTTAATTTATCAAACGAACCCTTAATATTGTTACCGGGCTTAGTTTAGATCACACTTCATAATGGGCCAATCAAGTGTCGTCGACTGGCGACTGCCATTCGGCCCAGCTTCCCAGTCAAGCACGTTGGAAGTCAACGTGCGGGTCTCCGACGACTGTGACACTGAGAAGGGTTAAATTCGGCTCTCTTTCGGTCGGTCTCTCCCCAGCTACTCCATCGCCCAGGCGCCCAGATCCAAAGAAACCGAGCTCACATCAATGGCATCTCCGCACCCCTGCATCCACCTCGACTCCACCACCCTCCACAACCTGCTCTCCCCGGACCTCCTAATCCCTCACTTCCGTACCACCCTCCCCGACTTCTCCCTCTCCATCCACTCCCCACCACGCCTCTCCTACACGCTCCCTTCCCCTTCCTCCTCCGCCTCCAACGCGCTCCTCCTCATGCCCTGCTGGTCCACTGATCCCTCCCTCCCCTATCTCTCCGTCAAGACCGTTACTGCGTTCCCCTCCAATTCCTCCCTCCTTCATCCCCTTCCAGGCTTCCATGCTACGGTTTCCCTTTTCCACTCCCTGACTGGCGCTCTCCTTGCCTCTCTCGATGGCACCTCTCTAACTTTCCTTCGCACTTCTGCTATCTCTGGTCTAGCATCCTCTCTCCTCTCGCTCCCCTACTCTCAAACCCTCCTGATCATCGGCTCTGGTGGACTTGCGCCCTACCTTGTCTCTGCTCATCGAACTGCCCGGCCTTCCATTAACCGCATTTTTATCTGGAACAGAACAGCCTCCAAAGCACTCGACCTCATTCATGAACTCCGTAAGAACGAACCTGACTCTTCCACTGTTACCTTTGACTATGCTGAGAAATTAGATGAAGTGATTGGGTTGGCAGATATAGTGAGTTGTGCTACCAGTTCAACCAGTCCAATTGTGAAAGGGAGGTTGCTTAAGCCGGGTGCACTCCTCGATTTGGTAGGTTCATTCACGCCTACTATGAAAGAGTGTGATGATGAAGCCCTGTTGAGAGGTAGAGTGTTTGTTGATTTTGATGCGGCAATGGATGGAGCAGGGGAGTTGGTGGGGGCATTTGAGAGAGGAGTTTTGAGAAAGGAAGATGTTGTTGGTACATTGACTGAATTGGCTGGAGGGAAGAAGGAACGGAGAAAGCGAGATGATGAGGTGATTGTTTTTAAGTCTGTTGGGACTGCAGTGGCTGATCTCTTAGCCGCACAATTGGCATATGAGAGTTATATCAAACAGTGAATTTGCCTCTTAAATTTTGTTATTGTTCAAAAGAGAATAGGTGTTTTTGAATTTGACAAAGTTTTATTGTTACTTGTGAGATTGTGCATCCCACCATGCTTGCAGAAAATGAGTACAGGCTCAATTTCCTTGCTGCGATGGTTATTAAGCGCATTTTGTATGTTGTAACTATGTTTGAAATAATATGATCTTTTGGGCATGGAATTTACAATACTAGAGAGGAAATTATTAGAAACAGAAATGATTCTAATCAGACTCGAGTGCATTAATCTTGTATGGAGTGAAGGAAAAACTGTTGTTGGAGAACAAACGAGGTACTGAGTTTGCATGTCATTATGTCAGCACGGTCACTGGAGAAAACATAGGTTACTTTGGCCCATTGCCACTCAGCATTGTATTGGGACGGTGTTGGCAGTATATATGCACCTGGCAGGGTTAAAACAATGAACAATGCAGAAACATGTTTGATTATTAAACTTGCTTTTATTTTATGTCATTCATTTTTTTTAACTTGGTGATTCCCTTAATCAATCTTATCAGTCTAATTGATGAAGGCAACCAATCTGAGTTAATTGGCTGGTTCATATCACTAGTACCTGTAAAAAGCCAAGCCTGTACATGTCTACAGATAGCAGTTAAACCAATAAGGGTTTGTACCACTAATTGTGGCAAGGCATCGTTCGGTTGCTATTCACATCTGCGCTGATATATAGCACTTGTGATGCATTTAGTACACATCACATATCAGGCTATGAATTTAAAATATATGGCCAGATTGATGAACAATATTTCTTTGCAACCATGTACTTGCTTAGATCTGCATGCCATGACTGACAAGCAAAAGGCGAAGCTAAGTTCAGGTTAAAGTTGGGCGAAGAACCTTTTTATAACTATCATCTCTATTGAAACTCATTTATGTTAACAGTGTAAGCTTCACATTTACACCGCAACTTTTTTATTGCTCCTTGTTCAATTGAGAATATTGCATATCGAGGTAGCACAGCCTTCTGCTTTTCAATCCATTTGATGTATCATTCAGAGCTTCTAAGATCAAATCTTAGCTAGTTAATAAACAAATTGACATAGTAATTACCTATCAAAGAAACGTGATACCATTGTTTTTGAAAAATCATAGCAAAGCAGAGCTTTTGGTTATTTAATTTTCCAGAATAGCAGCTCAAGCCTCTGACAACCCGCCACTCAAATCCCACGTACACAAAAGAAAAAGGGATCCATTCGGCCTAGGTTGCTAGTCTTGTTCAATGAAGTAGATTACACATCATATTAGAGGACTAATCATTTTCCCAATGAAGCTGCATCTCCATTTCTATTTTGGTAAGTTAAGTTCGAAGTCTACATCAGTTAGCTAGCACGTGCTTGGAGTAAAACATGCAAATTCGACAGTCCTTTTATTTTCAGAATCTCTTTTCTTTTCTTTACTATTTTTTTTTAAAAAGGAGCACTGAGAGTATAGTTTTATCTTTCGACCTCACTATAAATTAGCAACTACAGCAATTAGATTGGACCAAAGGCCAGAAGAAAAGAGCAAAGCTGAAATAACCAGAAAGAAAATCCTGAAAAAGATGAGCAGAGGTGTAAGTTCAGGTGGTGGTAAAAGCTCTCTTGACTACCTTTTTGAATCTGATCAGAACCCATCCCTGACCGAGGGAACAAAGAAAACCACTAGCCCTTCTTTTGCTCTTGATTCTGATGGAAAGGGTAGGGACAATGAAACAAATACAACTGTATTGGGAGCAGCTCATAGCACCGGCTCCAGAGATCAAGAGCTGCAATTAGGAAAAGCTGTGAGAAATTATTTTTAACAGTACTGTATCCAATATGTTGATTGCTCCAATTGTATTAACTTGCTTGCTTTATTGATTGTAACAAACATTTTTTTACAGGGTGTTGTTATAAAATTCTGTATGTACCTTGGTGTTGTTATAGTATTAGTATTTTTTTTTTTGTTGAAAAAAAGGCCTAGTTGCCCATTTCATTAATTGAGACATTGACATTACAATGTTGAACGAATAGTTATAGGATTAGTTGGTCCACCTTCTGTTGTTTTTTGTGCCCTGCCAATTGGCTGGACTAAATTTTATTTGCCTCTTTTAAGTGCTAGTTCATAAAGCTGGAATCAAATATAAATAGACAGACATAAGAGATGGCAAACGCCTTAGAGCCTGGTACCAAACTTCAGCTGGCGTAGTTGCCAACCAGCACTTGGTGGCACTGGCACTACGTCCTATAATCTGCCTGTAATGATGCATGAATCGGTACCAAAATTCATCATAATTGTTTGTTGCTTTTCTCAGAACCGTGGCCGACCTTCTGTTAAGGTCCTGTCTGTCCCTGGAGGATCTTCATCTCTTGGCTACCTATTTGGAAATAAATAAGCTGTGTGAATTGCCTTTAAGATGGCTTCATACAAACATCTACTAAAAAAATGCATAATAAATTAAGGATGCATATTTAATTTGTATTTCAATTCATCAAAAAAGAATAACAATGTATGTAGTTTGTATCTATACTATATTTGTTAAAGTTAGGTTTCTGGTGTGCTTAATTGTTTGTTTGCTCATGGCTGTGGATATAGGATTAAAAAAAGGGATTTGCTCCAGTTTGCGTTAAACCAAATTAATTGTACTATATTAGTTTGAAAAGAATGGCATTCCTGTTTATTTATATTTATTTTGGTAAGTGTACCAGTTTTACTTTCGCTGTAAGCTGGAAACAAAGTTTGCTGACAGCTTTGACAGTTCTACTTTATCAGAGGCCTAAGGCTCCTCAAAATCATTCTGAACCACTTCTATCAGGCCGAGATATAATGATACGAATATGGCTGGATATTGGGCCCTATTTTCTAGGCCTGTAATATGCAGCACAGCCTTTGGTATTAGAATCTTAATTGAGATGCTGCTCTCTAAACAACACAGGACATGATTAGGCCATCTGGTACCAATGCCATACAAAAACTTTCCACCATTAGCATAATCAGCAACCGCCAACCAGCATATATATTCCCAAAAATTAACGTGTCCTGTGACTCCAGTAATCATCTACTCGATGCAGCAGAAACCTAGTTGCGTTCCATCAGTGAAATTTTTTTCTTTCTTGCTGAGTGGGTTTAATAAATCTCACTTTCAGTACAACGTGGCGCAACCGCGCAGAAGAATCTCTGGTGGGCGCCGTGGCCCCATTATTTAAAGAGATCCAAAACCGACCCAATAGATAGTCGTGCAACTGTTGGAGTCTTCTTTTGATGTTGCACCTGTCCAAATTCCTCCATCCAAACCTCAGCTAATACGGGTTATCGCCGGGGCACCCCACTTTATCCTTTGAAACGTGGCATGGTGGTATTCTTCTCAGTTTACGTGTCTGAACTCTCTGGGATCCATCTGGGATCCACTATCTAAAGACCAGCAACAGCATGCGAGGCATACACTTTGTACTTGAGAGGAAATTACTTGTTATTATCTCAAAATTGGAGAAAGGATATCCAAATTAGAGAGAATCATTTGGAAGCTATTAGAGTAATTAACCAACACGTTATTCCGACCGAAACGACCATCAAACGCAGATAATAATAATGGTCATCCACGTAGTCCTATTATTATATATATAATAATTACTCTACCAGAATCTATTCATATATATTATTATGTCATCATTAATGTTTTCTAATTTTTTTTTGCCAACAATCTTATTTTTGTTGTTAAAATCTTGCATTGTTGTCTTTTATCTCTGGTTTAATTTACTAGTAAAAAAAACTATTGTCATTCTATCTTAATTCTTAATATGACAAATATTATAAAATTAGTTAGTATATTTGTATCTAGTGTCTTATTCATTCTTCATGTCTTTTATTGCTTAATTAATTTTTTTAATGCAATACAAGAAATATAAATATCATTTATGTGAAAATAACTTCAATATATTTACAGTTCTTGAGAACATTTGATATTTATTTTTCTCATAGAATCGCAATTTAGAACTTCAAAAATATAAAAAGCTATTTTTATCATTATACTTTTTTATACGGGATATATATATATATATATATAATTATATATAAATGACATTTCACTTATATCAGACAGTGAACAAATTGACGCCTCCAATACATACACTCTTTATAATATAGTATAGATATAGATATAAATATAAATAAAGGAGATAATTGTGTAAAATAAATATTTCTTTTAGCAATTTTTTGACAAAAAATAAATCAATTTTAGAAATGCTAAAGAAGTGTACAATTATAAAAATAATTCATGTAGAGGAACACAAAAAAGTGAATTTAAGTTTTAAATTTGAATGAAAATAAATAACTAAATAATGCATTGGTGCATGCACATGACCTGCTCGACCAAAATAAGAATGACGATATCGAGAAATTGTTATGTATGTGGGCCTGATTGTAGGAGTATGCGGGGGGTGGCAGGGGGGCGACAGTCCCCTGTGAGCGGTGTCTGAGGTTACGAAGCATGGAGAAAATTATTTCTGAGAAGTCAAATTATATTGACATTCTTTCACCGATGGCCTAGATTTAGATTTAGGGTTTATGAGTTTGTTTATATATATATATATACATAATCTCCAATGTAATCCTGATGTAACCGAATCTTGAGTATTAGTGAAAACTGTTTTGGCAGCGACCGTGAGTTTTTTTCCCCTTAAGGGTTTCCCACGTAAAAATCTGTGTATTCTTGTTCTCAATTTTTCTTCTTTCGTGTTACATGATTGCTCTCTGATTATTCGCTTCTCAACAGAAACAACTAAAACAAATAACAGCATGATATAACTACAAAGTTTTGAGATTAACTCTATTTATGCACTATGAATTATATTGTTTTTATTAAAATTGTAGAATCCATCATTTGACTATCCAACTTATTTTCATGTTACTCGTTACCAAACATTATTTTTACTATCTTAGACAGCAAAAATAACAGAAGGCATATTTTAATAAATAGAAATAACATAATGTGTTTATTATAGTACTCTACCACTCGGGATTATTGTTTAAATGATCACGTAGAGTTTAATTTAATTTGAATTCGATTTAGATTGAAATAATTTTAAATCAAATTTAAATACTAACTAATTCCATCCAATTTGATTTGTTCGTTGTCTGAACAGAAATTTAATATTGAAGTTGCTTTTACGTTTTCTCAGTTGCTCTGAGGGAGGCATGACGGAACCAGATTTGCTGTCGCGCGGCACGGTGCGGCGCAGAATGTGGTTCGTTCGATCACTTTGAGATTCGTGCTAACTCGAATCTTAAAGTATTAACTCGAATCTCGAAGTGATCGAACAGATCACGTTTTGCGCCGCACCGTGCCGCGCGACAGTAGATCCGGGTCCGAGGCATGACTGGAGTAAGTGACGGCAAGTGACAATGCAATGTGGCCCATAATTAACCGCGTGGGCCCAGGTCTTTTCTGACCGACACTCTGAAAGCCTTCCAATTTCCATAGTTTGGACTTTTGACTTTTAGGGGAAAAATCATGAATTATGATGAAAGAAAGCAGGTGCTGGTCGCAAAGGATCCATCGGCGAACAAAAATAACTATCAGCAACAGCGTGTAAATATTATATCCGATGTGGTGCGGTTGTGGTGATATGATAATTTTCAAAATATTTAGGTATGAATACGGTAATATATAAATAATTTTTTATCTAATATTAAAATATTTTAATTTTTTATCTAGCTGAATTTTAAGTTGTCAAAATAAAAAAACGTTGATTGTTTATTCCGTTAGAAAATAAAAAATGTTGAATAATCGGTAAGATGATATGCTCAGTAAAAGCAAAATCGTATGGAAAAAGAAGAAAAAAATAGGTGGGATGGGATTGCTATGAAACAAACTACACAGAAAACATTCATTATAAATTGTGCAGTGAGTCGACGTGTTATTGTTCTTGAATCTTGGATTAAATAAATGATGAGTTTTCTTAAAGAATGGCTGGTTTATTAAGACGCAGCTATCGAACGGCTTACACAGCGCCAACGCAATCTTATTCTGACCTTACCTAACATTAATTATCTCAGTGGGACGATGTCATTGAACCGCCCAGCGCCTAGCCGCCTACCCAACAAAGGAGATAACTACCCATACGAAACTTTGCTCAAAAACTATGAATATAATAATTAGTGTCATCAAATACTGTTCTTTTCGGTCCTCGGTGTCTTATCAATGTGTTAGCATTTTCTAAATCGGAAGAATTTGAACTTGCACTGGATATTGACATGATTGTATCGTTAACACTATTTTCCGGTTTTTATTATGATAATATATATATATATATAGGTAACGGTACTTCGTGAAGCACAACCTCCCGTGCTTTATGTTCGTATTTCGAATTTGAAAGTTCAAACGGCTGATTCAAACCGTTGAATATGATCTTCATATTAAACTATTTTTGGAGATCAAAATTTATATTTTTTTTGAAACTGTTTGCTATTTTTTAGATGGGTATAAAATCGCTAGTTTTGGATGGTGCGGAAATCGTTAGATTAGCAAACTTTGTGCTCATTTAAAAATAGCAAAAAAATTAAAAAATATATAAAATTTGATCTCCAAGGATATTTCAATATGAAAATGTTGTTCAACGATTTGGATTGGCCGTTTAAACTTTTAAATTTGAGATACGAACGTGAAGCACGGGAGATTTTGTGCTTCGCGAAGCACCATAGCCTCAGTGTATATATATATATATATATATATATATATATATAAAAAACGTATATATTGGATATGTCCTTTAATATTATCATAATTAATGTGTAATGATAGGAATATCTTTATTCAATTTAAGATTAAAATTGATTGATTTTATAAAAATAATGGTTCATATTTCAGTTAAATTTATTTTACCTCTCCATTTCATTTGATATTTTTTATCAATATATTTAGAGTAGGTCTAAAAAAATATATTCTATGTAAAATAAATTACACATCAACTATTATTACGTTTTATTGTAAAAAAAACTACGCATTATACAACTTGATTCAGAAAAGAAAAAATACTATGTTTTGTGAATTATATTTTATTAAATAATAAATTAATTTTATTTAAGAATTTAAGATGCTTTGTAAATGAGTTATATATAAATTATATCTAAGTAAAACATAATTATTTTATAATAGAAATTATATGTCAAATAATTAAATATTAAATATTATTAAATTTATTGTAAGAAAAAAATATACATTATATTACCTTACTCGAAAAAAATTTATTATATTTTGTACATTATATTTATTAAATAAAAAATTAATTTTTTTGTAATGAATTTAAACGTTAATTATAATAAAATTAGTATTAAATATAAATATTTTTAAAAATAAAAAAGTCCGCATAACAGACGGATTCTTTGCTAGTAATAATGTAATATGCTAGAATTGAAAGTAAGTATTAACTTCATTTATTTTAGAAGTGTTTCATAAATAAGTTATCTATGGGGTTTAATATGCAAAGTTGAAAAATACTAATAAAAGAAAAACACGTTGCATGTTTTTACCATAGCACGTGGTTTGTGCTATAGACGGACTGTTGCCACCTTAAAACCATTCCTTCATGATAAGAACGAAAAAAAAAAGATTAAATCGGAAAGGGAAAAAGGCTCTTTCCTGAGCGCACCTGTTATCTCTTTGGCTCTCTCACTCACTCCACTAGATTGATTGATACGGATAGCAAAGTAAGAGAAAAATGATAATAATGAATTCTTTTATCTCCTTAATCAAGTAATAGCAGGACATTGATTTGCCTCTTTTGAGTAGCAAAGCTTTAACCTTGGTCTCCAAGTTTTGAAGTTCATACAGATGTGGACCAGTGAAATTCAGATTCTCATATTTCTAGCAAGTGGTGCAGGGTTTAAGATCCGGACTTGATGGGCTATGGAGTTGGCTTGATTAGTTAGGCAAAGTCTTTTGAAGCAATTTGATCAATTAGCTAAGATAAATTATTTCCCTTTTCCATTTGACGAGTGATTCTCATATATTGTTAATTAATACCGAATATATTATCTTTGACTTGATTTCAATCATTTCAGTAGAGTCATTATTTATTATTGACCACATTAAAAATTATTATCGTGATGTTAAATAATAAAATTGACTGACCAATAATAAAAGAATAAAAAGCAAAGAGGAAAATAAGAAGAAATATTATTTTAATATCAATCTATTTCAAATAGATATCACGAGTTGATTCAAGGAGCCCACGTATCGAGTCGAGATTGAATTAGAATCAGAATTCAATCGTAAATCAAGTATAATTTTGTATCAAGTATAACTAGACTTTTCTATAATTCATATTTAATCATTATCTATTAATTAGATTTTTGACTTGACTTGAATTATGGATTGACCTTTGACTTATGATATAGGTAGACGACCTGAATTATCTTAATTATAATCGGACTTATCTATAATTTGTATTTAAATATTATTTGTTAATTAGATTTTTGACTTGATCTGAATTGTGTAGGTTGACCTTTGACTTGAGATACGGGTCGATGATCTAAATTATCTGTATTAATATTTGACTTATGATATGAGTCGATAACTTGAATTATGCTAATTGATGAATTTTGATTACTAGGATTGAATTGAATATTGAATGAGTGTTGATAATAGAACCTGGTCAAATTATGTATGACTATATATGTCGTGACCTAACCTTTTCGTACTCCAAAATGAAGGGTCACACAACCTGAAGGTTGTGAGTGAAGATGGTTTTGCGAGTCCCGCTTACTAGCGGATTTATGGATTATCCCCACTTATCACGGTGGGCATGGTGTTTGATTTTTATATGTTTATGCATAATTGTTTAAAATACATACTTTAATAAATATATATGATTTATTCTTGTTTGAAATGTTTTGAATGAAATTGTATTATTCATAATATTGTTATAGAGAAGTTGCGTCATTAAATAATCGGTTACTGAACTTTGTACAAATCTCATTTTGTTTATGTCTCCTTTGTTTTCTTTTTATTTGTTAGCAACGTAGGTTGTGGGTCGTTGGATGGATGCGGAAGATGTCGTGTCTCCGTAGCGCCTCGATCGGAGCGTTACAAATAATAATAATGTTTTTCCTCAATAATAATGTTATATTTATTATTGTGACATCAAAATATTATATTTATTATTAAAATCATTGTCATTATTTTTATATATTTTAATATGATAATTCAAATATTATTTATTTTCATTCCCTACTTGTTTAATCGTGTAAGAATAATTTATGATGATATAACTTTGTATAAATTATTGCGCCTTCGTAGATTTATATTCCAACAAACATGAAGAACTAGACAGATATGAACAAAAAAATATGGATCGAATATTAAACATACTATCGGATAAATAAATAAATATAAATATAAATATATTTTGGATTCTAAATTAAATATCACCGGTATAATTAAAATATAATTTCATAAATTATCATAAAAAATGATAATTATTCATCATTACTAGTGATAATTAAAATATAACAAAAATTATAAAAATAGATATATAACCAAATTAGATATAAACATAATTGTATTTATAATCTACATAAAAAAAACTCAATTGAAAAATATATAATGGTTTTTTAATTCGGATATCCAAGTTTAAAAAAAATCTAATTTGGATAATCATCTATATCCATACCCGTTTCGAATTGCAAACTATATTTATATTCATACCCATAAAAAAATATTCATATCTAAAAATATCTATATTTATCTCATGTGAATAGATTTATGCCTTGACCTGCAAGGCCGCCATCCCTACTAATCCCCCTCCATGAGAGGAGTTCAGTATATGTGTTAAGCATAAATGCCCCCGCCTAGCTCGGACTAGACCGAATCCTCGAGATTGATTATTAAGTCATCTTGGTGCTAATTTGAGAGTCTACGGAATAAGCCGAACCAACAATAGAGCGCTTTTATTCGAATTCATGCTTGTTAGATAGTATCTGATGTGTTTCCACCCTTATTCAGAGCATCAAGTTGTGTGAATATATCATCTTTCTTTATTATTCGTATTAATCAGACAACTTAAGTATTATGTATATCTATTTTCTTATTTAAAAACGATGTGTTGAAGCCTTGAAGGTATACTTAAGGCATAACTTCTGTGTAAAATATCATGGGACCAATTATATTGCTATCATTATAAATATATTTTTACTCTTTCGAAACAAATATTTGTTATATATATATATATATAACAAATAATATATATATTTATAAAGAGGGTTCAAATGCCATAACTTTTTTGTGCCTCGATTATGTCTATATTTTTAAATTTTTAATAATTCAAAATTTAAAAATAAAATATCAAAAAACCATCAAATTTAACCTAGATCATTTTATTTATGTGTTCAATTAATATAATATAAATACTCATTGAGATCCAGTGAAAAGTACTCACGCATTTCGCTGCTCCAGTTGTGACTTGTGAGAGCTAGTAAAATAGAAAGAAAAGTCTCTAGATCAGTCCTACCTAGACCTCCCCCCTCAAAGCTATTTTGAAAATCACCAGCTTTCGAGACTATAGTCTTCTTTCTTTTTTCTTTGTCAAGCCACAAAAGGGTTGGTTTCCATTTGGGTTGTAGATGTAACCAAGAAGCAACTTAGGCTATTACAGAATGTCACCAGTCCCGAACTTCCCTTCTTTCTTTCAATTGAAAGAGAACCGGAGTGGTCTTGTATATTAAAAATTATAATATTTGAATACTATTTTATGTAACATCAAGAACTAATAAAAAAATACACTAATATCATTAATTTTTTTATGTTAATTTTATAACTTATTGATTTACATAAATATAAGGGGAAAATGAATATTTTAAAATATAATATAGATCAAATTTAACAAATTTGTTTTGATATTTCATTTTTAAATTGTTTAGTTATTAAAAATTAAAAAAAGTGAGGCGTTTGAACCCAATGGTGTTTTGCAAAGTACATAGGCGTTGTGTGCTTTGTGCTCTATTTTTAATTTTAAATCAGAAATAATCGATCTGAACCGTTCAAAATTAAACCAATTTTTTTTTGTTTTTTCCTATTTTTTCCGGTGAGGAAAAATTGACTTGATCTGAGAATTCTAGTTCATCCAAAAATGACGGTTTTCCCCCTATCAATAAAAAATAGCAAATAAATTCCAAAAAATATAAAATTTGGTTTAATAATAGATTTTGATATGGAGATTAGATTGAGCGATTTGGATCAATCATTTCTGACTTAAAATTAATAATAGAGCGTAAAGCACACAACGCTCTTGTGCTTTGCAAAGCACCATAGCCTAATTCTCTCTCTCTCTCTCTCTCTATATATATATATATATATATATATATATATATATATATATATAGCATGAGTTTAAGCTCACGGAGGACTTTTGTGAGTTTAACTTCAAAATTGCATCAAATCATCTTCAAATTTTAATTTATCATGCTCATTTTTGTATGGAAATTTTGTCGAATACAATATTTGAATTTTTTAAGTCATTTTTTTAAATCAGCTCTAAAAATAATAGCAAGATATTCAATGTTTGCGTATCATTTTTTGAAAAATTTAAAATAGTGACATAGAAAATTCGAAACATTCAAATTTTTATATCTCATAAGATTTTCATATGAAAAAAATTAATGAGAATGACAAATTAAAATTAGGAGATGATTTCATATAATGTTTGAGTCAAGTTCACGAAATATCTTTGTGATCTTAAGTATATATATATATAGAGAGAGTGATGCTATGGTGCTTCGCGAAGCAAAAAAAAATTTGTGCTTCGCGTCCGTATCTCGAATTTAAAAGTTCAAACGGCCGATCCAAACCGTTGAACATCATCTTCATATTGAAATATCTTTGGAGATCAAATTTTATATTTGTTTGAAATTTTTTGCTATTTTTTAAATGGGTACAAAGTTTGTTGATCTAAAGATTTCTGCACCATCCAAAACTAGCGACTTTGTACCCATCTAAAAAATATCAAAAAAATTCAAAAAAATATAAAATTTAATCTCCAAGGATATTTCAATATGAAGATGATGTTCAACGGTTTGGAAAATTTTATATAATTTACAATGTTTATAATTTGAATTTGATGGACTATCAAACGATAATGAAATCACATGAAATTTAAAACACTATCAATCTACAAGTAAAAAAATATATCTATAATTTTATTTCTGTTTTAAGTTTTTTTTATATCTATTTTTGAGTCCATTGTCAAGATTGTCAAGGGATCTCCATCTATACATATATAGTTTGGCTACAGTGCTACGCATAGCGCGGAGAGCCCGTATGCCACAGATCATTTCTTCTCCTCTGGAACTCTATTAAGAGAGAAATATGGATCCGTGTTGGGAAACGAAAGGGTGGCAGAAAGTGGAGAAATGAAAGTAGTTTCAAAACCAATAGTATCCCCGCATATATATGAACACCCATATAACTGAGTGCAGTTATATCTTAACAGGTCCATATCGGATCCAGATTCTCTCTTAACGGGTTCGCTACTTAATCAGAAAGCTATCTATAGTTGTGTTCTCCAGGGACCAATAACATAATTGTATTATTATCAGACTTTATATAATTTAGACCATAACTAAATCATAAAGTCATTAATACACATTCTACACTTAAAGGACCCACTTCTCATGACATATAATAAATCCGATACAAAATTTATCATTTCATTACGAGTATAATTTGACAATCCATTATATAATATATATTTATTATATATAATCCCATACATGTTGTATTAATAATAATTAATTCCAACGGATATGAGATTACATAGAGGTGGGAACAACAAATGTGAATTGAAGTAACTAATCTAATCACTTGATAATGAAAAGGCACAATAAGCACCATTATTATACATAGTACGAACCAAAGTATTCATAATTGGTCAATGTAATTCAAAGTAGGTCCATTGACACTAGCCGGCCCGAGGACGCTCTCTTAAAAACCCAGACCCGAGACTTCTCCCACATGCTTCAATCACCATATTCTCTTTCCTCTCTCTCACATCCTCCAAGCTGGTCACTCGTTTGGATTCAACTCCGCTCTCTCCCTCGCTTCTTCCCTTCCCGAGGCAGAAACATTGTACTTAACTTAGGTATTTATCCCTCTTTTTAGACTTTAAAAGCCGGGAGTCACCCAAATAATCACGCACCTAAAAGCGAAATCTTCTGTAAAGAAATCCATGTCGCTCGCCGTGCCTACCAGCATCAGCACAAACACCTTTTGCGCCGCCTCTTCCCACCGTTCGGTCCCATCCGACGCCATTTCCTGCGCCCGAGTGATGTTCTTCGCTCCGTTATCTATTTGTGCAAAGTCACTGCGGCATACGCGGCGGCGAGAGATTCCCATCTGCCTCGTCTTGGAGAAGGAGAGAACTGGTGAATATGCAACTGGAGACTCCATTTCGGAGGAAATTGATGAACAAATGACCATAAATAGTGCTGAACCGAAGATCGACGAACTAGAGGTGGGAAAGAAGATTGCTGAGAAAATTGCCAGGAAGAAGTCCGAGAGGAAAACCTATCTGATTGCAGCTGTGATGTCCAGTTTGGGAATCACTTCCATGGCTGTTGCAGCTGTGTACTATCGCTTCGCCTGGCAAATGGAGGTCCGTACTCTTTTCGTCGCCCTTTTCTGTATTTCAATTTCTGATTTGGCATCAACTGATGTGCTGATTTTAATACTCGTATTTATTTGGTGTGATAATTAAACAGGGAGGAGAGGTGCCATTGACTGAAATGTTCGGAACCTTTGCTCTGTCTGTAGGCGCAGCAGTAAGCATGACTAAACAATGCTCTGTTTTTCTTATTAATTATAATTTCTAAAATAAGAAAGAGAATCCTCGTCACTCCCCATTAGCTGACATCGGTCCACTTTGATTCCGGACGAGCTCACAGGCCAAAATATATTCTATCAAGTTAAAGAAAATCTTAGCTTGTTCACACTGTCCCCTCTTGGAAGCAGCTCTAATCTACTAGTTGGGGTTAATCAGTCAATTTGAAATTTGCTTGATTCTTCTCAGGTGGGGATGGAGTTTTGGGCCAGATGGGCGCACAAAGCGCTGTGGCACGACTCTCTGTGGCACATGCATGAGTCACATCACCGGCCTCGAGAGGCCCGTTCGAGCTCAACGATATCTTTGCAATCATAAACGCGGTGCCCGCCATCTCTTTAATGTCTTACGGGTTCCTCCACCGTGGCCTTGTTCCCGGTCTCTGTTTCGGAGCGGTACACCTCCCGCTCCCTCCCATTCTTGTCTTTTCCCTTTCTTCTCTTCTAAGATTTGGCTACTGTCTAGTGTTTACTGATACTGAATGAAAAAAGTAAATGTGAAGAATGAGAAGGTTCGTCATCGTCTGTTGAGTTTTGAGAAAAGAAAAGGCCATTATGCAGTGTTGTTTTCACTATTAATGAAGTAATTTCCTTTTTTTAATCTCTCTTGAACCTCGTCTGAGTTCTGACAGATTCACCTGTGCTGGCTGTGCATCAGCATTACTACCTACACTGTTTGTTTAATTTTGATAGCGACCGCAGTATGGCAATAATCCACTTGTTAAGAAGTAAGATATACCCACGGTAACCTGATAGGAGGAGGATCGATATAATGATCTGATGTCCACGTGTCCATCTTTTACAGGGCTTGGGGATTACACTGTTTGGTATCGCGTACATGTTCGTCCACGACGGACTGGTCCACCGGCGATTCCCGGTGGGACCCGTCGAGAACGTGCCCTACTTCCGGAGAGTCGCCGCTGCCCACCAGGTTTGTTGCCTGTTTACAAGCCGCAGTATCTCACATTGATTACTGTTTTCTTTATCCCAGGTTTTCTGTAGCACCTAACTGTTTGAATCGTGTGGCGAGTCACCCCGCAAATGGGTCTTATTCTTTCGTTCAGTTTCATAGCGGGTGCACTTGCCTTGCCACGTGAGAAAATAGCTATAGAAAACCTGGAGGCGAGTACTATTTGTATGTTTCCGTTAATGTTATATTTCACTGGGAAATTAAATAATTAATGATCTGCGTGGTTGCAGATACACCACACGGAGAAATTCGACGGAGTGCCATATGGGCTGTTTCTGGGTCCGAAGGTGAGTGGTTGATGTTTCAAGTCTAAACTTTATTTATTTATTTATTTTGTCAAGTGGTTTAACAATTCAGACCAGAGAGGACAAAAGTGCACAGAAAATTAGAGGTATACATCGACTCCGTATCAGAATTGGCTCGTCTTTTACTTAGCTCTTTCCGTGGCGCTCAACTTCTTGTTTGTTTCCTTGTCTTTGGTTCTTTTTGTTATTTCAGGAACTGGAGGAGGTGGGTGGCATTGAAGAACTGGAAAAGGAGATTAGCAGAAGAATTAAGAGGAGAGAGGCTGTCAAACCTAGGAGTTGAAAGATGGGAATCTTGTTGAAATTTTTATTCTTTTGGGTTTTATATGGGATTCGGTTGGTGTGTCATGATTTTGTCAAATGAGTGATTCTGATTCATCAGTAGCATAGGTTTTTTCCGGCTAATGAGGAATCCATGTGCCTGTTCTATGGTGACAAATTTTTGATTGGTTCATGGGGTGGGTCTTGGACGGGGGGACAATTTTGTTAATACTTCTATAGTACTATTTGATCAATTTTTTTCCTTGATAGTAAATCAAAGAAATTCTTCTTAGCTTTCTTTAATTGCTATCGAGTTCAAATGGAAAATAATTGGACTCGCATGCCTAACGAAAAAAATGGTTGATCCTGAAAATTCTTCGTGAAATTCAGTTCTGCCTAATTAAATCTAGTGCATATGATTTTGATACGATTAACATCAGGCATGACCCGAAACAATATAACTAATAGTAGCCTGACTTGACTAAAATTCATATTATACAACTGGATCCAATCAATCCTGATCTGAATTGACAAAAATTCAAACTAGGTTAGTGATCTGTTCCTAGCTAAGTCAATTCAAAATCGAATTCATGTGAAGCTTTAAATTCAAAATGAAGTTAGCGATACACATGAGCATTTGCTCTATACTCTGAGGTTCACGCAAATTTAAATGCTTAAAATTAAACCCAGTAAATGATAGACGGTTAGTTCGACCACAAACAAGTGGGACAACATTATTTATCATTATTCTAGAATAATTGATATTTTAGAAAACAAAATAATAATTCAAAAGGGATGAATCATTTGACAATAGTATCTCGACAGCATTTTTTCAATTTGAATTTAAATAACATTTGATTATATAATGTAATATAGATACGTAATTAAATATATTGATTTTCTAGCAAAAGTTCCATATAAATTGAATATTCATGTTATGATGATGAATTAAGGCGTGTTAATTTTAAAATCATTAACACTTTAACTAATTTGACGTATGATGAAATATGTATAACATCTATTCACCATATGCATAACTGAATTACATAAATGATGTTATGGTAACATATTTTTAATTAAATTGAAATATCATGATAAAAAAATATTTGAAGGAGAGAAGTATATCTAAAAAGCTTGTTTTAGATAAAAATGTCTTGAAGATGACGATTCACATATCATAACCATGATCTATAAACAAGAGTTTAACAATAGAGTTATAGACTTTAGATTTTTAGATTTTCAGTTTTATATTTTAGAATTTAAAATTTATGATTTAAAATTTAAAATTTTAGAATTTATGAGTACAATTTATAGTATAGGTTTACTATGGCGAGATAACTTATTGTACTTTGCAAAGTAAAAAACCGTTATTGCTTCGGGGTGAGATTTTATATCCCAAGGTCTTAAATGGTCAATCTAAGTTTTTCAATAATTTCTTCATGTTAAAATATTATAGGATATTAAATTTCATGATTTTTTGAGCTTTCCAACTATTTTTTAAATTATTTTTAAAAACTACCCCGAAATAGACTATTTTCTTATGTTAAACAAGGCTGTTTTTAAAAATAATTAAAAAAATAGTTAGAAAGATAAAAAATTATGAAATTTAATATCCTATAAGATTTTGACATGAAGAAATTATTGAGTAAGTTAGATTGATCATTTGAGACCCCGACATATGAAATCTCACTCCGAAACAATAACGATTTTTTGTTTTGCAAAGCACCATAAGCTATCTCTAACTATGGCTATTGTATTATTATTATTATTATTATTATTATTATTATGGATATCGTTATTATTATAAGTACTACTATATTACTATTAGTATTACTACTAGTATTATTATTATTGTTATTATTTTTAATATATTATTTTCATATTATCACATCATCATCATCATTATTCTCGTCATCATTAGTATCAATATCATTATCATTATTACTATCATTGATTTTTAATATTTGAGATCTCTATCTCTATGATTTTGGATTGGATTTCATTTCTAATCTACCCCAATTTATTTGCGATTAAAGGCTTTATTGTTGTTATAATTTAATTGAAATATCATCGAGTAACAACATATCTGCTATGAAATGTTCCAAATGTAGAAGTAGTTTTAGATTCAAGTAGATGCAAAAATTTAAATAAAATTAATAATTGAGAAAATAATAATATAACATGTTCGAAAAAACTTAGAAGTTTAACTATTAAGAATTTATTATATTATTTTGTGTGCCCCCAAATAGATATTGCATTTACTAATTTTTGTGTGTATGCCATGATTAATTAATTTTATTTTTAGTTGTGCACGGTTGGTATTATTGAAATTAATCTGCTTTTATTCACTAGTATTGATTTTTGGTCAGGTGAATATACTAGCTATTCGTTTCAACGATATGTCAATGTCTTATCATGTGCAAAATCGACATTGTATTATTTGTTAACCATCACAAAAAACTATTTATAAACAATTCTGTAGTGATGGATACCTTTTTTTTTTGCAAAAATAGTACCCACAAAAAAGGGCACCAGCTTTCATGAAAATAAAGTTAAAGGATTACAAAATTTGACCTGCAGTATACAAGCAGTATACCTCAGTCAATATCGAGAAAAAAACAAATAATAAGTTGTAACAAATTTTACAAAGACAACCATCCGTACAAAATAAGGAAATAAAATAAAGTAATAGCTAAAGATCATTCAAGCAAATCTTCATCACTGCTCACAACAGCAGCCTGTCTCATATTGGTGGAGACACTACCTCCCTGCTGACCCACATTGCCAGCTCTCCTCATCTGATCAGCAGTCCTAAAAGGAGCGGTCATAGCTCCATTGATACCAGATAGTAGAGAGAATATGGAGATATATAATGCATTAAGTGATAAAGTATCATATCGTTGAAAAATAATATGGTTTCTTGTTTTCCACGATGACCAAAGCGCTACAGCTAAAATAATACCTCCAAAATTCATATCTCTATGAGGTAGTTTAAGGCAAATATGTCAAAAATCATGTAGAGAAGTAATTGGCAGTAGATGATTCTGAGGAAAAACTTGGTAAATCATTAATCATATCTGGTGACTAATTGAGCAATGAAAAAATAAATGCTCCACAGATTCTGAAGAGGAACAAAAGGGGCAAGTTAAAGGCACTACCCATCCCTTCTTAATCAAATTATTCTTTGTAAGAATTAAATTATGTATAGATAACTAAAAATAATTTACTTTTGAGGGTATCTTTAAGGACCATACTGATCTAGATAGAGAGTGATGTACCTTACCAGAATTCAAAATTTTGTAAAGAGAATATACTATACAAATGCCTGATTTATCTAAATGCTAGTAGGCTGAATCAACATTAGTAGTAAAGGTCAAAGATTGACAAATAGTAATCAATTTATTTTTCTCAATGTGCATAACATTAGATATTCTGTATGACAGAGAAAGCTTAATATGATCGTTTCTACAAACTTGAGCTAAAATAACTCTATCATTCTTAACTTTGGCAAAAACAAAAGGAAAATGTAAGGTGAGAGGGAAATTTTCATGCTAGACATCGCGACGAAAGTTAATATTCTCCCGAGATCCAATTAAATGAGTGGATCCGATGGTCAAACAATTAATGTTTAACCGATACTACATCCTTCCAAAAAAGAGAGCACCATGTAAGAGAGAAAGAATGATATTTCACAGTAATTAACTCCTTCCAATACCCTTTAGAATCCTTGTACTAATATTTTCAGCCTCATTTATAAAGCAATGCGTAATTCATACGTTTTTTTTTTACTTTTTATTATTAGTAGGTGTGTCAATAGGTTGAATTAGGTTGGGTAGAGTCGGATTTGGGTTGTATCATTATTAATTTATTATTTTCTTGATCCGACCTAATCCGTTTAAAATCAGATCAACATTTCTTTATCCCAAACCGATCGGAATAGAACACGAGTTATCCAACCCGACCCGAATAAAATTAATAATTAAATATTTATTAATTATTTTATATATTTTTAAGTAATTTAATATTAATTAATTTATAATTAATCTCATAAATTAATATATATAATTTTTAATTAGCGTTAAATCATAAATAAATTATATAAACACTAGATCGGGTCGGTCGAAGATATGACATCAAATGTAGTATTAAAAAGGACGTACAGAGTGTAGTTAAAAATAGCATTACTATCTAGTATCTACATTTAAGATGTAAGTCTTCATATTATCTTTTAATGGACTTTGATGTTAAAAAGTTAGTGGCTTTCTTTTTTTCTTTAATTTAGACAAAAGTACTTCCTTCTTTACAAAAAAAAAAAACAAAAATGTGAAACGTGCCTTCGAGGCAGCTCGCGGGTCTGCTGAAGTATCATGATGTAGTAGCCAATCACAAATCGTCACGTTGAAAAATCCGAACGCAATGGGATGCAGAAAAGGTATTTTCCTCCCTTTTTGTTCATGAATATTCAAGGAGCAATTTGAGACATGCACGGCTCTATAGATGTGGATATTTCGTTTAAAATTTTTGAATCGGAAAAGAAAGAACATGCTTGTACGACTATCTATATCTTTGTACATTATGAATATAAATTGTAGAAATAGTTGCCCACAAAAAAATGTTACAACCGGGACCTATATAAAATTGCAAAACGTGAATTCATGAAGAAAAAAATACTATAATCCATCCAAAAGGACAACAATAATTGATGCGAAATATTCAACTTTTGCTGTTAAATAAATTAATTAAAATGCTTATTTCAGCCAAAAACCTGGTAAATATTAAACAAACTAAAAAATTAGGAATACAGAAATCTAATTATATTTAGTCGCATACATAAAAAAAATCATCTAAATAATTACAGTGAACCAGAAAGAAGAAAAATACAACACCGTGAGACGAAAGCTCGATTTTAGGAGAAACCACAAAGAAAGTTGTAACTCTTGATCACATGCATTAAGGGTCTGTTCGGGCGTCTGGGAAACAAAGTGAGAAAAAAATTGAGTCTAACTTAATATTTTATTTTTTGTATGAACAATAAAAATCAGTTCAAATACTATATCCATATCCATTCCCACCTTGTGACCGAACAAGCCCTATAAGTCGATCCATTTTTTTTATGTTTAATGAAGAAAAACATAACTCAAATGAGTCTGACTCAATATTTTATTTTCCGTATGAACAATAAAATCAGTTCAAATACTACACCCATGTCCATTCCCACCTTGTGACCAAACGGGCCCTACAATTCGGTCCATTTATTTTTATGTTTAATGAAGAAAAACATAACTGAAATTTCCTTGTGTCTGAAAAAATAAGTGCAGTCAAAATTATCTGTGTTAGAACTAGGAGTGTTAATAGGTCGGGTCGGGTTGGGTCATATTATTTTATTATTTTTTTATCCGACTCGAATCTTATCAGATTAAATTCGATAAAAAAATCTTGACATATATCCGACCCGACGGGTCATGAATCGACCCAATCTGACTCAATTAAAATAATTAAATTTTTATTAATTATTTTTATATAATTTTAAGCAATAAATATCAATTAATTTATAATTAATTTTAATTAGTGTATATTTAAGCTTTAATTAGTACTAAATCACAAAATTATTTTAAAAAATACATAATTAATCGAGTCGGGTTGATCCGAACCCGACCCGATCCGATTCGGGTCACAAAAATTAAATGCACCAAATCCATTTATTTTTAAGTCATATCGGATCAGATCGGATCAGATTCAAATTAGATCGAATTAACGCATCAGATCGGATCAACAATTGACGGTCTAATTAGAAGTACGATTAATATTTTCGCTGAAAAAGTACTTCACATTAATTGAATAAAACAAAGTCGACGCTCAGGCGGTCGCTGAGACGCTGATTCAATCGCGAAGCATAGATGCAAAGAAGCATGTAAAGCACGTCTGACTGTCTGAGACTCTGAGTTAGTCCACTGGGCCGCCCATGCTGGCCGCTGGTCTTATATATGTATCACGTGATGATATACAATTTTTCTTGAGGGATAAGGGATTTATCCGGCTTTTTCTCTATGATGATATTTTATGTGTCAAGTCATTGTTCAAAAATTTTTTAACCGTGAGATTTAAATTATGGATATACAGTCGTAACTAGAAGCCTTAAATATACGGATAAATTATTACTTTATGCATAAAATACTGTAGAGATGTGAATTAATAACCCTCTATAATGAATCCTGACTGAAATCATCTTAAAAAAAAATCTGTACGGAAAACTACACAGGTTAATCTGAATAATGTGATTTAATTTGAATAACTGTAGAGAAACGTAAATATAATTTTTAATATACGAAATATATATTATTATTAAATTAAAAACGTGATCGGATAATTTAAAACATAAATATCACATAACTTTCTGCAGATGATATCAGTTCATATGAACCGGCGGATTGTTTCTTTGATACATTTTGGGAGCTAGCTCCTAGCTGGCACTGAACTGAGAGTGAGAGCTCATTTTTGTGGGGGCGGAATTAAGGTAGGCGTCACTAAGATCTAAATATCCACTCGGTTCATTGAAAAATAAACGTCGTATAAAAAAAAAATATTTTTTTTAATCTAAACATTTTATTTATTTGAACCGGTCACCTAATTGATCGTTTGTGAGCCCCTGCATTTTGGTCAAAAGACAGTACAATTTTTAAAGGATGACGAGCGCAAGCATGATGAACTGAAAAGTGAAAATACAAGGAACAAGATGAATTCTCTTGATTGATGATGCATTAATAGTATTAGTTTTCTTCAGATTATGTAAAATTTCGGTTTGGATATCTTCGAAGGAGGTACAGTTCAATAGAATAAAATATAAATAGGCCTATGTAACATTTTATGAATCCCTGTTAGTTGATTTTTTTATAAATTTTTTAAGCTGCAAATATAAAATGGCCTGAACAAAATTTCTGGCATGCAGATTTCTCTGATTTCACGGTCAATATTATGAAAGACTTTCAAAATTTTATATAATTTGCAACGGTTCTAATTTAACGGTTTTTGATGAAATATTAAATGATAATGAAATTATATAAAATTTAAATGACCATCATTCTATAGATAGAAGAATATGTCTATTAACTTTTTTTTTTTTTTTATATTTATTTAAAAATTTATTATAAAAATAACCATCATTATCAAGTGATCCCCACCCGTAAATTAATCCGTTCCATCCAAAATGTTATTTACACATAAAAATATTCCCCAGGATACCAGGACCGCAGGTTGAGCCCAGAAATTATTTAACCACCCAGCAAGGTTAGGTCCATAAATCAGATTTCAAGTCTTGCCCAATTTTAAACATCAAAATTCAAAATTCACTCCAATCCAATATCAGCCTCTTTAAAGTTCAATATCGATCCAGTACTATTCACCTCCCAGATGCATCCTCCTCTATCTCATCATCTTACCTAGAGTAAAAGAGAACTCACACATGCGTTTTTTTTTTGTTTTGTACAGTCTGATTATTTATTAACGGTTCTAATTTAATAGTAATAAATAGTTTTGTATATCAAAAGTCATGTTTAGACTTCCTACAATCGTTATGATTTTTTTAAGCCGTTGTGATTTTTCTACGGAGATCTCCGTTCCGGAAATTATCCGTAGAGAATATCGATCTGAATAACAGATAAGTGGATCTGTATTCTCTACGGAGAATTTCAGTGTGAAGATCTTCGTAAGGAAATTACAATGGTTCAGAAAAATCACAACGATTGTGGAAAAATTTAAATATGAATTTTGATGTACGAGAATATTTATTAATGTAAAATTATAAATGGTCTTAATTTTAGTATTAAAGTTAAATAAATTAGGAAATAAAGGGAGACTTTTGGCTTCAAAGACCGCATAAAAGAACCGCAACTCCGGTGATGTGAGTTCCAGATAAGTAGTCATCGGCTTCACCTCCAAACCAGTGGGCAGTGGTTCAGCCATGGCTTCACATCCAAGAAGCTTTGACAGGCATGGGAACCACTCATTGGGTCTCACCGACCAGGGGGCATTTCCCGAGCTGGAGAATATGGAGGCGGAAAGGAATGGATGTGAATATCAAGACCATGGCAAATACTGACGACGAGGCAACAACGCTGCTCTCTTTGTTGGGGATGCCATTCAAAGAGGAGGATAAGGAGGTGGTGCGCAAGAAGAAGAGTTTGAAGAAGTATCACTTCTTGAACAAGAACAAGAACTTCAAGCTGAGATAGAAGTAACAAGGATAAAATTGAGTGCTTGGTATTTTCATCCTATGTGTTTTGCTGTTTCGGGTATTTAATTTTTTTATGAACTGTTACGAATCTTCTTCTTAATGAGCTATATAATCTTTGTAGAGAGTTATGTTCCTTGTGTTTTAGTTTTTGGGATTCCTGCTCTAGTTTTGAGCCGGAATAAGATTTGGAGAAATCAAACTTCTTCTAATGAGAACTATTTAAACCAAAACTAGCCTGCACCAACAATAGGGGGCAAATAGTTATATATGTTAGCACCGTGCTTTATGGTTTGGTGAGTGAGCATAATTTGACCGCTAACAAGTAGCAATATTACAGATCCTTACTTTCTGTAAATGGGTTTATGGGCAACTGAGTAACAAATCAAATTGATGAACAAGAAGATCAAGATAGTGCAATGTTGAATAATGGTATGTGCGTTCACTTTGCGAGAGAATTTACATGTTCAAACTTCAAACTTCAGAAAGTAGACGGTCACAATTTGATCTCAATACCATCATCGGTAGCAGATTCCTTTGACGTGGGCTCAATTTCTAATATTATTTTTGACTCTAAAGATGCTCCTTTATCTTATTTATATCTCGTACTTTTTTCATGACAGTAAAGTGCCATATTCACATATGAGTCGTGACGAATGAGACCCACTAAATAACATCCCCTATCATCTAAGCATCTGGGCCGTTCAAAATTGTGACAGCGGATGTGTCATAGTTTTTTCTGACAGTGGATACCGATTCCTCCTTTATCAACTTAAATTGTCCGATAATCATCAAATATCTATACCAACAAACTGATATCATACATTCTATCTTTTAATAGATTGTCTGGTACAAAACGACTGCACTCGCAATCTTAATTAGAATGGAAATAGACTGAAACGACTCATCACAACATTATTGAAGTTGTTCTGTTGTATTGTAATAATAGTCAATCATTATGTCATATTTTCGCTCTTTTGTTTTGATGTAGGTCGAGTTCAGATTATTAACTCTAAATAGAGAAAGAAAGTGATGCATTGATCATTTTCCAAGGATACGATTGGACAGGTATCAGCATTCAGCTGAGTTCTCTCATTCATCGCCCCAATTTATATACGGATCCTTATTCATACGCCGCACTGTGTAACACAGCAGATAATCTGTTGGATTATCTTGGTAGCCATACACGCACGAATCTCAACGCACTACAACGATTCACGGTTGCGATGCACGTACTCAATGAAGGATAAGAATTCATTTGTAATTTTGTATACACTAGTCTTCTCTTGAGTGGCGTGTTTTGTAGGCTTTTCTAGTACATAAAGTCCCGGCAAACACAATGAATTACAAGCGCAAATAACTAAATGCAGATTAAGACCTTTGACAATTGGTGGCTTATTAATGGAAAATTTTCTCTTCTAAACTTTTGTATGAGTTGTCATTAATTTTTATATTAATCATTGACATTATGTAAGTACAGCTTTTATTAAGCGTGGTTGTACGTACTAATGTATAGTCTTTGTACATATGATCTAAATTTATATTTTAGAAAAAAAACCTAGTGGTGTTATTTATTCTTGTATGGTCTTGAAGTAGAGCTGGCATGAATGGTTTCCAACTAACTGCTGAGATTATTTGCAAATTGCAACTGCAACCACACTAAATTAGTTTTTTGAGGCAAAAGGGTTCCATGCCCACTTGACCAATCACTATAGTCTATAATTTATACATAAATAAATAAAGTTGGTTCGATGTACTTTACCTATCAAATCTGATCACAGGGACAATTCAAATTTTGGAATTCGTCGAGATGCATATCCTCGATTGCGCATTACGCAAACACCAAACACGCAGCCTAGAGCAAATACATCTAGGGATGTCAAAAATATATCGTTTCGAACATTTTCCGTCTGAACGGAACGGAAATGAAAACGAAATGCATTTTGTTTGGATCAACGAAATAGAAACGGAAGTGATTCTGACTTCGTTATTTTAACGAAACGAAAACATAACATATCCATACCGTTTTGTGTAGTATCGTTGTTTTGTTCCGTTGGAATTGTACAATTTTGAAATAGTTGAATTGTAGATTAAATATTGAAGGAAGGGGATAAAGAGAGCGAAAACTCTAGATTCCGTCGCTCCGTCTCTTTTCGGTCTCGTCTCTTTGTCTCTCTCTCGCACACAGCACACTGCCCAACCCATGACATACTCTTTTCTCTCTCGTGCCTTTGTCTCGTCGACCCATGCGTGACGATGGTATGACAGAGATCTGTACAATTGTTCCCTTTAGCCCCCTGCCTTTGTCGTTTCTCTATAAACCCTAGCCATTTCTATCGACTTTGTGACTTTTGTGAGGCTCGAGACCTGTTCGACGATGCAGTGTACGATTGTCTATTTATCTTGTTATTAGACCCGTATATTGTATATTTGACTAATTTGAGCATATAGCTAGGTTTATGAGAAGAGACATGGTGATTGCATCACCATTCAGAGTCTCGCTGCCACTAGTCACAATTAGGCAGTATGGTATGGTACAAAAGCAATTATTTAAACCCTTGCCTTTTGCTGTTTCTCTCGGGTACTGTTCGATGCTGCAGTGTACTATTATCTATTTATCTTGTCATTAGACCCGTATATAATATATTTAACTGATTTGAGCAGATAACTAGGTTTCTAAGAAGAGGCATGGTGATTGCATCGCCGTTTAGGGCCTCGTTACCACCAGTCACAGTCAGGCAGTATGGTTTGGTACATAAGCAATCATTTCGAGCAAATAATTATTGTATTATATAGCAAAAGGAGAAGAGGAAGCAACAATCTCTAAGTTCTATTTTTTTATTTGTCATTTCTTGTTGGCTTGGTTGTCTCTAATGGCTGATCCAGAAAGAGTAACAATAGTGAGTTAATCTGAGCCTGATATTTTAGATGAGGATGATGATGTATATTTTACCCTTTTATGTTAGTGAATATGGATTGAAATTGCTTGAAATAAAATCGTAGTAGTTTCTTTGCTTGAAATGAAATGGATTGAAAGCTTATTGAATTGAATCTGTAGTAGTTACTTTGCTTGAAATGAAATGGATTGAAATTGTTGCTTTGCTTGAAATAAAATGAATTGAAATTGCTTGAAATTGAATCTGCAGTAGTTAGTTGCTTTGCTTGAAATGAGCTTGCTTGTTGAATTGAATATGTAGTACTTGTTCATTTGAGATATTTTATGCTTGACAGTAATTATTTGCTTGAAATGAAATTATTTATGTGAAATGCTTGGCAGTACTGGTTTTCTTGTCTATTATAGTATGAGATTAGATCTAAATTTTACCCATGAAAAAATTCATAGAATTGAAATTGATGCCAACAATGCTGACACACAAAACCTTGGTGCACTTACTACTGCACCTCAAGGTCAAGCTCCTGAAAACACTAGAAAGAGAAAATTTAGAGAAGTTATGACCTTAAAGGTGTGGTAGCATTTCAAAAAGGGTCCAATTCAAACTGATGATTTCTATGATACTATTTGCAATTATTATAGGTAAGTTTATTAGATGGGAAATCAAAGGGGTATTGGATCATTGAAGCATCATTGTATTAAGGCTTGCAAGAAAAGATCAAATAAGCACAAACCTGATAAGTTATAAATATTATTGCAGACTGGCTCCGTAGCATGTAACTAACTCATTGTTTTATAAATAAACTCATTGGTTTTTATAAATAAGTTCATTGTTCTAACAAATTCATTATTTTAGGTGAGCAAAAAAATTACTGTAGGACATTTGACCAAGCTAGATGTAGAAAAAACTTTGCAATCATGGTGATTGTTCATGAGTACCCCTTTAATTATGTAACTCACCATTACTTGAGAGTGTTTTTAAAGAGTCTTCAGCCAGAGTTTAAATTAGTATTAAGGAGCACTATTAGGTTTAATTACATAAACATTTATGAAGAAGAAAAATAAACTTTATATGAAATGCTTGACAAACTTGATTGTAAAGTGAGATTTACTAGTGATCTGTGGACCAATAATTTAAGAGATAGGGGATTCATGACCTTACATGTCATTACATTGATGATAGCTGGAGAATAAGGAAGAGAATAATTAATTTTACCCCTCTTCCCTCTCCACACACTGGCAAACACATTGCTTAAGCCATATTTGATAAGTTGGTGATGTGGAACTTGAACAAGAAGGCTTTTATCAATGTATGTGCTTTGACTTAATCCAATAAGTCTTTTAGATCTATCTCTATAGATCTCTATGCCTAGTATATAGACAGTCTCGCCCAAATCTTCCATTGAGAACACTTTCTTTAATGAAGATTTGGCTAATTGCAATAAGGGAATATCATTTCCCATTTAGAGTATATCGTCCATATAGAGGATTAAAAAGCGATGACACTCCCACTAGTTTTCCTGTATACACAAGGTTCTTCTTCGCATCTGACGAAGTCAAACTGTTTGACTTCTTCGTCAAATCAAAGATTCCAACTCCGTGATGCTTGCTTCAATCCATAATGGATCTGAGAAGTTTGCATAACTTCCCGGCATTCTTTGGATCAAACCTTGTTGTCATACATGGATCGTATTTCGGATCTCATGGCCTCCACCATTTATCGAGTCGGGTCTATCCATTTGCTTCTCGCATAGGTCGGAGGATCTTCGGCATCAAATCGAGACTTCATGCAGTCCCATATACCTTTCGGTGCACGGATCGTCCTATGTGACCTTCGTAGCACTTGTTCTTCAGGCTGTCGAACTTCATCCACATCAGTATGCGGATTTAGTTCTATTTCAACTTGCGTTGAAGTAGATGAGCTCGGGACTAGAACTTCTTCCACAACTATTTGTAGATTTGGTTCTTCCAAATGCTCATTAGCCGAAGAATCAAGTGGTGGGTTTATCTAATCAGTATCAGATATTGTATTGTGTGATGTATCTTGAATTTCTTCAAGTATTACATTACTCCCACTACTTCCTTTTGCGAGAAACTTTTTCTCCAAAAATATACCATGACGAGCAACAATTATCTTGTTCTCGACCGATAATAGAAGTAATATCCTTTCGTTTCCTTAGGATACCCTACGAAAAAGCATTTGTCAGCTTTGGGTCCAAGTTTGTCAGAAGTCGAACGTTTGACAAATACCTTGCAACCCCAAATTTTAAGATAAGACATATTTGGTACCTTACCAAACCATAACTCATATGGAGTCTTTTCTACCGACTTGGATGAAACCCTATTTATTATTAGTGTAGCGAGTTTCTAGTGCGTGCCCCCCAAAATATTTTTTGGGAGTGTGGTATTACTCATCATGGAACGAACCATGTCTAACGAGTTCGATTCCTCCTCTCGAAAATACCATTCCATTGTGGCGTTCCGGAGGTGTGAGTTGTGAGACTATCCCACATTCTTTTAAGTACATTATAAACTCATAACTTAAGTATTCGCCTTCACGGTCTAACCGTAAGGCCTTAATACTTTTATTCGATTGATTTTCTACTTCGATCCTGAATTCTTTGAACTTTTCAAATGATTCGGACTTATGTCTCATCAAGTAGACATAATCATATCTACTTGTAATCATCGAAAACGTGATAAAGTAGCGATCATCATTTCTTGTACAAGTACTCATTGGTCCGCATACATCTGTGTGTATAAGGGCTAATAAGTCACTTGTCCTTTCGCCTTCTTGGAGAAAGGCAATTTGGTCATTTTTCACGTAAACAAGATTCACAATATTAAAATTACCAAGAAGTCCAACTTCATGTAACTTTTGATGTGTTTCTCGTTTATATGACCAAGGCGATAATGCCATATGAAAGTCATACTTTCATGAGATGTTTTTGAGTCGTTTATTGATGTTAAATATAGGTTTGTCTATTTCCGATATATAAAGATCATTCATCATAAAAGAAGATCCATAATATAACTCATCTTTGTATATAGAACAACCATTGTCCTTTATAACAAAAGAGAAACCATTCATTTCTAAACATGAGATTGAAATGATGTTTCGAAAATACTTGGAACAAAATATACATTTTCAAGTTCCATTATAAACCCACTAGGCAAACACAACTCTATACTTCCGATTTACATTACGAGTACGAACTTGTGCATCGTTTCCAACTCGGAGTTGTATTTCCTTATTACGTAGTTTTCTCCTATTATTTAGTGCCTCTATATTTGAACAAATATGAGCACATGATCCAAATCCAATACTCAATCATGAATAGAGGTAACAACGTTAACTTCAACAATAAAAATATCTTAAGTTGAAGTCTTGGGAACCTTTCCCATCCTTACATCTCCGATACTTAGGGCGCTTCCTCTTCCAATGACCCTTACTTTGACAATAAAAGCAGCCAGAGATAGAAGAAGCTTTTGCTTTGGGAGTGTTCTGATTAGGAACCATCTTCCCTTTATCCTTGTACTTAGTAGCCACTTTAGGAGTCACTTTGCGTTTCATCTTTTTAATCTTCCTCGTACCTTCTTGGATCACGAGGATAGAAGAACTCTTCTTCATCTCCCCATCAATGATCCTCAACATCCCTTGGAGCTCCTACAAGCTCTTGTTCATTCCTAGCATATGATAATTCCTGATGAAATTAGAATAGCTAGGAGGGAAAGAGTTTAGGATAACATCCGTAGCAAACTCTTTGCTCATGGATTTGTTAAGCTTCTCCAACTACTCAACATCGCTCGTCATACGGAGCATGTGAGTGTCAAGAGAGCGCCCTCGGTCATCTTATGACTCAAGAGATTTAGTCACCTTAAATTTCTTGACCAAGAAACTTTGTACATCAAGCTCATCTTCTTTGTGCTTGTTGTACATGGTGACTTCATTTGTTGTGCGGCCTTTCTGCGGTTTGTGCGAGGGATTAGTGTGTTAAGGACGTACTCGAGTTTCTCATGTCTTAGTATAATTATGAGCGCACGGAACATATTAGTAAGAGTTTCTTTAGCCATGTGCTATAACGTTTAAAATGTAAAGATTTTTAGCTTTGTTCATGTAATATCTTATTTCAAATAAAACTCCCACTACAAATTTGTTCTATTCCCGTTTGTAGTTAGGACCAAGATCCCTATTTTCATTGATAATCAAGTTATCGTTGAATAACTCATTTATTAATTATCTTAGGTAAGCAACTCTTTGCTAATCACATCTCTATGTGTGATTCTTGGTTTCGCTAAACATCATATGTTTTAACGAAACTTTGCCCCAAGCCCAAACTGTTTTGGAAATCATTGGTAAGTAACCTCACTCTATTTGGTTCGTTATGTCGGACATAACCCTCGAAAACCAAAGGTAAAAGGTGACGCCTACTTTGAGTAGGTCACGTACGCGCCAATGAACAATGATATGCGAGGACGAGTAGGTAGGGCATATTACTTAATTTTTGGATTTAACATCGTAAGCGATCGGCTTGTTAAACGACTTTAAACGGACTTACGAACACGTAAAGATGTACGCGGAAAGACCACCGAAAGTTCCTTTTCCGTCTTTCTTTGACACAACCTTTCTTCACGGTTTCTTAAAAAATGATAAATCTAATTTACACATTTATAATTAGTCGGTTTATTAAGTGACTTTAAACGAACTTATGAACACGTGAAAAGACGTACGCGAAAGACCATTGAAAGTTCCTTTTCAGTCTTTCTTTGACATAACATTCTTTCACGGTTCCTTAAAATGATAAATCTAATTTACTCATTTATTATCAAAGCGGTAAATCCAATATACCACTCATACAAACATTTTGTATATATACATGAATCAGTCACGTATATAACTACTATCTATCCAATAGAAGTAGCTTTGCATCTATGATAAGATACATTTCATATCAAAGCAGTAAATCTAATTTACCTGCTCATACAAACATTTTATATATATATATATATATGAATCAGTCACGTATATAACTACTATCTATCCAATAGAAGTAGCTTTGCATCTATGATAAGATACATTTCATATTAAAGCAGTAAATCTAATTTACCTGCTCATACAAACATTTTGTATATATATACATGAATCAGTCACGTATATTTCTATCAGTTCTCAATTCTTTATTTTGCAGCTATATCTTTCTTCTTTACTTATACGTAAAAAAAATATATAAACGTTTTATATGGTTTCAAAACAGATTAATTCTTTTTTGTACGAGAAAGCAATTTGATAACGTGACAAAGTTCCTTTTGGGCCAGTTATCAGGACACGTAAAAGGGGCTCCCAGGAAAGATTGGGGTCACGAGGACCACTTTAAATTCAATCTTTCCTAGACGAACCATCTCTTTCAGGTGTGGAGATCAACAGCTCTTACTCAGGTACTTTATTGCTTCATCACATTCATAGATATACTTTTCATAACCAAGGTTTTCGAAAAAACAAAAGAGTTACATTTGTCATGCTTCGAAAGCGCAAAAGTAATTTGGTAACGTGACAAAGTTCCTTTTGGGACAGTTATCAGGACACGTAAAAGGGCTTGTCAGAAAGAATACCGAAGGTATCCACTTCCCATCTTTCTTTGACATCACCTTATCTTTTATGTGTGGAGATCAACAGCTCTTACTCAGGTACTTTATTGCTTCATCACATTCTTAGATATACTTTTCATAACAAAATATTTCCGAAAAAGCAAAAGAGTTACATTTGCCATGCTTCGAAAGCGCAAAAGTAATTTGGTAACGTGACAAAGTTCCTTTTGGGCCAGTTATCAGGACACATAAAAGGGCTTGTCAGAAAGAATACCGAAGGTATCCACTTCCCATCTTTCTTTGACATCACCTTATCGTTTATGTGTGGAGATCAACAGCTCTTACTCAGGTACTTTATTGCTTCATCACATTCTTAGATATACTTTTCACAATCGAAAGTTTTCGAAAAAAAAGCGTAAAGAAAGTATAAAGAAAGCTTAAATCTAATTTAACTTTCTTAGTTGACAGAGCCGAACCAAGAAAATCCAATTTTATTTGGTTTGGACTTTAACCTGCAAATCTAAGAATTAAACCGATACGGGGTATATATATCTTATTTGCATAAGATATAACCTTTTAGAAAATCAATCAGCGGGAGAGCCTTTGCTCTGATACCACTGTAGGGATTCGGAATGCCCAAATCCCATTAATGCTCAAGTCATGGAAAGACCGTAGAACAAAAATTTTACTTCTACTTAAGTTAGGGATTAAAGTATGTCGGATAATAACAGGAGTTACGGACATTTAATCCTTTACAAAAGACGGTAAAATATTATTTTACTTCTAACTTAAGCTTAGGGTTAAAGTGATGTGTCGGATGATTACGAGAGATACACACCTCTTTAAACCTTTATTGATCTACTCCATGATTGATTTCTAAAATATTAATCTACTTAACAATTAAATAGATTAACATAAGATGTTATACCTCGCTTCCAAATTTTAATTGGAATGAAAATCGGCTTGTCTCGGAGCACCAAACGTCTGATGCCTCTGTAGGTTATCCACCAGGACTGACTAGAGAGCGGCTTATTTCTTTTGCCGAAATATCAGTAAACCGCGGTTTTTACGCAAAAACACTATTCACCCGAGAAAAAGACGAAATAGTACTATTCACGACTCGCATGATAATTTGTTTCACAAATGTGCGAAATACATGCAACTTTCGTAAAAACACTATTCACCGATCCGTGAATTACTCAAACAACCGTATACCTAGAGAAAGTAGAATCGATTTGGTGGAACTTTTCTCTCACCCTACCCCTCTATTTATAGAAAAAGTGGAATTGACAAATTATCAAAATGCCCTCGTGAATAGTAGGGAGGTTTCAAAGTGAAAAGACCAAAATACCCTTAAAGTTCATCCAATTTACCAAAACGCCATTGGGCTTTTTGGCCAAATTACCTAAATACCCTTGGGCTTTTGGACAAATTACCAAAATACCCTTGGAGGTCGTCATGGGCTTTTCATGGGCCTTTTTGGGCTTTTCGGATTTTGGGCTTTTTTTGGGCTTTTCTGATTTTGGGCTTTTAATTATTAATTAAGACTTTAATTATAAATGGGCTTTGGCCCATAATTCAAATCCATAATTAACATTTAAAATCCAAATCAAATATATATAATTGTCATCTACAATTATATTTTTTTCGGTTTGTTGTTTCTTGGCGAATTTATACGACGTGTCCAACACGTTATAAATTCAATCTGATTTTTGCTTCTTGTCATCTCTATGACAAATATAATTATATCATATATAATTAATTATAACCATCTTATTATTAATTATAAACAATTCATAATTAATCAATAAGATTCTCCGATTAACTCCTATACGGTGTGACCCGACAGGATCCGTGTTATGTTGGTAAATAGAGTTAAAACCGTTTTAACTTCTATAATCATAGGAGGCATCTGGCATAATGCACTATGACCATCCAATTACACGATGATGATGTCTTGTACAATATCATGATCCAAGAAACTATTTACTTGTGTTTAATTCTTTTGTCTCATAATTATCGATCAGTTTCAAGGTAGGTATGTGTCATCCTTGCAAACTTAATCTTTTCTTGATCCTGAGTAAATTATCAAATATAATTACTCTTGTAATTATACTTGCTAGCGAGATAATCTTACTCTATCGAGGGCCCAGTGATGCTATAACTCGTATAGAAATACGAGGGACAATAGTACTTTTGGCAAACCATCTCTTCCTCCGCATAAGTTATGTATACCGAAGAGCTACCTTTATAGCCACCTTTTACGGATAACGTTTGGTAGAAATCACACACATACATATCTTATGTAGGAAAGATGAATACCTCATACTTTAGAATTTAATACTGAACGAAAACATTAATGACACGAACACAATTCCATTTAATGTTTCATTCGGGGTCTATCAAATACGATGTTCCTAGAACATCTATCTATGTGATTAAAATGACAACTCTTTGTCTATGGTCTGTAAAACTTGACCATCATTTAATCCACATACTAACCTGATAACGGTTAATTAGTGTTCCTGCTAATTACCTTGGTTAGTGACTTTTAAGAGTATATTCTATATTATGAAGTTTCACAATTATCGTTTAAATATCCAATTCATGAACAAAGCTTTATATAACCAATTTATCGTATTATTGACTTCAAGATTATTACAAACTAACACTTTCATCAAAGATATGGCTGCCACATCTTGAACTTGATTGTTCAAGATGGGCTTGCTGTGCTGTCAGATGAGATTGCAAAAATTTACGATACGATGAAGTACCTTCATCATTCGCAAGCTAGAATGGAAAGGTTTCAATTGGCAGCATCTCAGGTTAATGTTTTATTTCTATTAATAATTTATATGAATTTCTATTTCTACTTTATTTATATCTGATGAGCATCTTTATTTCTATTTGTTTATTTTTAGGTTAATGCCTCAAATAAAAACATGCATGGGATGTTTCAACACGTTGGAATTTAACATATCTTATGCTAGAGCTAGCCTTATAGCTCAAACCAGCAATCGATAAGTATGCTACTCTTGATAAGAAATACACATTGAAACCAGATGAGATAAAATGTGATGCAATACATGCTTTAATGGACTGTTTGAAAGTTTTTATGGTTCCACATTGAAATTTAGTGGCACCAAGTATCCTACACTTAACCTTATTTTTCTGAATTTTGTGAGGTGTATATTAACATAAAAAAATGGAGAGCAATCCTTATCCTTTTATTGTTCTCATGGGTAAGGAAATGTTTGCTAAGTGGGAAAGATACTGGACCAATGGAATACATTGTTAGCCATTGCTTGTGTTTTATATCCAAAATGCAAACTTTTGTTGAGTATTATTTTCAAATGATATACCCTAATAACTATGAGTGGTATATGTCAAACTTGAATGCTTGCATCAATGCTTTGTTCAAGGAGTACTTGGAGGCACATTCCAAATCCTTACAGAGCTAAGCTGACAGTTCAATGCCTAAGAGGTATTTTGCTTTGTTTTGTAAATGATATACTCTAATAACTATTAGTTAGTTGCATTGCTTATTATTTTTTCTTAGTTCAGTGGGCAAACTAGTGGGGCATCAAGCAGTGTCAGTGATATAAGGGTTGGACTAAAAGATTTCATGCGTGGAAAGAAAAGTTCTGAAACAGTAAAATCATAGCTTGAAGAATATTTAATCGAGGCATTGGATGAAGAATTTGACATCCTAGCATGGTGAAAATTCAAAGTCCCTAAATATCCAATTTTATCTCGACTAACTTGAGACATCCTGGCTGTCCCAACATTAACAGTGACATCTGAGTCTATATTCTCTACTAGTGGGAGAACACTGTCAGCTGTTAGGAATTCTTTAAATGATGAGAGCATTGAAACTCTCATATGTGCTCAAGACTGGTTGCGTGGTTCGGTCACTGGTAAGTTGGTAATTAAGCTCCATTAATTTCTTGTCGTGTTGATTTATAGAGAATGGTAAAGAAGTTGGTGCTCCACTATGGGCCAGTGCTGAAGCGGCATCGGGTGATACTAGTTGTGATAGTGAAGCATGATGCTTGCCATAGACTAATAATGTTAGTGATAATTTTTATTTTGAGCTTGTTGGTTTTTATGTTCTTGTCTCGCCCACTTGTTGCTTGTCAATTGTTAGTGAGATCAAGTAGTTATAAATTAAATTAAAGCCTGGGGTGATCAACTCTTGGGCTCCTTAGTCTTAACCCATGTTTCTTCTGTGATACTATATGTGTTTTGTTGCTTGTCAGTGAGATCAAGTAGTTATGGAGCATGAATGCCTAGAGTGTTTAGCTCTTAGGCTCCTTAGTCTCAAGTCATGATTCTTCTATGATGATGTATGCATTTGTTGCTTTCAGAGCTTTTATTTTTAGCCGTTGGCTGAGATAGGTATCTGAGAACCATTGGCTGAGATAGGTAATCTGAGAAGATAGTTTGGGACTAGGTTGAGCTTATTGGCTGGGACTATGGATTAATCATCTTGTTAGGAAGTTCATGTTGGTTGGGACTATGGGTAAATCATCTTGTTATGAGTTCAATTGTGTGCAGTGTTTATATTATGATTTGTTGTATTTTGATATGTATACGATTTGCATATGATTTGTTGGTGATTTGTATGTGTTGTGATTTTTTGGAATTTTGATCTCTAAATTGTGATCTGTGTGATTTGCATCAAATTTTAATGTTTCTAACGTTCATTAACATTAATATGGACGGAACAGAAACGACACAAAATTTCCTTCCGTCTTAATAACGAAACGTTCAATGAAAATTTATATTGTTCCGTTAATTTGAACGGAATGAAAACATAACTTATTGTTTCCGCAATCATTTCAAACGTTTGACTACCCTAAATACATCTCCTCTGGAATGGGCAGGAACTCAATGGAGTGGGCAAAATTTATATATATTATACTTGTGTAGCGATCGGCGGGGGCGGATGCCGCATGGGCCTGGGTGGGGGGGGGGAGCTGCCCCCCTAGATTTTGAAAAACATTGCTTTTCGGTAATGCTTTCGATAATTTGTTCCCCTTCCCCCCAAAATTTTTTTTGCCCCTTGAATTGTCTGATTAATTTTATTGAGATAAAAATATTTATTATCGTGTATACTGAAATAATTATAAGATATCAAAATATAAAGTTCCATAGACGAAAATTTTCTTCATCAACTTGATTATCTATTAATTTGAGCTTTATTTTATTGTTATTTTTAATATATAAAATGTTATTTTTTAATAATTTTTTTATTAAATAAAAATATAAATTAAATTATTATTATTTTATTTAATATCTAATTAATTAATAAATTTAAATCCGATAAATTATTATAATATAATAATTATCCCTAACTAAAATCCAATCCTGCATCCGCCCTAACGGTCAGCTTAAAAATTTGTGCTAAAAAAATTATAAAATGAGAGTTTTGAAGGGACAGTACTTTACTGAGTGGTAGTACTTCAGAGAAAGTGAACGCGCCTAGAGCAGCCCTTTATTCTAAAAAATACTGTTGCCATCCCAATATACTGAAAATGTATCCGCTATCATACTTTTTTATGATAATAATAATATTTTTTTGTATCTATGATGAGTGAGTTCCACTCAAAATAATACATCTAAACCTAAATCGGACCGTACAAGTTCATCTAATAGTAAAAAAATTATGACAACTATAACAACGAATAAACTATAACAGCAAATACGAATTCCAATATACCATACCGTATCATACCAAATACCATGACAGAGACACTGGGCTTGGCGTTGCATTGCTCTGTTGACCTCGCATGTCTGAAGTAAAGTGGCCGTTTTCATTCCCTGGTAGATCTCCGCCACAACAACCTTCTTTTGGCCTAATGAGAACGACGCCAACGCGTTAACATCTGACCATTCCCTTTTCCACGCACACGGACTCCAGTTCCATCCCTCCCCTTTCCTCCTCACTGTACCCGCGAAAAGTAAAACCTAATCACGGCGTGCATGCTGAGAAGCTGAAGTTGAAATTAGAGCTCCAATCTTAGGTTTTGAAATTTGAAGGGAGAGGAGAGAGGGGAAGGAAGATATGGCGACTGGCGATGGACAGATGAAGGGGACCCCGACTCATGGTGGCCGCTATGTGCTTTATAATGTGTACGGGAATTTATTCGAGGTCCCGGCCAAGTATGTGCCTCCTCTCCGGCCGATCGGTCGAGGCGCCTATGGAATTGTTTGGTGAGTTTTGATCCGTCCTCTTGATTCCCTCTCTGAATAGTATGCGTGGGAATGTTTGGAACTTCCCCATGATCCTTACTTGCGATCTAAAGAATAAATTATAACGAGGTAAGCTGCTATAACTAGAAATGCTATATGCTAAACATAGATCATAGCTATTAGTAGCATCTTCTGGCCTACCAGGACTTTTTTTTACTTGAAATACAGCTGTTGCTTTTACTTGAAATTCAGGATGAGAGAGAACTGTTGCTTTTTGCTCGAAATGAAGCAGCTGAGCAGAAACAACAATTGGTATCTGTGTAGCTTGCTATAAAATCAATATTACTGGTCAGCAATTACTAATTGTAATTCAATTAAAAAAACAGGAGCCATTATGTTACTGCTCTTTAAGTAAAAGGGAATTTAAAGATGAGGAAAATATATATTTTACTGTATTTGCAAGGGTAGGACAACCTAGTTAAGATGGTTGAGGCTTGACAGCTTGAACATGCTTTTTGTTTCAAAACTATGTCATTGCCATGTGTATCTCCTAGAGAGGGAGCTTAGTTGACAGCTGTTTGTTTCTGTAGTTTTGCTGCAGCAATTTGAATCTAGGTCTGTATGTCAGAGAAGAACTAAGGTCCAACTACCAACTAGAAACTCAATTAAGTCTATTATTTCTGTAAGGCCACCAGGGCTACGGCCCATTCGTAGTGGCATAGTCTCCCACTGTGGAGACTCAGGATCAGATCCCAACAGGGGCTAGGTTGGGGTTAAAATCTAGGAAGGACGTGTGCCTACTGACTTGTAATAAAAAAAAGTTCTGTAAGTATTCAGTAATTGGGAAATAATAACAAAAGCTAATAGAAGAAGCTTCTCGGTATTGCTAATAATTCTTTGCACTGGGAGCTACCATTAAACGCGTGCTTCAGAAATGAGCATGTAAGGGGAGGGGAGAGGAAGGGAGGGGAGGGGGAGGGGAGGGAAGGGATGGAAGGGGTATAGAGGGAGGCTACCCCACATACATGTAAGCTTATCCGGGATACAAGTTGGAAGGGAGTGATACACAATTTTGTTTCTAAAATCTCCTCCTCCCTCCTCTTGGTTCTCATCCAAAATTTCAACTAGTGGAGCAAGTAAATATAATACGGGCAATCCGGTCACCCCTCCCCTTCCCTTCTTGTATATCTAGAGCACACCCTAAGTAAGTGCTATTACTGCAGTACCAGTTGGGACCTGACCAGCGTGGGTACCAAAATTAAGAACCAAACCTTGGTGTTTTGGCATGTGCATGTTGTATTTTCCAATTACATATAGAAAACTAAATCAGCTCTGTTTTTTTGTGCCTTTGACTTAATTTGTTTTTTGAAGTGACTTTTGACCATAGAAGTTGAATCGCATTTTGTATCGTGAATCGTAGTATTTTGTATCTTATTGGTGTATCGTGTATCGCATCGTATCGTTAAGATACGCTAAACTTATCTTAAAATGAATCAATATTAACTAAATTTAATACGTAGTGAATTTTTTCACTTGAAAACATTATTATTTAGCGTTTTATCGCATTTATGTAGTATACTAGCATAATTTATATTATGTGAGCTATATATATAGATAGATAGATAGATAGATAGATAGATAGATAAATAGAGTAAAGATACCGTGAGCTTAAGCTCATGGAGGCCTTCCGTGAGCTTAACTCAAAAAGTACATCAAATCATCTCTAAATTTTAATTTATCATACTCATTAAATTCTTTATATGAAAGTCTTATGGGATGCAAAAATTTGGAGTGTTTTGAGGTTTTTAAGTCACCGTTTTTAATTTTTAAAAATCAGCTCTAAAAATAATAATAAAATATTCAATGTTTGAACATCATTTTTAAAAATTAAAAACGGTGACTTATAAAACTCAAAACACTCCAAATTTTTGCATCCCTCAAGATTTTCATATAAAGAATTTAATGAGCATGATAAATTAAAATTTGGATATGATTTGATGTACTTTTTGAGTTAAGCTCACAGAAGGCATTCGTAAGCTTAAGCTCACGGTATCTTTACTCTAAATATATATGAGTAAAACTAGCGTGCACCTAGGAGCACAGAGTCCTTTCGTGATCCTAGCTCAAAAAGTATATCAAATTATCTCAAAATTTTGATTTATCACTCTCATTAAATTCTTAATATTGAAATCTTATGGGGTACAAATTTAGTATGTTTCAAGTTTTCTAAGTTGCTCTTTTCAATTTTTGAAAATAATGTACAAACATTGAATATTTTATTATTATTTTTAGAGTTGATTTTCAAAAATTGAAAAGAGTGACTTAGAAAACTTGAAACACCCCAAATTTTTATACTCCATAAGATTTCAATATTAAGAATTTAATGAGAGTGATAAATCAAAATTTGAAAATCATTTGATATATTTTTTGAGCTAGGATCACGAGGGGCTCCGTGCTCCTAGGAGCATGCTAGCTTTACTCTCTCTCTCTCTCTCTCTCTATATATATATATATATATATAAGCACAAAGTTTTATTATAGCTCATGTGGTAATCCAATGAATTAATATTTAAGGAGAATAAAACAAAATAATTCAATTTCAGCTAATAAAATCACTATAAAATAAATTGCAATAAACACGTGTTGAAGAAGTATCTAATGAGAATAAAATAAATAAAATCAATTAATATAATCTAGTAGTCCTTACTACATTATTTGAGTCTTCAAAAATTAATATAATTGCCTATAATTTTGGTGCTTCACAAAAACACTACACGTGTTTGTGAGATAGAGACATAGGAGCAGGGACAAATGCAAAATTTTAGTTAGAGGGGTCAGTAATCAGATTGCAATAACTTATCGAGTCCAAACTCATTAACTAATTGGGTAATAATTTAACCGAAAACACTATTTTTTAAAATCCAGAGAGTCAACTAACCCCTCTTGGGCCTTATTACATCCGTCCCTGCATGAGAGAATAAAATAAATGAAATAAATAAGAGTCACCCACTTGTAGTGTATCGTGCTTGGAGTTTTTGACTCTTCTCTCTCAATCGCTAGTATATTTTTCCTTTTCTTTGTCGCTTTTTGTTTCCTTTTGTCTTTTTTTCTCTCACACTAGGGTTTTCTGATCGCCGAATAGGATGCGTGAAGTCGAGCGGAAGAGGTAAAGTCGAAAAAGTATATGTATCTTAAAATTATTGTATCGTTGGGATGTATCGTATCGAGATACAGAAAGATACAAACATAATTCTTAAGATTCTTCTCTCTAGAAATACAAAGTATTGATTTGTATCCTTATCCATTTGTATCGTATCGAATCATAAGATACTAACTTCTATGCTTTTGACTTGATTTGTCACCCAGGTTTTCCAATCTTTACATTATTCAAAAGTGAAATTTCTTACATCCATAAAGTTAAGTACAGAATTCTTCTTTTTCCATCACAGCGCTGCCAAAAATGCAGAGACAAATGAAGATATTGCCATAAAGAAAATTGGAAATGCATTTGAAAACCGCATTGATGCCAAGAGAATTTTAAGGGAAATAAAACTTCTCCGTCACATGGATCATGAAAATGTAAGACCCTTTTTCAAATGTGTTTTCTTATTCATAGGCTATTGTAGCTTCAAAATTGTAAATTGGATTTCTATTGTTTATGATTGATTTGATGCTTTCTTGTGAAATTTTGGAAGCAAAGCATTAACTTGTTACTATTTATTTGTTTCATAAATGATATGACATATCATTTTTATAGCTGTTATGGTTTGACTAGAAACATTTTAGGATAAACACAAATATTGCTGGGTTCTGATACTTTCTAATAATCAGAATGACCTCTACTTGGCTTAAAAAATCTGAATCTGCTGCCATAGCTTTTTGTAATTACTAATATGGCTACTCTTTTGCTACTAATAAAACAGGTCATTGCAATAAAAGACATTGTACGCCCACCACAAAGAGAGAATTTCAATGATGTGTATATTGTTATGGAGTTAATGGATACTGATCTCCATCAGATAATACGCTCCAACCAGCCATTAACTGATGACCATTGTCAGGTATGTTACATGCTATCCTTGAGCCTTAACTGATTCTACATTATCCTTTTTAGTGGTATTTAAGGTATTTACAAGCTGATGAGCCACAAAGCGTGAAGTAAGTCAGAAATGGAAAAAGGGATCTGGTTGTTGCTTTTATTGGGGGTAAACGGACCTGTGTTTTGTAACATGCTGGTATGATATCTTCTACAGTTGAAATGCTATTGTTCTTCAATATCATGGTTTATTTCTATCTAGTTGGAACAGATTGGTTTGGTTCTTAATATAGGCTTTAACATGAACTGTCAATCAAAATTTTCTCAAGAGCTGGAACCTTTACCTTTACAATATCCATTCTGCCATAAGCATAGTTCTGTAATTGTATGCCATATCAGTCCTTGAATCTTGCAGTGCTCCCAGAAAGTGTGATGGTAATATGCAGGAGGGGACCCAACATGGTCTTACGGATGCTTATATCTGAGTTACACGTATGGTTTCCGTTTCAAATAGTAGGCCATTACAATGTAATATGTTGTAAATATAACAAAACAACACAAAAGAAGAACACCAGAACGAGCAAGTGCCATAAAAGGTCTCAGCATCTAATCTTACAACTACTCTTGAACGTAAACATTTTCTGGAAGATTTACGAAATTGCACCTGATGATACATGATATATATGTTATTTTTCTTTTTTCTTTCAGTTTTTTTGGATGATGTTCTGAACACCAACAATTAGTCATTCTGTTTCTGTGGTTAGCATCTAACATTTACGAAATTGCACCTGATGATAGCATCTAACATTTTTCAATTAACTCTGTAGTTTGTAACCAATTGCTTGATGAACAGTTTGTATGAAGTGGATAACCCAAAATTTGAATCCTTGTAAGGTTGTTTTAGTTCATTTTGGCCTTGAGGAAAATGAAAATCATTTTATTTTAGGGGAAAACATCAATATTGATCAGAATACACCTTTTCAGTTAAGTCAGATGAGGTTATCATTTGAAATTATTTACTATGCTGATGTGGATTGCAATTTGGAGAAGGTTGGTTGTTATTTCAATGTTGTAAATCTTCAACTATTATTGGGGGAAAAGTGAAAAACAAGTTATCTCTGGGAACCTAACCTTGTTTACTAATTAGAACATTATGTTTTCACAGTACTTTCTGTACCAGTTGCTACGTGGGCTGAAGTATATACACTCTGCAAATGTACTACACCGTGATCTCAAACCAAGCAACCTGTTCTTAAATGCCAACTGTGATCTGAAGATTGCTGATTTTGGGCTTGCCAGAACCACTTCTGAGACCGATCTCATGACTGAGTATGTTGTCACGCGCTGGTACCGTGCACCTGAACTGCTTCTTGGCTGCTCACAATACACTGCAGCAATAGACATGTGGTCAGTTGGGTGCATTATGGGAGAGATCATTACCAGAGAACCTCTCTTTCCTGGAAGAGATTATGTTCAGCAGCTTAAGTTAATTACAGAGGTATGATTTTTCTGTGGTCAGACAAGTGTTAGTGGATATATCTATTATTTCCTAACTTTTCCCCTCTTTTTTGATTCTCATAAACTGGAAGTTTCTAGCAATCACCTGAATTATTTTTGGTGCTGATCTAACATTTTTTATGTCTGCATATTTCTGAGCCAACATACCTTTTGTACCCCTTTTGTGGATGATTTATGTGCAGTACATATTATTTCTTACTTCTAATTTATTATTGTTCAAAATATACTTTGTATTTGTTATTTTTTGGGCTTGTTTGGCATTGCTTGCATTCTGGACCATGGTTCAATGGTCTTTTATGTTTATTTATAAGATTAAATCAAATAAGAGATTAGAAGATCGCCGGTTTTCAACCTTTTCATATTGGTCAGACTGGGTAATCCAAAGAGGTTCATTCTAATGTCGTATTGAATCCTGATTGACTGGACTTTAGTTCAATATTTGGTAATAATTATAACCTCTTTTAAGGTTTTATCTTAGATTTTAACTGCAAAACCTGAGAAATGTTTGTTATTATTTGAATTTATGTTGCATAGTTTAGTTTGAAGAAAACAGAACCTTATGATTGAGGAGTTTGCATTGCCATTCTTGAAAAATGCAAAATGAAGTTAGGCTGGCTTCATGAATGTTAACCTTTTCTTCTTTTTCCTCCCCTATGGAAAAGTTGATTGGCTCACCCGATGACACAAGCCTAGGGTTTCTTCCAAATGATAACACAAAGAGATATGTTAGACAACTTCCATGGTTCCCAAGGAAGAGTTTTGCCCTTCGGTTCCCTACAATGTCTCCTGGTGCAATTGACTTGCTGCAAAGGATGCTTGTGTTTGATCCAAGCAAACGCATTACAGGTACTTTGCAAATGCATTGAACTTTTATTTGCCTTGGTGATAAAACTAAATTATGTATATTGGCATCATAAAACACAAATATACCGGGAGGAAATTTAGAAAAAACATATACTGCCTATACCTTTAAGTACCTTATAATTGTTATTGTATGATGGATCCTAAAAAGCTCTGTAGTATAGTTTGTTCACATTTTTTTTATCAGCAGTTTTTAAACTGAAATCCTTCACAAAAAATACTGTTTGTTGGCTTCAATGCATTGTAGTTGATGAGGCTCTGCACCACCCGTATTTGGCATCTCTTCACGACATAAATGATGAGCCTGTTTGCCCATCTCAATTTAACTTCGATTTTGAGCAGCCACACTTTACTGAAGAGCATATAAGGGAGCTCATTTGGAGGGAATCTCTAGCTTTCAATCCCAATCCCACATTTTAGAAAGCTAAGAAGGTTTGCCCTGATGGTACTTCTTAATTTATTGGAGTTCTTCAAATGAACATTAGGAATCTGTATAAGCTTATTGTCAGTGGTGGAGGGAGGAATATATTCATTGGAGTCGATCCATGTCGGTTTGAAAATTCTGTCATATCTATTGATCGAATATGTATATTTATTTATAAGGTATATTTGTTAAAGTGAGGAGTTTTTTTTTTTTTAATTCCATGTTCTATAATGAGGCTTTACTGATGCTCTTTTTTGTTCAAGTTTTATTATACTCATTAAATGAAGTTTTTTATGATCATAGGTATGTTTTATTCAGCTTGATTTAATATATATATATATATATAGAGTGGAGATAGCGTGAGCTTAAGCTCACGGAGACTTCCGTGAGCTTAACTCAAAAAAACATATTAAATGATCTTAAAATTTTAATTTATCATTCTCATTAAATTCTTTATATGAAAATCTCATGGGATGCAAAAATTTGGAGCGTTTTGAGCTTTTTAAGTCGCCGTTTTTAATTTTTGAAAATGATGTTCAAGTATTGAATATATTATTATTATTTTTAGAGCTGATTTTCAAAAATTAAAAACGGCGACTTAAAAAGCTCAAAACGCTCCAAATTTTTGCATCCCATGAGATTTTCATATAAAGAATTTAATGAGAATGATAAATTAAAATTTTAAGATCATTTAATATATTTTTTTGAGTTAAGCTCACGGAAGCCTCCGTGAGCTTAAGCTCACGCTATCTCCACTCTTTATATATATATATATATATATATATATATATATATTAATAAAGATACTGTGAGTTTGAGCTCATAGAGACTTTTCGTGAGATTAACTCAAAAAACGTATTAAATTATCTCCAAATTTTAATTTATCATACTCATTAAAAATTTTATATGAAAATCTTATGGGATGCAAAAATTTGAACTGTTTTGAGCTTTTTAAGTCATGATTTTTAATTTTTGAAAATCAGCTCTAAAAATAATAATAATATATTTAATATTTGAATATCATTTTTAAAAATTAAAAACGGTGACTTAAAAAATTCAAAATACTCTAAATTTTTGCATTCAATAAGGTTTTCATATAAAAAATTTAATGAGGATGATAAATTAAAATTTAAAAATGATTTAATGTATTTTTTGAGTTAAACTTACGGTATCTTTACTCTCTCTCTCTCTATATATATAAGTTTACATAGGTCTTTCGTGAGGTTAACTCAAAAAATATATCAAATTATTTTTAAATTTTAATTTATCATGCTCATTAAATTATTTATATGAAAATCTTGTGGGATGCAAAAATTTAGAGTGTTTTAAGGTTTTTAAGTCATGGTTTTTAATTTTTGAAAATCAACTCTAAAAATAATAATAATATATTTAATATTTTAACATCATTTTTAAAAGTTAAAAATCGTGGCTTAAAAAGTTCAAAACACTTCAAATTTTTATATCCCACAAGTTTTTTCATATAAAAAATTTAATGAGTATGATAAATTAAAATTCGATATGATTTGATGTAATTTTTGAGTTAAGCTCACCGAATGTCTCCGTGAGTTTAAGCTCACGGTATCTTTACTCTCTCTCTATATATATATAGAGTAAAGATACCGTGAACTTAACTCAAAAAATATATCAAATTATCTCTAAATTTTAATTTATTATTCTCATTAAATTCTTTATATGAAAATTTTATGGATGCAAAAATTTAGAGTGTTTTGAGTTTTTGAATTCACTGTTTTTAATTTTTTAAAATGATATTCAAGTATTGAATATATTATTATTATTTTTAGAGTTAATTTTCAAAAATTAAAAACCATTACTTAAAAAATTCAAAACACTCTAAATTTTTGCAACCCATAAGATTTTTATATAAATAATTTAATGAGCATGATAAATTAAAATTTGGAAATTATTTGATATATTTTTTGAATTAAGCTCACGTCTTCCGTGAGCTTAACTTACGGTATCTTTACTATATATATGGTAAGCTTTTAAAAAATGTTTAACGGTGCTTAACAGTAAGGTGACTAGTTAACAGTTTTATACGGCTGTTAAATTAAGAAACGATCAATCATTTTTTACCTACTAATTCATATTTAAAAAGGTTAAAAATACATTCTCATATCATTAGTATTTAATAATTAATTAAATTAAGTAAAAATAATAATTATAATATTAATTAAGTATTTAAAAATTAAGAATCTTAAATTATACTAAACTATATAATGAATTTGTTTTATATTTTTATTTGGACATTAATTTATATTCAAAAAATAAAAAATAAATAAAAATTTATAATCACTAATTATTAAGATTTGAAACAAAAAAAATTTAGTCGTTAAATATGTTTTTTTCAAAAAAATTTTTAACGGTTTTAATGTGAGATAAAACAGTTAAATAAAAAAACCCATTAAATTTATTTTTTCTCAAATATTTAACGTTATGGTATGTCAAAACCGTTAAAACGTTTAAAACTTTAAAAAACGCTTGATACATGATAAATTGGATCAGTGTCGCAGTATGTAGCACATGTTTATTGTCAAGGCTTCCTTGATTTTTAATTTATATTCTCATCATATCACCGGTGTATAACGACAAAATTTTCTGGAATTGATGATTAAATAATCATAATACAAAATATCTGGTGGATAAATATTATCTTATTTTGTTGTTACATAGATTATCTTTAATCAAACAATTGCGGAAGCGAGCAGCATTAAAAGCACTGCTCCTAGCAGCTCTACAAGTAACCTTATCAATGGCATTGGCCACCCTTAAAGGGGCACTGAGTGATAGGAACCTTGTCAATGGCAAGAGCTTCTTGTGGGAACGTGCATGGTTTCCCAGAAGGACCTTGGTCTTTGATCAGAGCACAAGGTGCCGGAGTAACATTGCTCGCCACACCCTCAACATCTGTGCAGTTCCATTGCAATTTCTTCGACTCTGCCACTTGGGCCGTCACATTTGATATGCAAATTCCCTTGAAATGATCATTTGGTAATCCTTCTAGTTTAGCTGTCATAGTTGCATTCTCAGCATAAACATTGCTGTAGTTTATGCCAGTAATTTCAGGCAAAGCTTTAGGGTTGAATTTATCGTCTGGGTGCTGTCCATAGTTACTGGTCATCCAAAACAACCACTTAATGGTGTACAGGTTCATTCCTCTTAGATAAATGTCCTTGACAAAGCCTCCTCTGCCAATGCCTGACTTGATGCGAATGCCTGATTCTGAATTGATGGCAGTGATGTCTTCGGCACGGACATTTCTGATCCCCCCAGACATCTCACTGCCCAGAGCTATAACAGCACTGGTGGGTGAGATGCATGTGAGCCGTCGGATTGAGATGTTCTGACTTGGCATGCCGACAGCAATGCCATACTGGTCCCAGCCGCTCTTTATCGCAATGCAATCGTCACCAGAGACTATGTAGCAGTCCTCAATGCGGACTTCAGTGGATGAGTCTAACAAAACAAATTAATCCAAGTTTTTAATTAATTGGAGGGGGCAAACACATCACAATGCCGCTTATGAAAAACAAGTATTGACGAGCATTTATGTACCCGGATCAATTCCATCGGTGTTGGGTGAGTTGGTAGGAGCCAGTACTGTAACGCCAGAGAATATCACATTTCTGAAAAGTTAATAACAGAAACAATTTGAGTGAGACCTCCATATCAGTATATTGTTGTCACAACCATGAGAAATGAGAAGGGGGGGGGGGGGGATACTTGCAATAAACAGGATGGAGGTTCCAAGAAGGAGAGTTGATGAAGGTGACATTAGAGAGTAGAATGTTCTCTGAATACATAAGTTCAAACAAATAGCCCCTAGTGTAGTTAAGTTCATCGGCATGGAATTTGTCCCACCACATCTGCCCTTGCCCATCTATCGTACCGTTATTTCCTGCTCATTGAAAAGCCATATATGAGAAGTGATTAATAATTACAGAGATATTCCTGCTCATAGCTTATTGCTTAAAATTATGGAAAATATTAAGGTTTACATGTACCTGTGATAACTACATCAGTGAGATTGGAACCGGAAATGAAGTTGCTGTGCCTCGGTCCAGGCAAGTCTCTTCCTCTTCCGTATGACTTCAAAGGCGCAATCGGCGGGTAGTCATCAATATTCTGCATTAGAAAATAGCATAATTTTTTATTTTTTATACCCATCTAACACATCATGTTTCAGTGTATCACAGAACATGGTCCGATTCCAAAAAGGCTGCTTTGTTGGACCGACCCGGCATCTAATAAATTTTCCCACAAATTGTCAATGAAAGGCACCGAATTGCAAGACAGATTAAATATCAACCATCTATGCTCAGCATTTAAAATTAAGGGAAAATTCATTGCTGAACTTAAAAAAAATATCAATTTAGTCCTTAAATTTTTAATTATATTAAGTTAATGCTTAAACTTAAAAAAAAACAAGTCAGTCTTTAAATTATTTTGAAAAATCAAATTGATCTCTAAATTTTAAAATATACAAAATAAATCTTTAAACTTTCAATATAAGAACTAATTTGAGCATAAACTTTCAAAACATTTAATATGATCCCTAAAGTTTTATTTTAATATTATTTTTTATTTTCTAAATTTAAATAAAAGAAATAAAAAATAAAAAAATATTGGGTTGTTGGTCTTAATAAGTTCAAGTCAGGTCGGATCAAGTTTTGGGGACCATTATTTCTTAATAAATATATTTAATTTTGTTTTACTTAAATTTAGAAAATAAATATAAAAAATATTAATTTAAAAACTACAAGGACAGAAGGACTAGTTTAGATTTTGTTTTTGAATTTAGAGACTAAAGTAGTTTTATATTGAAAGTTCAAATATTTATTTGATGTACTTTAAAATATAATGACTAATTTAATTTTTCTGAACTAGTTCATATATATATATGGTGTTTTTTAAAAAGCTAAAGGACCAATTTGATATGATTAAAAGTTTAAGAACTAACTAATTTTTTTTTGAAAATTCAGTTCAAAATGATGAAATTTCCCCAAAATAATATACAAATAAAAAGTTGACCAATGCACATTTTTTTCCAAGGACTTGACCCATTATTATATGACTGGGGTTAATAGTTTCCACAAACAGCACTTTACTAGTTAGGTCCACATTTCAAGCACACAAGACGTAGCGTCCCCTTGGTTTCTCATATTCTCATCTCGAGTTAGGATAAAGAGGCACTGACAGAAACTAGCAGTCGTTTTACAAGGTAATGGTGATATTCACTTGCTCGCAAATGGACAAGAGAATACAAGTCAAAGTGACGATGGTAACCACTCCACTGTTCCCAATCTATGACTGAAAAAAGTGACTCCAGACCATAAAATAAGAAATAAAATTAATAAAATCTCGATCCAAACCCGTGAACTCGGGCGTTCGCGTCAATAGGTGAACAAAAGGCGACCATAAAAACACACAACTTAAGCGTATATATAATTGCCTGCGGCTATGGCCTATGGGCCTTAACTTAATAAGCGAGAAATAAAAGATAATTAACAAAAACAAAGAAGCAAGTACTTACATTAGAGGCGAGGATAACAGCGTCCTGCTCGAGGAAAAGCGTGAAATGACTTGTCAGGTTGAACGGCCCCGTCAGCCACTTCCCGGCTGGGACAACCAACATCCCGCCGCCTTTTTTCTCGTGCTTTGCCAGCTCAGCGATCGCCTTCTTGAAAGCAGCCGTGTTGCAGGTCTTGCCATCTCCCACCGCACCGAAGTCCTTGATATTCACCGTGTGAGCCCGGCATGGCTGAGAATGGCTTGGCATATTGGGCCCACCCCTGCGGGGCAACTTGGGGGTGTTCTCCTTGCTTTCGCTGGCGGGGAGGAAGCAGAGGAGAGAGATCAGGCAAAGGGATAAAAGCTTTGTCTGGACCGGCGCCATTTTTGGGAGAGCTTCGACCGGTCGAGGTGAAATTAAAGGCAACTGATTGCGTTTCTTTTATAGATGAGAAAGAGAGACGGTATGTATAATGAATTGTTGGAGTTGAAGGGAGCATGAATAACGGAAGAGAAACTGAAAATGAGCGGATAGACTCGGTGTTTCTGGTCTTTCTCACTAAATTGTGGAGCTCTGATGGTTTTCCGGGGTTGGCGTTCTTATTTTTGGAAGAAACTGGGGCCTGTTTGCATATTTCCCCTGAAAACAGGGGATGTGGATAAATTCAGAATCTGTCGATTAATTTTGTGTCATTTCTCTGAGAATGCGTTGGTATTGTTTTTTACCCTAGTGGGAATTAATGGTCCTCGGGTAGACGTTTAAAGCAATGCATTATTTCGTGCAAGTATTAGAAGGAATGGAAGGTATTAGAATTAACGATAGGGTACCTAATTTGGAATTAGCAATGGTAGGCTATCTGTATGGACGAATCCCAATTTTAAAGAGGCCAAATCAAGCAATTGATATCAACTGATCTTATAATTAAATTGTTTGAGATCCAAATAGATTGGATTCCTCGTAAATGTAGATACGGATTAATATCATATTTACTCTTCAGTTTTTCTTCTATTTTATATATATATTTTTTTAACTCTTTAATATATCATATTTGTCCTCTGATCAAAATAAAATCTCTCTCTATCAAATCAAAAATAGAATTCTCATTTATTCAAATTGAAAGAACTCATGAGAAATAATTTCGTTTGAGATAATTTGGAGGGAGATTTTCCCGCCTGAGAATTCCCATGAAAATTGATGATCTTTGACGGCAGTTAGTTTCGGCGGAGAACAATATAAATTAATACCAAGTCCAAAACCCTTCTTTCCTTCGTTAATGAAAAAGGACGACCCTTCTCCGAGTCATCTTCACTTTCATCTCTAACAGAGCTCTTGTGTGTTGTCGCTCTTCAGTCTCCTCTAGTGACTCTCGTCTCATCCAATTAAAGCTTTCCTTTGATATATATATATATATATATATATATATATAAATTTACTTTATTCTATGTCAAAATGAGTTCTCGTGCAACTCTCATCAATATCGCATTTGGAATCGTGCCAAAATATGGATACAATCTTGTCGAAAGAAACCAAGAGAAGGATATTCATTTTCTTTTATTCATTGGCGAAATTGATCTACTTTTACTCAAATTGGCGATATTGATATACCTATACCTAAATTTTGGTACTATTTCTTTTCATAAATTAATAAAACATTCAAAAGAAACTCCAGAGAGTAAGTTCTAGTACATAAATAGATCTATATATAGGTGTTATGGACATGAACCTCATGATTTTATTTAGATGGGTGATATATATTTTGTGTAATAGATCTATATATAGGTGGTAACATTTTCTATGAGTTAAACTGTTTATGAAATGAAATTACTTTTTCTTTTTCTTTATAAGGTAAAATTATCATATTGTATGAAATGAAATCAAATTTCTTCTGTTTTAAATCATTTGAACAAGAGAAAGAAAAGAATTTCATTCTATTCTACTTTTTTTGTAGATTATATGTTCAATTTAGAATCATTCTTATTTATTTCATCTCTGTTGAAATCAATTGAACTCTTGAAAATAATTCATATTGATCACAGTGTTATACATGAACTCTTTAAATCCTTTCGTATTTATCCATACACTCATTAACATATCTAAAATATCCTTGAATACTTTAAATTATTTTATTTTTACACATGGACTCTCAAATATTTCATTAAAATTTTCATATTTATCCATCGATAAAATATCTAATAATTTTTTTATATTATTCACAAAATTAAATTAGTTTTAATCGGTTTGAGTAGATATTATTTAATTATTTAAATTAAATTAGTTTTAATTATTTTTGGGACAAGTCAAGAAAATTAAATAATGCTTATGGATCAGATTGAAACAAATTCAATTTCATAAATAAATATAGAAAGATTTAATGACCTAAATAGTATATAAGCTATCTTAAATAATTGAGTATATAAGAATATATTTGATATGATATAATTGAATTCATGGATAAATATGAAATAATTTAAATAGATCAAGAGTATATTAGATAAATGTGTAAATATCATATTTATCCTTAATCTGATCTTTTATTTTATATTTAATAAATACATTAAAATAATACTTTTTTTCGTTAGTCTATTCGAGTTTTATATAATTTGTAGTCTCATTTAAATAAATAATCATCAAAATATATAAAATTATTTTGAATGATATTTTTTATTCATTTATATTATAATCATTATGACTCTAAGACTTTATAACACAAGTTGAGTACAAAGATAAATATAAATACATTAAAATAATATTTTTTTATTAATCTATTTGAGTTTTATTATATTTGTTGCTTCATTTCAACAAATAAAATCCCAAAATACATAAATTTACTTTGAATAATATCTTTTATTAATTTATATATAATCTTTGTGAGCTCAAGAATTTATAACATGAGTTTCACGTAATGATGAATATAAATGTGTTAAAATAATATTTATTCTATTAGTCTTTTCGAGTTGTATATAATTTTTATTCATTTCAACAAATAAAATAAAAAATATAAAAAATATTCGAATGATGTTTTCCTCTCTGGGTTCATCGACTTACCTCAAATACTTTGGTCCGGTTGAAAGATCAAATTGGACGCAGTACCTTGTTAGACGTGGCCAAGCCTATTGGTAAGAACCAAATAACAATCAAACAACGCAGAAAAGCAATTAAAATCATACACAAACAAGCAAACACGAGATATCGCAATAATCAAACAACTAACAAATAAATAAAGTATTCGACTACATCGTAAGCCAAGAAACTAAGAAATCTACTCAAACATGGTTTCTAAAACAGAATAACAAAAGCAAGATAAACAATTCATGGCAAAGACCGAAAATACGAAGAAGATTTGTCGGAATTCTCTTGGTTGTTGTAAAACTCTCTTAGAATTGGTCTCTGTATGATTGGATCTCTTTCTGGCCCCAGGGTTCGTCCTTTTATTGCTTCATAACCGTCCTCCTTTAATTAGGCATTAATCTGAAAACTTAGATTAATCGCTACGGATTTGTCCGACACGGTCCGTGTGAGATGAATGTGACTCGGCCGTGTGGGAAGTCCAGATTGTCGGATTTCACCTTATCTTTGCCTGTTTCCTACAATAAACAAACAAAGACGCAACAATACCATATTCTATAGATAATCAATGTAATAAATATGATTTCACAGTTTTGGACACAGGTTTTGGTACAAAATTTGGTCGGAAATGTAGATAAAATAATGAGATATCAATTATAATCATTGTGTGATCGAGTCTTAATGACACAAATTGAGGAGAAAAGTTTCTCGAATTTTGTATCATTTGTTATTATATATCATACATAAAATCAACAAAATATATAATATTATTTCAAATGATGTCTTCTATTGATTTATATTATAATCATTACGTGCTAAAGCCTTTATGACATAAATTGCCCAAAAAATTAACACATACACAATAAAGCAATAATTCTTATGTTAGACTATTTAAGTTTTGTTTCATTTATTATCTCATTTTAATAAAAAAAACACCAAAAAACATAATTTTTTTTGAATAATGTCTTTATTGATTTATATTATGATTGCTTTGAGCTCAATGTATTATAACACATGAGTTTCACATAATGATGAATATAAATATATTATAATAATACACCTTATGTTAGTCTATACAAAAAAAAATTCATTAGTTTGGAATGATATCTTATATTGATTTATATTATAATGGTTGTATGTTTGAGCTTTGTGGGATGAATTGCAGAGAAAGATTAACACAAAATGTATTATAACAATATTTCTTCCATTAGTCTATTTGAATTATCTTTTATTTATTGTCTCATATCAATAAATCAAATCATCAAAATATATAAAGTTATTTTGACTAATATCATTTATTAGTTTATATTATAATCAACATGAGTGTAAGTCTTTATTACACAAGTTGCGCATGAAGATAAATATAAATATATTTAGATAATACTTATGTTAGTATAATTGAGTTTTTTATAATTTATTATCTTATTTCAACAATTAAAATCACTTTTCTAGATATTTTGATATCATGAAAGTTTATTTTAAACCAGTCTTGAATTTGTGTTGTTGCCCTTGTCCCCTACTGGTCGATAAATTGTCGTCTCAATTGGATTGAACGAGGTTTTATGTTGGTGTAGGTTTTGACCTGTTGAGAACTTAGAAAATTTAATTAAGGCAAACATGAGGAATTTCGGCCCAACTAGATGTGGCTAAGTATACACAACAAAACCTTATTGGCTGATCAATTGGACTTAACTTAATTCAAGCCTAATTAATAATTAGCTAAAATAAATATAGGTCCAATAACTAAAAGTCATAAGAAATAAAATTTGACTAAATAAAATATGACTAATTAATTGATGCCGCCTCGAAAGGTTTGGTGGCGTCATGGATAATTATGTAAATTTTAAGATCAGAAAATAATTTAATTATCTATCTCAGAATGAAAATACCGAATAGATACAATGGTATGGAGACAACATATGATCCCGTACAATAAAATATCAATACATTAATAAAATAAAACGTTTAATTAAATTTATTTGAATTTTTTTTTTTTATTTTTAATTTGAATTATTTTATTATAAAACCTAATTTTTTTACTTATAGAAATATAATATTAATATATAAAAAATAAAATAAATTATACGATTTAAGAGTATAATAAAATAATAAATAAGAATATAATTAATATATATTAATCAATTTCTCTATTTTTAAAAGAATATTATTAATATATTATATATATTAATAAATTTTTCTTTTTATTTTAAGTTTTATTTTATTTTATTGGTCCCGATGTAAATGTAATTTTAATCAAAATAAAAAGAATAAAGAATTTTCAGATTTTTATTTCGTGTGTATTGTCTTATGCTTTTTGCTTTAACTTCCTCAATCTTTGTCTAAATTTTAATCCAAAACCACCCTCTTCTCTCCTTTTCATCCCCTTCAAAATCATGACAAATAAATTCAACAAAACTCTTCTCCACTTCTCTTTCTCTAAACCCTAGAGCGCTTAAAAATCATACACCATGACTCAAGTACTTCCCGATTTGTCCCAATTCAACTTTCTTCTCCTACAAATACATGATGATTTTTTAGGGCTGTATTTCAACAACAAGAGATCCAAGCTAGAATGACTTTTGAACAACAGATAAATGATGAATTTTTTAACATCCATGTTGAGATCTCTAATTTGTAAAGTACAATGACACATGTGAAAGATTGGCGGCATTTTCTTTAAACAAATTGGGTAAGTAAATATGGTACTAGGTTGATAACTTGAGAGATGATTTTGACCTTGAGCCGCTAGATAATATGAATGTCGAAATGATCGATCAAACCAATCAAGGCGGTAATAATGGTGAAGATGAAGAAGAAGAGGAAGAGGTTTGAGTCCAACCCGAGCCTACCGATCAAGAGTGATGTGATGTTCCAATAACTTTTCTTTAGGAACTTTTTTGTTTCTCTTATCCTTCATTTTACTTTATTATTTTGTGCGATAAGAGTTATATTTTGAAATTATATTATGTGTATTTATATTTTATGATTTATTTTGTTTGAATTGTATGCATGCATGTGTTGAACTTGCTTTTGATAATGCATTTTGACATGTTAACTTACTATCTCTTGTATGAATTGCTTGAATTATCATGCTATATCTTTGTATCCAAAGGCATTATATGTGATATTTGCTCTTAAATTGCTATATGTAACTTGTTTCATTCATTTGCATATTATTCTTGTTATATCCTCTTATGCAATAAGTGTATGAAATAAGGGGGGCATAGAGTAGGGGAGCTTATTTGCTAAAGATGTTATTTTTTTTAAAAAAAATGGGAGAAATTTGATGCCCTAAACTTTATGCATTTGATTTTATAAAATAACCAAAGAGTGAAGATTGTTGTACTTAATAATTTATTTGATTTTATTATTTTATAAAATATACTTAAATTTAATAACTTTTATTGAGATACTTTGTAGGATCATATTGAAGACTTCAAAGAATCAAGGTTGAAGATACTCAAAATTGCTATAAAAGTCTTATGGAAGATATAAGATCAAAATTATATAAAGATGTATAATTCAAAAATATAAGTTTCTTTATAAGTTTGCAAAGAAAAACTTTATGCCGCTATAAAACATTATAATGGTTCATATTTGTTATAACAATTTACTACTTCATTTTAATTTTTATTCAAAAATAGAAAAATCATTTGACATTCCATAGTGAATCATTATATAATATTTGAGAAAATATTCAACGGTTGAACTATTGAACACTTTCCTCAATCGTTATAATGATTCCAAAGATAGTTAAGCTTGTCAAAGTTGAGTCAACCTGATCAAATCATTGTTAACGTTTTATAAACCGTTCAACGCTTTCAGATATCATTGTAACGGTTCAACATATTCATTTTTGAACCATTATAACGTTTCATAAAGTCTTGACAAGAGTATTCTTGAGAAAGTCTAAATTCAAGAACCAAACCGTTATAATGGTTCAAGAACCATTATAATGGTTAACTACACAAGAAACTTAACTATTTTCTATTATGTGATATTATAAAACGGGTTGCTTCAAAATAGTTTAAACTAATAAAACTCTCACAATTTTTAGTATTATGAGCACTCCTTTTTAAGCACAAAAAGAACTTTCCTTGCAAACACAAAAACCCGAATATTTGAATTAGCCAAATTCATTAGTTTCTTGTTGAATTCTTTGAGCTACTATTTTGCTCACTTAATCTTTGAGGTTTGACTCAATTGTTCTTCAGCTTCCTAGTTATATTTTCAGAGCCTTGAGTGCTCATTATGTTATTTTCTTTTGTTAGATAGTTTTTTGGTCTTCTTATGCTTGTGAAAAAGCTAAAGATTCTAATTGTAAAATATTTTTGTCTATAATCGATGTTCCGTTAGTGAAACGGATCATGAAGACGTAGATTTTCATAATCGAACTCCATTAATATTCGTGTATCTTTTAATTTTCAGCACTTGCACTCTTTAGTTCTTTACATTCTCAATTTTGATAAATATTGGATTTCATATGAAAATTTACCGATTTATTATTTTATAAATAATTGCTCATTTTGTCAATTAATGTTTGGTTGATTCTTATAGCATATTTTCTTCTTGCATATCTTTCAGTAACTAAGTTTTTGTGCACTTTTGTTCTATCACTTTTCTTAGTTACTTAGTATATACTTATTAACTTATTATGGTACCAAGTACTGGTCTTTGTCTAGACTTGACCAAACTTATTCTTTTGATAAATACCATCTTATTTATCTTAAAATATCAAGTTGATTATTAATTTATCTGATGAATAATTTTTTTTATAACTTCCAATAATGTATGGTAAAAATAAAAATTAAAATGAAGAGAAAAAATGACATTGGCTAAAATCTGAACCATTAGTTTTTATAATATTTATCTGTATCGTTTGATTAGGGACATTTTAGTAATTAAAAAAATAAAATAATGAACACCTCTAGTACATACACTTTTTATAATATAATATAGATATAAATATAGATAAATCTTCTCACGATTAAAAGTTGTTGTTTAATCTTCTTATGTTGAGATTTTGATGTTCACCGAGATTAGATGCTATGTATATAATTGGAATTTAAATTAAATGACCACAATTTTGATAATGTTTCTGAGTTTGTTTGCTATATAGTTCCTGTTTTTCTGTCCAACCGTTTAGCTCAGTATTTGACCATTTTCGACTCAAATTTATTAGCCGATTAATGGTCACATAAATAATTTGACATGTGACACACTAATCTGGCCTGGCATGGGCACTTTTAATTTCGGTGGCGATGAGGCAAAGTGAATAATAAATGGGCCTGAATACAGACACACCATCAACTCTTATCTATACTTTATACGCTTGAATTCCTTGCCATGCTTGATGCTCCAATAAAACAAATTTATCTTCAAATGCCTTTGTTTATCTGGCAAAGTTTGGCCCATTGGCCCCATTCTCTGCCTTTGGAAATTTATATTGCTTTTAATGAATTTTAAATTCGAATCTTCCTTGTTTTCTTTTATAAAGCTGGCCTATTATTACTTTTTTTCTTTCTTTTCGTTTTTTTATTTATCGGTGATTTTATCTAAAAAAAAAGGTGGTTTCCGGTGATGGGGTGATCTCATATTATCTGCGGAGCCGAAAACTTTTTTTTTATAGATATGATTTTTTTGATTTATGCAGTCATATTATTTATTAATAGTTCTAATTTAATATTAATAAATAATCTCATATATTAAAATTCGTATTTAATCTTCACCATAACTATTGTGATTTTTTTGAGCCATTATAATTACAGTTCGAGACAACAAGCAACAGTCAACAGAGCAACAGCAAGAGAAATATTCGAAACTAATTGAGAAGCAAAAAAATAATAATAATAAAAAGGAATTGGAGGCACTGTACAAGTAAACAGTTCTATTCGCTTGAGAGAGAAAGAAAGGGGGAAGAAGGAAGAAAAAACAGAATCGGAGGGAGGAGAAACAGAAGCGAACAAGAGAGGGATGAAGGTGGTTCTACACGTGTACGACGTGACGAACAGTGACTCGGAGAAAACAAATAACACCATCTTACAGATCAATCGCATCTTCAAAGATCGGATCGGGATCGGAGGAATCTTTCACAGCGCCATTCAGGTATTCTACTTCTTTCTGTCTTTCGAGTTTTCCTAATTTTTGAATTGAGGTAAGACGTAAGATTAAAAGAATTGCCGTCCAAGCTCTGAGAGGATTAGTACAAATGGTGAGTTTGGGCTCCTGTTGCTTCTTTAAATGTGAATTTGAGTTCCTTTTGAGTTAGTTCTTAGGGTCCGGATTTGTTGCCCATTCTTTTAATTAGAGAAAGGAATCTGGTGGCATCTGTAATTGCCCAATTAGATAGACTAATCTGAAGTTTTACGTTACAATTCCTAATTCAATGTTTCCGTTACGATTCCTAAGGTTTTGGGAGATTATTTACAAGATTGCTCTCCTATATTTGGATGAAATGTCACATAAACTGCAGTAGCTGTGCCTGAGGAATATATGCGCATTAGCTATTTTTGGTTACACTCTTGTTGCTGTCTTTCTGTATCAGTCTCATTAGAGAATCTTGTTGAAAACTCTATGGCCTCTTTTGCAATCCTACATTCTGAACTGCAAATTCTAGCGTTTAGCAAAATAAATATCTTTATTTATTTTGTTAGTAGCAAAGGTTGTTTGTCTTGGTTAGAACTTTCAACTGGTTCATCACTTTAGCACGATAGAGTTGATATGATTGGAACAAATAGATAGGAGTAATATGTTGATGAATGAGAGCTGGAATTAACAAGAATTTGAATGAGAACTACCAGTTTTTTTTTCTTGATTTCCAGAATTCCAGTAATGTTTGTGCCAAAAAGTAGCATAAGCAAGAACCATTTATGAAAACTCTATATAGTGTTTCTTATCATAAACCTTTTTGTTGCAACTCTTTATTTTTTTCATGACAAGTGATTACTTGTAGTCATTCTACAACAAATCAAACCAATGAGCTTACAAATTGAATACTTCCTTTTCTTTTAAATTGGCCTGTATGTTCAAATTAAATTTGCACTACAATCCTAGTAATCATCGGTGCCATGTGATTGAGCAGGTTTATGGAGAAGAGGAGTGGTCATTTGGGTTCTGTGAGTATGGCAGCGGGGTGTTCAGCTGCCCACCCGGTAAAAACCCAATGTACACATACCGTGAAAAGATAGTACTGGGGGAGACAGAGTGCTCGATATTGAAAGTTAATCAGATTTTACGGGAGCTGAGTAGGGAATGGCCTGGTAGTTCTTATGATCTCCTCTCCAAGAATTGCAACCACTTCTGTGATGTCTTCTGTGAGTTGCTTGGCGTTCCTAAAATTCCAGGTTAGTGGTCTCACTTATTTCCTTCATGATAATGGCCATTTTGTTTTGTGTGCAGCTGTGTTCTGTGACTGTGTAGTTGTGTGGATACTTAGGTATCTTTTGATGTTACACTGTTATAAAAAAAAGTGAAGTTTTGATTGTCTAGGTTTATCTGATGGTCCATTCAGCTGGAATGAAAACCTTGCCTAGTCCCTGCTAAATCTAATTGCTAAATGATTGTATAATCCATATGACCCTGCTAATCTTGGATATTGTGTGTGGATGTATTTTTGTTGGTTTACAACTTGGTTAAGATCAGATTTGCCTCTGGAGTGTGTTCATACTTCATACTAGTTTGTTAGAGAGTGTGTTCATACTAGTTTGTTGGAGAGTGTGTAATTGCGTCAAATATTGTATACTTGATAATTGATATTAATAATACTGATGATTTTTGTTGCTGTATAATTTATGGTTTTGAAGGGAAGTTGATCCTCTATTAATGTATTTGCTTCAGGCTGGGTTAATCGTTTTGCAAATGCTGGTGATACTGCTGTTGTTGTTGCGGGGAATGCTGCAGATAAGGTGTGAACCTTATGTTTTCCATTGTATACTAAGTATCATTTCTAGCCTACCCCAATTTATTGGGACTGAAGGCCTTGTTATTGTTGTTGTTTTTAGTATCTTTTAGATAGGTAACCAAATAAACAAACAAAAAAAGCTGTGTAATTGACTACAGCCCTAAGAGCTCCACAGAGTGTTGTAGCGAACCATGGTTGTGTTGTCGTGAACAAGATCTGCATCTCTAGGTTATCTAGCACATCGATAAGAAACCTAGCATCTGCAAAAGGCAATGATTTCCTGAGATCAAGTTCACCTCATCCATTTTAAAGGGAATTTAGGTGGATTCTATCAGAACTTTCATCTTCAAACAACCAATTGAAGACAGTTTTGTAACCAAGAATAAATTATATTAAGCACTTCTTTCATGGAAGGTTAGAACTAAGTATGGCATCAGTATGATGCTGATAATTTTTTTTTTTTATTTTTTTTTCATTTTTCGAAATTAAACAAACTATATGAATATTAGTCAGCATCATAGCTTAATGTTTCTTTATCCCTTTGGTTTATCCAGCTAAGACAAGCCAAGACTGAGATAGTGAATGCAAGCAAAGTTGCATACCGATTCATGGCCTGTCTGGCCTCTAATACCAACAACAATAACAACAACCCAGATTCGCCTATAAATACAAATATGGTTAACATGCCTCGATTTCAAGGTCCCTGGTTTAAGAATATAGTTTCACTGCAACAAGCCAAGCCATCAGCTAGTGGCTCGGTAGCTCCACCTGATACAGATGATGATACATCACCTTTGCACCAAAAGCAAGATGCTGGGCTGGCAGCAAGGGATGAATGAATAAAAACAAGTTATTTGTTATCTTACTGATGTTTCAATTTGTGATGCAAGTTAAAAAAATGTTTTACATCTGTAGTAATGTGTTCTGATGATCAAGTAGAATTGCAACTGTGGATTTTTTTTTATTTTTTTTTTTACTTTTCTAGGATGAAGTAGGTATTTTCATTCAAGTAGATTTTGTTGTAGATTCATACTATGTCATGGCTATTCAAATGCTTGGTTTTGATCAAGTTGAATTTGATCAAGTTGTTGATGAGGAGCATAATGTTTATACAATCATCAGACTGATTTTATACAACTATACTACAGAACTCGTTCCCAAAAGTCTAAATTCTTCACAAAATAAACAAAAAAAGGACAGTCTACAAGGTACATTGGAGGTCCGCATTGCATTAATGTCGTGGATGTAATCTGCGATCATGCTTCGATTTAAATGGATTTCTTACAAGCAACCACTATGGATTGTTTAAGGAGCACAGAAACTATGCAGTGCATTGCTTTTATGGCAATTTGAACCTTGATTTGTCCCCCTTTGGTATATGTCTTTTTTCTCGGGTAAACACCACAATACCAGTTTCAGCCTTGTTTCCTAGTTCCATCGCATAACTTGAATACATATTCATCAAACCATACAAATATACAATTCGCACACGAAACTATATAAAGTGCGTTTGTGAGATCAAGCAATCTGCAGATATGCATCGATTAAAAATGGATCTCTTACAAATGGACATGATGGATGGTTTTAAGGAGCACAGAAACCACATAATGAACTGCTTTTGTGGCAATTTGAGCTTTCATTTGCCCCCTCTTTGGTACAAGTCTCTTTTCTCCAGTAGGCACCACGATACCAGTCACAATCTTGTTGCCCACTTCCATCGCTGCTTCACTAACGCCAACCAATAATCCTCTACCAATCGAACCCTTTCTGTGCTTTCTCTGTGTGTAGATAGAAAGAGAGAAGAATAGAATAAGTAATTTTCTGGTGGAATGAGTTTCAATTCTGCCTTATTTATAGCATAACTTTGAAGAGAACTGAGGGAGGATAATGTAGTGATGAAATACACAGTAAGATGCCGACCAATTGACAAGCCAGCGAAGCTAAACAATTCGTTTGGTGACAAATTTGTTGACTTGAACTGCTATTTCAGACAAAAAGCCGAAATTGAAGGGGGAAGAATATTTGAAGTCAAAGGCTTAATTTCGGCCAGATCCGGATCTGAGACAGGCGCAATTAGCTAGCTAATGTAGGGAGAAGCAATAGATGTTCTCTGGTCAAGACACCACGAACCTTTCTGACTGAGTGATTTCTTTAATGTTGTTAAATTCTGATCCTTTTAGATATGAGCATGGGCGAGAAAGCTGTCATATTCAGGAACAAATTGATTTTTTTTTTTATTTCGCAGGTGCAATCCTTATCTACAGTAGCTATGGTGGCAATCTGTCCCGTCGGATCGGGTTGAAACAGGTTAGGTCGTATTAATTTAATATTTTAAAAGAAATTAGATTGGGTTTAAGTCGGATCTGGATCGGATTAATTTATATATTATTATTTTTTATTTTATAATAATTTTGATTGAATTAAATTATATATTATTTAATTTTGAATTGAATTAAATTAAATTAATTTGACATTTTTAGAAAATCAAACGAATGCAAAGTTTGAACGGATCGAATTCATCGAATTTTGAAACCTCTACTAAATGAATAGAACATTGGATTGCGTTCACTGGTTTAATTAGTCCCACACGGTGCTTAACAAGGGAGACTGTTGTCTGTTGATGATGACCTACCCAGAGATGCGGTGATGCACGAACGCGATGCAATTTGCAATCGTTGTCGAAGATTAATGACTCTCAATTGTATGAATATAATTAATCCAAACATGAAAATTCAGTTTTGACATAATGGATCCATAACTGGTTAATTTTAGCAAGTTTCAGTGTAAAATACTTCTGTTCTGAAACTTGACACCACAAATAGAACTCAGCAGATGTGCGGAATATATACCATATATATATATATATAATTAGGCTATGGTGCTTTGCAAAGCACAAGAGCGTTGTGTGTTTTGCGTTTTATTATTAATTTTAAGTCAGAAATGATTGATCCAAACCGCTCAATCTAATCTCCATATCAAAATTTATTAGTAGATAAAATTTTATATTTTTTGGAATTTATTTGCTATTTTTTTGAATAAGGGGAAAATCGTCATTTTTGGATAAATCAGAATTCTCAGATCAAGTCATTTTCTCCTCATAAAAAAAACAGCAAAACAATTCTAAAAAATATAAAATTTGGTTTACTAATAAATTTTGATATGAAGATTAGATTGAACAGTTCAGATCGATTATTTCTAACTTGAAATAAAAAATAGAGCACAAAGTACACTAACGCCCCTGTACTTTGTAAAGCACCATAGTCTCATTTTTTGGTAGACTTTTTAAGTTTATGGAGACCTTCCGTGAGTTTAACTCAAAAAATATATCAAATCATTTCCAATTTTTAATTTATGGTGCTCATTAAATTCTTTATATGAAAATCTTATTGAATGCAAAAATTTGAAGTGTTTTGAGTTTTTTAAATCATAGTTTTTAATTTTTGAAAATTAGCTTTAAAAATAATAATAAAATATTTAATGTTTGAACATTATTTTTAAAAATGAAAAACGGTGAATTATAAAGCTCAAAACACTCTAAATTTTTGCATCTCATAAGATTTTCATATAAAAAATTTAATGAGCACGATAAATTAAAATTTGGAGATGATTTGATATACTTTTTGAGTTCAGATCACGGTATCTCTCTCTCTCTCTATATATATATGCTAAGGTGCTACGCGTAACACGGATGGTCTGTGTGCTACGGACCGTTTTTCCGTTTTCAAAATTTAAATGATCGATCCGACCGGTAAAAATATTTTCTGTTTGAAAATCTAGTTGGGGATTAAATTTTATATTTTTAGAATATTTTTACTATTTTTAAGATAGCTAAAAAATCACTCATTTTGAATGACTCATAATAATTAAATCAAGTGATTTTCTAGCTATCTTAAGAAATAGTAAAAAAATTCTAAAAAATATAAAATATAGTCCTTAACTAGATTTTCATATGAAAAATATTATAAACGGTCGGTTCAATTATTTGAACTTTAAAGACGGAGAAACGGTCCGTAACACACTAACCATTAGTACTACACATAGTACCGTAACCTATATATATATATATATAATATTGAGAATACCTAGCTATAGATTGAGATAATCTTAACTTGATACTAATTTTGTCACCATTACTGGTAAGATCTCTAGTCTGTCCACATTCAAATCAACCAACTTGGATTGAAACTCAAAAGGAAGAAGACAACTGGTACTTGGGTTAGATTCGTCTTGGGTCTTGTTTAGCAAAGTGCCTGTCATCTGGCAAGGATACATAATAAGTCAATGAATAGAACAAACTATTTTCGGGAATAATAATTGAAAGCAAATAAAACATACATTCGCAAACCCAACTGGATTCTCTAAAGCCTAGCACCGTATGGTACTAGCAACTTTGATCAAATTTGTTCTGATCAAATTTTCTTTAATCCACACGCACAATAAAAAATAGTTCAATTCCCTCATCCAATGCCGCACGTGAGGAGAAAACGACCAGATAAGTGCGTTGATTTCTTATCCAAAAACCCCGATCAGAATAATAGGGGAATCAGATTTGCTGGTAAATTTGGTTCTTTTGTCACCTAGACTAAATGCAATGCGAATGACGTCTTCAAACATTGATTCGTAATTCCCCAATTTAATTTTAGTTTGATTTAATTTAAGTCCTACAGTTTCAATAAGTTGAACTTGAATGACCCTTTCCCTTAATTCATGTTTACAAGATGCATTCTCATGTGAGATTCCTCATCGTTTAATATTGTGGTTACTTTTGGTATTATTATTATGATGATGATGACCACGATGACAACGACGATGATGTTATCATTCTTAATTTTTGTGGTAGACTTTTTAATTTTTCTCTGATTAATTTGAAACGTCTCATTATCGAGAATGGACCGGATTAACAATATTTAAGTTCAGTGGCGGATCTAGGATTTTGATTAGGGGGCAATTATCGGATTGTAATGCCTTATCGGGTTCAAACCCATTAACTAATCGGGTACTAAATTTTTTTTTTAATATATATACTTAACTAATAATTTTTTATTAAATAATAACATTTTATATATTAAAATAACAATAAAATAAAGATCAAAGTAATAGATAATCAAGTTGAGGAAGAAAGTTTTCGACTAAGGAACTTTATATTTTGATATCTTTGCATAATTATTTCATTATGCACGGTATTAAATATTTTTTTCTCAATAAATATAACTAGATAATTCAGGGGTGGACAAAAAAAATTTCCAGAGAGGGACAAATTACCGAAAACATTATCGAAAAACACTATATTTCAAAATCCAGAGGGGCACGTGCCCCTGGATAACCGCCCCTGTTTAAGTTCCACCTCTTATGTCAGTAACAGCAGCATGTACTTTTATTTTTCTTTTCTTGTTTGGGTAGGGTGTGGCATAGGGATTAACGGCAAGACAGTTAAGTTTTCACTTTATTTTTTATTTTTTATTTTGAAGCACAACATAGTTGATGTTATCGAAATAGGTAAATAAATGCACCGTACTTCATTTTCTACAATCATATCAATAATCAATTAACATAGCTTCTTAAACTAAGATTATGAGAAAATGGCGTCGCTTTTTGATATTTTGATAACTACAAATTGACACTCCTGTCATTATTTAAGCTCACTAAAATTGTAACAAGCAACCATGCTGACCCTGTCATATGGCATCTGCAGCTTTCCGATCGAACAATCACCTTTAAGTGAATATAACTATTATTATTATTAGAGTTGTAATTCGGATTTTATCCGATAAGATAATATAGTTCTCAAATAAATAACTGATAATATAAATTTTTTAATATATTTAATAAAATTTTACATTAAAAAATTTAGACACAATATTTTTTAATGCTAAGTATTAATGATAATTATAATATTAATTATTATAATAATAAATAATATATTTAAATACATAATAATCTATAAAAGATCATATAAAAATGAATCATTTTGAGAGTTAAGTTTCATCTTAAATACATTACATATATTATTTTAAATGAGGAGAGAGAAACTATTTTATAAACTCTTGGATTTAAGAACATGAAAAGATTTAAACAAAATCAATGGTGAAGAAAATTAATGATGTGATATACTTAAAAAGTTTAGAACCTTAACTTTTCTTACGTAATAAGAATTAATTTTTTATTTTATTTTTGAGATATATGATCTTTGTGATTTTGAATTGAATTTTATTTTTAGTCTATCTTAATTTAGTTGCGACTAAATACTTTGTTGTTTTTATTGTTGCCTGTTCTAATTATAAAATTAAATCCAGCCTCACTCTTGGGACCATCAGCAGATCAGTGGGAACTTAAAAAGAAAATTCTATAATTTAAGAGGACTTTTCAACCATCAGCAGATAGGACTGTCAATGGCACTTTTTTGGTCGTTTATATGACCCGTATCGTATCCGATAAGACGGGTATGAGTAAGATTTTATTTTCGTTAGGTCATCGGGTATGGGTATATAGATAAGAAAAAATTTTCGTTAACTTATTGAGTATGAATATGAGTAAGGGGTTTTCATTACCCGTTATCCATTGGGTAAATTATATAAATATATATAAATATAATTATTTTATATTTTTAATAAATATATATAGTTAAATTATATAAATATATATAGTAATTAGTATATATTTTTTTATGACAATTGAAATGAAAAAATTATATGATTTTTGTTATATATAAAATGTTAATTATTATTGCACTTTATTAGTATATTTATTTAATGTTATTTATTTGTCTAAATCATATAATATTTTTCATTGAATTATTTTTATTTTTATCCATTATCTACCGTTACCCGTTCGTTATCAGAAATTTTTAATGGGCAAGGGTAAGGTATGAGTATAAAATTTTTAATGGATATGAATATGATATAGATAAAAGAAAATTTTAATAAATATGGATATAAAAATATCTCCATCCGTACCTTATCCTATCCATTTGAGAACACTATCAGCAGAGTGGAAACTTCAAAAGAAAAATGCTGTAATTTAAGAGGACTTTTCGACTAATAAGTTTATTAACTCAACTCTTAGAATACATCATTACATATTTCCTCTAAATTCACGAAAAAGGTGAAAAAAATCATAAAAACTATTGATGAAACCACATTAAAGGGCTTCCTCTATGATCTGTCTATTATTGGAGATCAATTGTGCTGTGTCTTTACGACATCAATACAGTCTACAAATCTTGTCCCTGTACAACATTAAAACAATAGGAAATGTTTCAGAAATATTTTTAAAAAATATATATATAACTTGCAAAAGAGAAAATTAATAATCTTTTCTAATACTCAAGTTTTAAACTAATTATCCGGACTTACAATCGATCTCTTGCAATAAAGAATTGCATCGTCAACCGCTGTATCTGCATTTCCATGACACCATTCAACGCTCTTTAAACTCGTCCTCCTGGAAGCAGCAGCAGAAGCCGACTTGCGGCAACTTGACTTCCCGGAAAATAACTGCATCTGCTTAACCTTCTTGTACAATGACCGGAGAAAGCAGATGTACCGCAAGAAAAGCTTCTTCAACGAATCCATGCAACTCCTCACAAGATGAGATTTCCTCTGTACCTTGACACTTCTTCTACAATTTAAAAATGGCGTGCTCTGAGTAAAGTAAAACAGAGGAGAAGAATCCACTGAAATAGGTCTTGACACTTTTGTTACTTCACTCTCGTTCCTCTTGTAAAGAAACAATTTTGAAGAGTCCGTCGGCGCAGATTTTTCGAATGATGAAATGGATGTGTGAATTTGAGATGCCGCGACCATGCCATCAGAGAAGATTTCATTGGCCCGAAAAAAATCGAGTGACTGAGCGCACGGAGGAGCGGAGTCCGAGATATATGAACTCGGCCACCTCATTGAGAAGACATCCAGATCCATCTCAATGTAAGTTGATGCATCCTGGGCGTTGAAGGAATGGCCAAGGCTGGTGTTATCAAGCTGGTCCACGGATGGTTTCTTGGACAGTGTCCAGCCAGAGGAGAAGCTACTCTCATGGAGAATTTGTGAGGTCTCCATTGTAGAGGTTTTCTTCTTCTTCTTTGTTTGGACAAAGGGGTCGAAACTTGAAGACTTGAAGCGAAATCTGAGCGTTTGAATGAGTGGTGTGTGGAGAGATGGGGAAGAGAAGGGGAAGACGAGGGGAAGAAATAGTCGAGGGATGATGCATGGCGACAAATTCGGGGGGGGGGGGGGGGGTCCACTGGTGAAATGATCAGGTTATCCCTGGTTTAATAAATTATATTCAATTATGGGGTTAATTACGCGCTCACTATTCAATAATCACAAGTTCAAAACATTTCAGTTTCGGGCTTTCAGCAGGAAAACATTTCTTTGGTTGCTACTTGCCAGGACATTTGTCATCAGGAATAAGAGGCTCAGATCGGATCCAAATATTTCATCCACGGACGCTTTTTTTTTTTTTTTAAATTTGAAAAATAAAAAAAGAAAGTGTAAAGGGGCTTATAGATATCCAGTCATTTAAAAAAATAGAAAAAAATTATATATTCTAACATAATTGTGCCTATTTCTACGCGGAGTAGAATGATTTGAGTTATTTTTTGGGGCCATTTTTTAAATAGAAATGATGTAATATTTCGGTGAAAAATAATATCTGATTGAAAAAATTCGAACCATACTATACCATCAAAAAAAAAAAAAACGAGCGCAATCATACTAGATGATGCTGAAGTATTTTTATTTTTTCTATTTTTTTACAAGAAAATGAGATATCCAGCACGATTATATATGAAACTAATTCTCATTTTAAAAAAAAGAAAATGAACTGTTATTTCCGATTTGATTGATGCTTCATAATTGCATATCGTATTTATATGAATGTGAATGAGCCTTACATAGTTGCAGTGGAGATTTCACAACTCATTCGGTCAGATTAAGACTTCAGAGGATACACTTTCCAAATAAATGATGCAGTAAATTACATCATGCCAGAGGATTACGTATAGTAAGTTAAATAAATTTTTGACTTATGCAATCTTGATAATAGCAATTAATGAAAACGAAAAGGTACCACTTTTTTATTATTTTTTCTGTAAAACATTAAAAAAAATGAAATAAAGATGGGCATGATCTCTATTTTTGTCTTAGAAAAAAAGAAAAAAGAAAAGAAAAAAGGCACCAGTTCTATGGGAATTGTTTTTTGCAAATAGATTTTTTTTTTTTTTTGAAAATATGATCACAGAAAACATCCTTGACGTCAGATAGATTTGTGGTCCCATTGCAAAGAACGTAGGTTCCTAATTTATCATACACAAATTTATTAATCTTTGTGCTATTTTAGTTCGCTAATTTACTCTATGATTGGAAAGCTATCAAAGATATTGAAACGGCGATTGAAAATTCTCATTTCTAGGATTTCATCTATTCAGAAGGCAAAATGAGGAGACAAATCTATTCACCAAGATTGAGGGCGTGAGTCGCGTGGCCTTCTTCTTTTCATTAAAAAAAAAAAATCTATCCGCCAAGTTTTCGAGTATGCATTTTTTTTGAATGAAATTTCCGTTAAAATGGTATACATGTCACTTGGTTTCTTTTCTAAGGAATAGCAAAAGTTAAGTTCTTTTTAAATGAATAAAAAAGTAGTATTTTATCACTATTCACTACTTTTTTTACTAATTCAATATTATGAAGTCTAATTGTTTATTAATTTTTATTTGTCAAGACTCTTTTAGCAAACAAGTCCAAATAGAACTAGCACATGTTGGCTTTAAGTAAGGATAATCATAAAACTTTTATTAGCGGTATCAAAAATTTGACCTAACCTATGAATTTAGATGTTTTAAATTGTCATGAGTCGGGTCTGAGTATGTGTCAACCCGGGCAATCCATTTAATAATATTTTTAAATTTATTTTATGACTTAACAACAACAACAAAGTCTTTAATCCCAAATAAATTGGAGTAGACTAGAAATGAAACCCAATCCAAAAACATAATATAAAAAATCTCAAATATCAATAATAATAATGATGATGATGAAAAATATATATAATAATAATAATAAATAAATAAATAAAAATGAGAATGATAATAATGATGACAATATGATAATAATAATGATGATAATGATGTTGATGATATGCTAATAATAATAATAAAAAAATAGTACAATAAACCTCTATTATAAAATATATTTCTAAATCCTAAATTCTAAACCCTAAAATCTTAAAAATCTAAAAACTGAAAATCTAAAATTTGAACTCTATAACTCTACTACTAAATTCTAACTCCTAAATCATGGTTCAAGTATATGAATCATCATCTTCCAAGCACTCATATTCAAAACAAACTCTTTGAATATATTTCATTTTTTAAATCTCTTTTTATTGCTTTCTCCCATGTCAGTCTCGATCGACCTCTTATTCTTCTTGTGTTTTCAGGACGACTTAGAATAACACTGCGTATCGGTGCCTTAGGAGGTCTTCATTGGATATGACCAAACCACCGCAAACGGTGTTTGATCCTACCCCAAATTTATCTCGTATATCGTCATATCTAATTCGATCTCTCCTTGTGTGACCACATATCCAACGCAACATCCGTATTTCAGCTACACTCATCTTCTGAATGTGTTGTCCTTTTGTAGCTCAACATTATGCGTCATACATCATCGCGGGTCTAATCGTCGTCTTGTAGAACTTATCTTTTAGTTTATTTGAGACTTCTTGTCACAGAAAATACCATATGCTTGTCTCCATTTCACCCATCCGACTCTTATTTTATGACTTAACACTAATTAAAATTTATATACATTAATTAAGATTAAATATATATTAATATAACATTGAATTTCTTAAGCATATGTAAAATTATTTGATAGTTAATAAATACTTAATTATTTTACTCAGATTAGATTATTAAAAAATAATAAAATAATAATGATCCGGACTAAAATCCGATCTGATCCAACTTGACCCATTGATACTCTAACTTTCACCAAGTTAAGGTGATATTATACCGAAATTTGAATAAATATTTCTTGTAAATATTTAAAATTGAGTAATTTAATTTTACTTCTTATTGAGGCACTTGAGAAAGGATATGAGATTAACAGAGATATATACTGCTTCAGGAGACTCGGACAAAATTAACCATAAATATTTTCTATCCATTTTTTTATTTTACCTTAATTTTTCATCCTTTCTTCTTGTTATGCAAAATTTCTTAGTCAAGATTTTAGTGACGCAAATTTTAAATTACACGAAACAAAAAATATGCATTTTTTTCTGTTTTAGTTCAGCGCATCCTCTCATATTCCAATCATAAGATTTTATTTTTTCTATTTATCTTCTTTTTGAAGGAACTTTTTTTTAAATCCACTGAATTGCTTATATCTTGTTAATATTGGTTCCGGCCAGAACCATATTGCTTCAACCACCGTTGAAGTCCATATCTAAATAAGTAAATATCAATTGTTTATTTGTTGTTGATAATTTCAACAACCACTCTTTCATTGATTTTAGAGTGAAAATGATTGCTAAGGATGTGACACAAACTAACGAGCTTGTACAAGTTTACCTCTAGTTGGAAATGTATTTGAAGTACATTAACAGAAAAACTATCAAACACTGAAAAGAACGAAAAGGAGGTACTGTTAAATTGTAACTAATTATTTTTCTGATACAAGGATTTTTATAAATTTCAGGCCTATTTTTTGCACAGAAATTGAACATGCATTTTTCCACAGAAGTTAAAACCAATCAGTATTTTGGTTAAGACTTAACACTTATGATTTAATTTATCAATTGGTTAAATCTCATAAAATTTATAGTAGATGGACTGAGATGAGAAGTCTCATAATTCGAACCCCATAATATATAATCTCTATTTCCACTCCTTATTAAGCACATATGTGTTCTGATCCTGCAACGATCTTGATTTTTTTTTTAATTTCTAGAGCTAATATCAGTCATCAGATTGAGTTATTCGTCAAATAATATTACTATCTCTATAATCATTTGTGTTAAAATTATAATTTTTTCTCAAATTTGATTGTTACACGAAATACTACATAATTAAGAAATACAATTGCTTTACTTTAAGAAGTACAATTGCTTTACTCTTTCACATCCCTTCGTCTGTGAAAAATAATCCCTTGTTCTGACTTCTGAGTCTGATATTTGTTGCACTATATATGAGCAAATATTGAGTTTCTTTCTTGATTCATTCAACATGTTTTAATCATGTAGAAGATATTTGGATTGCTAATTGCAAGTTCAGAACTTCAAATGCTTCAGCTTGTGTACCTAGTGCTCGTTTTAACACAGTTCGGGTACCGATTCTTTTCTTTAATTTCAAATAAAATCAACTTCTTGTCAAATTAAGCTGTTTAGGAATGACCAGAGAGTGTTTTGCATCTTTACAGTTTTCATATTGCGGCCTAAAACTTGGAATGATGTGTCCGAGAACCGGACAATGCACATGTACAGGCTCATATATTTTGCAGAATACTGCAGGGGAGCAAGATATATAGATTGATGAAAATTAAACCCGTAAGAGAAAAAATGTACAAATGTGAAATGTCAAATGCAAGATAAAAGTGTTTGTTCTTTAGAATATTAGTATAAAAATGGAGATGGTTTTGTATAACATAATAAGCAACCAAGGATCCAAATCTGCTATTATTTTTGAATAATAGTATGATCCTACTTTTAAATTCAAAAAAATATTAAAAAAATCCTCAAAATAGAATTTTTTTTATAGATATATTATTTTACTTGTATATTGATAGTCCATCAAATTTCATGTAATTACATTAATGTTTGATAGTCCATCAAAGATCATTAATTTGAAACCGTTATAAATATTAGTGAAAGACTGTTAAATTTGATAATCTTTGATGAACTATTAAACATTAATGAAATTATATGAAATTTCATAGGTTATTAACCTACAACTAAAAGAACACATCCATAAAGTTTTTTTACTTTTAAAATTTTTTAAATATTTTTTAGATTTAAAAATAGAAACCTATTATTCGCACTGATTTTCATCTAATAACCACTAGTTAGTGGTTGGGCTTGTTTTGACTTTATGTAAAACCATTTACATCATGAAAATAGCATTAGGTCTAGATAGGGGTGTCAATGGGTCGAGTCGGGTCATATTATTTTTGATCTAATTTGAACCCGACCCGATTAAGTTTGGGTCAAAAAATCTTGACCCATACCCGACCCGATCTGTGTAAAATAATTAAATATTTATTAATTATTTTTATATAATTTTAAGCAATAAAATATTAATTAATTTATAATTAATCTTAATTAGTATATAATTAGTATATATTTAAGCTTTAATTAGTACTAAATCACAAAATTACTTCAAAAAAATAATTAATCGGGTCGGGTTGATCCGAACCCGACCCGATCCGATTCAAGTAAAAAAAAATCAAACCCATATCCAACTCATTTATTTTCGGATCATATCGGATCGGGTTAACCCGTCGGGTCAAATCAATAATTTACACCGCTAGGTGTAGCTCTCTTTATTAAATGATTTGCACCAAACTTTCTTTAAAATTCCATTCTGCTTGAATAATGCTGAGCAGGCTAGCTTTCCAATTTAATCAGCAGAATAGAATACTTATCATCGAAAGGCCCGACTTTGATAACTATGCTGAATTCAGAGTGCTATTTTAAATTTTATGAATCAAATGCAAGTGGTACGACTAGGGGTGTGCAAACGGATCGGTTTAATTGATTTTGAATCGAACCGTTAAATTTTGGACTATTTGGTTCGGTTTTTCAGTTTAAAAATTTCGGTTCGGTTGAAAATTTTAGCTAATTCAGTTTTTGTTCTTTGGTTCGGTTTTATTTTTTTTTTAAATCGGATAAATCGAATAAACCGAATAGTCCAAAGTTTTTCAAATAATTTTATTTTACTTGATATAAATAAAGATTATATCAAAGATAATCCAAATATATTTATTTTCTATAAGTTTTATTTAGTTATTTATTTTATCATTTTAACTATTTATTTCTTCTATCAATTTTTATAACTTTTGATTTTTTTCTCTCTTTAAATGATATAATTTCGGTTTTACTGAATAAACCGAAAAAAATTTTGGTTTATTCGGTTTTCAGTTTATTCAGTTGATATTTTTAAAAGTTTGGTTCGGTTCATAATTTGACACACCGAAAAAACTTCGGATGCATATAATTATTTTGGTTTGAACCGAACCGACCGTTTGCACACCCCTAGGTACGACTAGAGACGCTTATAATCCGATTTTATGCATGATTCAAAAAATAAAAAATATTTGATTTGTATTTATATCCGTATTCATATTTATATTCATATTTATATTCATATTTAAATAAAATTAACGGATAAAGATACGATTTGACTACTATCTATCCATATCTGTCCGTTAGCTATTATTCATCAATATCTCATATTATCTGAAGATGTCCGATCTAATTTTATTTGAATATATATCTAAAAATTTCTCATCATATATTTTTTAATTGAAATTTTAGTGTATATTATAAATCTAATTAATTTAATATCTAATTTGTACTAATGTATCATATTTTTTATAATTCATTGGTACACTATTATTAATATTTTAACTTTTATAATTAATTTTTAATGATACATTTAATATTTTTATTTAATATCTGAAATATATTTATACTCATATTTATATTCATTTGATATCCAATCCGTATCAAAACTATCTCTATCTAAAAAATATAACATATATAAATATGATGAAACTATTATCCATCCACATAATATTCAATCCGTTCACACCCTATCCTATTTATAATGTAATAGCAATCAGAGTAGGAGCAATTGACAATTAAATAGTAATTGATATTTGATAGTGTTCAAATGCTGACATCAATTTAATACGGTTCAAACAGCTACACAAACAAAACAAATCCGCATTCAATGTGATTTGATTTTTAAAAATATCAAATTGATCTGATTTGATTGACCTAAATACGACTTGAGCTCAACTCAATCCGACCCGATCCAAAATTAGTAATAAAGCCGGTTCAGTCCGACCCAATTCGACATTGGCCTGGCTCAATCCAACCTAATTTGACATTGGCCTGGCTCGACCCAACCCAATTCGACACTGGCCTGGCTCGACCCAACCCAATCCAATCCGACCTAACTCGGCCTAATTTCTTCCAAAAAGTCACACTGAACCGACAAGATCCAATCCAATTTCTTTCAAAAGGTCAAATTGACCTGACAAGACCAAATTAGATTTATTTTAAAATGTCAAACTGATCTAACCCGACTCGCTCGAACCCGACTTGATCCGACTTATCCGATTGCCACCTCTAATTAATATTGTTCAAATCCCGACACCAAAACGTTTATCAAATTATTATTTTCGTTAGAGGTGATAAAACCTGACTCAACTCAAAAAACTTGTCCGATCCGTTCAGACATGAACCTAACCCAACCTAACCAGATACGATCTGAGATCAAATAACCTACAATCCAATCTAAATCAATCTTATTAAGATGCGAAAAAAATCAATATATAAATTGATCTGACCCATCCCAACCATGATCCTACCCAATTTATTTTAGGAGATCAAACCGACCCAACTCGTCTGAATTCAAACCTGATCCGTTTCGCCCAAACCCGAACCCTATTTGACCCGCCTTATTGTAATCTCTATTTCCGTTGTGCAGTGCTTGCTATGGGATCTACAGTACTTTCACCCAGCAAACCACTGGGCACTGGCATCATGCTAAATTTTTAAATCTACAATTGTATCAACCAACAAACAAAAATTGTCAAATACAGAGTTACTAGGTGAGAGGTTCACAAAAAAAAACAACAGACTATCTGAAAATTGTATTTCTAAGTAGATGAGATTGTAAAAGACTGTCCTTAATTTACCATGCCCATGTTAATTAATTACGTGAAAAAACGTTGCACAACTAAATTAATTCAAGGACCAAATTGAACAATAATTTCATGATTTACATTGTTTGAACCATTGAAAAGCAAAATAAAGGTAGTAAAGGGAGACGGCGTGAGATAAGTTTTTTTCTTTTTGAGGAAAGTTGGTACGGGAGCTTTGATTTTTATGGGGAATTAGTGCATAGAATGTGCACGTAACGCTTGAACGCTTGTTGTCTCATAGGTGATACTATATACACTTGATGATATTTCCTGTGATGAGTCCCACCAATGCTTAAGTTGACATTAGTTTTTGTTCGGAAGATCCTCCCGTTGTGTTCCTTTGAGAAGTCCCATACTGTGGCTACAAATATTCTGTTGGCCATCTGTGAATCTTGTGCGCGCCTCATTGCCACCAATAGTTGGCGATATCAGGACTTAGATTTGGTCTAAATGTGGAGGAGTACCAAAAATCTATCACCTAATCGCAGTCGAGGAAGATGCGACACGCCACCTCGAGGAGCTCCTTGCTGCATAGAGACGATGTTGATGCGGCGTGAGATTAGTAAAACAAGTTAGATAGGAAAACTAACTCTCTCTCTCTCTCTCTCTCTCTCTCTTGTTTGGAGAAGTTAACGGAGGCTGCAATCATATAGGAGAAACATTCCGTACATAGTACCGTGCTCGAGACATTCAATGTGAAGAACTCGGTATTCCAAAATTTAATTCCAACTTGATCAATATCAAGCTGATTCAAACATGCCTGTAGAATTTGACATGAGCAGCTCTTAGCTAGAACAAACTTCACCTGTTCAGCAGCACTAATCGCTTATTTGGACTAACTAGACTTGATACCTGCGGTACATATATAATGATTATTTCAGTCAACCGGATGCACGTGATCAAATGAAAAGTAAGAGTTTAGTTCAAATAATACGATATTAAATATTTTAAAACCATTGAATAATTCTTTTGTTGAGAAAAAAATAATAATATAAATAAGTAATTAGGATGTAATTAGAGTTAATTATGGATCTCAAATTTTATAGCTTTTTCATTATTGGCCCATTATAAAAAAAATAGAGGAACAATATATAATTTACTGTTCCACTCTAATTTTCTTTTGTTACCGTTATTGTACCATTGGAATACCAACCCAATATAAACCAATGTATTGATGGTACCAATATAATTTTATCATTTCTCATCATCTCAAGCTTGCAATATCTGTTCTTATCATTTATTCTTTCATTCAACATTCAACAATAGACCTAAAAAAAATAACATCTTTGCATAATTCTTTACATTTTGAAACCACTACGAAACTTTATATTTTGAAAATAATTTTATATAATTTTTTTTATTATCCACTATATTAAATATTTTTTCTCAATGAAAGTAAACAAACAATTTAGTGAGTTAGAAATTTGATGTAGATAAAATCAGACTAGTAAAACTTAAACCCAAAAATTCAAAGTCCCTGAACACGACTTTTAATTTAGCGTTCTTAATCCAGAATATATAAGCAAGAATCTCGATCCAAGATCGCAATGCTTAAAAAAGGCACTGTTATTATATAAATAGCATAGAGCCAGAAAGAAGGCTTATGTAAAAAAGATTAGGCGAATAATAAATGAAAAGTTTTGGAAACATCAAAAAGATCATATAATTTTTATGTTTGTTTAGCTGGAGCCACAACTTCGTTTTCAATAAAGACGCTACGCGGGTCTATAACCTCTCAACGAGTAATCTTATTAGTTATTGGGACGATGATGACGGAGTCGATTAAAGCAGCTCTGGATTCAAAGGTTGCCGGTTGGGTCGTGTGATGGTCACCCACAGAAGTGGTGAAAACTAAAAAGAATTTCATTGTTCATCTTTCAGTTAGTTTGCTGGCTCTTTTATGAGAGCTCATACTGCAAAGCATATTTAAATGCCTCACATTGATTCTCAATAATTAATAAATCATATTCATAATATGACTAAAATTAATATGAGCACGGAATTTCTCCGTTCCTTTAACTCAAAAATATATTTAATCATTTTTGAATTTTAATTTATGCATCTCATAAATTATTTATATCAAAGTATTATGAGATATAAATAATTTTTATTTTTAGATTTTTTAAGTACTTGCTTTGAATTTTTTTAAAGTGGTTAATTTTCATATGCAAAGATTGATTATTCTTTTTGTTATTGTTTTAGCTTGATCTTAAAAAAATAAAATATATACTTATGAAACTTAAAAATAGTAAATTTTTATAGCCCATAAAATTTTGATATAAATAATTTATTGAGAGAGATTAATTAAAATTTGAAGATGATTAAATATATTTTTGAGTTAAGAGTATGAAAGAGCTCAGTGCTACTAGAGCATCATAGTTTTATTCTACGTAATATATCTATTTTATCATGTGTTCGGCGCACATACTTCCAATATAATGCTTTTTATAAATTATATGGTAGCCAATTAGGAAAGTAATGTAAAAACAATAAGCAAACATAATATTTGGGAAATTGTACAACTTTCTAACCTGCGAGCTATTATTTTTGTTTCGCTTTATAATTATGTTCATATAGAATAAAAGTTATTAATTTTCTTACTTTCTTATTTTATCTCTTCATTAAGTATATATCATTATATCCCAAAGATCAAAATAACAATCCTCAAGCTTAAGCTTAGTGAGATACTATTTATCTCAAGACAGTCACGCTCAATTAAAGAATGGTAATCCATTTTATTCTATCGAGGAAGAAAATATCAAATGATAGAACCAATGTATGGAAAGAAGAGGACAATATTGCTCATAGAAAATTTAGGTCGCGTTGTTTCTATTTTTTTTCCCACAATCACACGTCTCTTCTTAAACCGGTCGAAATCTTTACAGTCAATGGTGTGAAGACAAAAACTCCGATAGAGAGATGGAAGTTTAGTTTTAAATTTTATTTTGTATCTATTAAGACTTTAATTTTAATTTTGTGAAGGTTATTCTAATAAGTTTTATATCACTTTGATGTAAAAATTTAGAGTGCTTAGAATTTTTTAATATATATAATTTTTTAAAATCAACTCTAAAATAATAAAAAAATATTAAATTTTTATTCCTTATTTTCAATAATTCAAAATTAATACTAGAGAAAAATCTAAGCACCCCAAAATTTTGAAAATAATGTATAAAAATTAATACTTTATTATTATTTCAGAGATAACTTTTAAAATCCAAAATGAATACTTAAAAAACTTTAAGCACTTCAATTTTTTGCACCTTAATATTTTTATATGAAGAATATAATGAAAAAGATAAATCATAATTTTAGATAAGTTACGATAAAATTTTGAGATGCAATTGCTTCTTGCTAAAATATAAATATTATATAATATATATAGAGTAAATTTACGGTGAGCTTAAACTTACGGAAGACCTCCGTGAGCTTAGCTCAAAAAAAATATTAAATGATCTCCAAAATTTGATTTTTTTACTCTCATTATATTCTTCATATTGAAATCTTATAGGGTACAAAAATTTGAGATGTTTTGAGTTTTCTAAGTCACTCTTTTTAATTTTTGAAAATTAACTCAAAAAATAATAATAAAATATTCAATGTTTGTACATTATTTTTAAAAATTAAAAAAAATAACTTAAAAAACTCGAAACATCCCAAAATTTTGTACCTTATAAGATTTAAATATAAGGAATTTAATGAGATTGAAAAATTAAAATTTGGAGATCATTTGTTATACTTTTTGAGCTAAGTTCACGGAGGTCTTCCGTGAGCTTAAACTCACCGTAGATTTACTATATATATAGAGCCCGACTATGGTGCTTTGCAAAGCACAGATGTGTTGTGTGCTTTGCACTCTATTTTTAATTTCAAGTCAGAAATAATCGATCCGAACCATTCATTCTAATCTTCATATAAAAATCTATTAGTAAACCAAATTTTATATTTTTTTTGCTATTTTTTGCTATTTTTTCTGAAACAGAAAACCTCTTGTGTTTCGCGTCCGTATCTCAAATTTAAAAGTTCAAACGTCCGATCGGAATCGTTGAATATGATCTTCATATTGAAATATCTTTCAAGATTAAATTTTAAAATTTTAAATTTTTTTTTACTATATTTTAGATGAATACAAAATCACTAGTTTTAGATGATGTAGAAATCATTGGATCAACAAAATTTATATCTATCTAAAAAGTAGCAAAAAGTTTCAAAAAAATACTTGTAGAATACTAATTTTTATCATGTTTGGAGTTAGTTTACCATACTTAATGATTTTTAGAAAGTAAGAATTTTTGACATATAAATTTTATTATTTTTTTATTATTTTAGAGCTATCTTTTAAAAATCATTAAGTATAGTAAATTAATTCCAAACACGATAAAAATAGTATTCTATAAGATTATGATATAATTTTTTTATTGAGGTACTTAAATTGAAATTTTGAGTATGAAAAATTAAAATTTGGACTGGTAGCGTTTCGGCCAAAGTGCTACTGGAAGCACAATACATAAATTATATATATATATATTGTTGACCCCTAAAAAAAATTGAGGAATAGTGCAAAGAAAATCTGAAGAATCGGGTCAGGCCTGAGAGGCCCAATATTCCCGAAAAGCCCAAAAAATGGCCATTAAACCCGACAGAGGTCCATAAATTTCAGATCAAGTCCAAAGATCCGGAAATTAGGGATAAAATTGAAAGAAATTAGAAGTTCTCAGAAAAAGAATTAATTATCAAAATCCGAGAAATTCGAATCGAAAAACCTTGTCAAGGTCAAAAATTTCAAAACTCAAATTTTATGATAGAATTGGGTTCTCCATAAAATTATGAGAATTTCCATATATCATTCGACATTTTTGGAGTTATAGAAGTCGAGGAAACATGAAAATCATCAATTAATCAAATTAAATTGATTAATTGGGACACCAAAATAATTAATTGATGATTAATCAAGGGAAAAAAATAAAAATAAAAATTATCATAAATCTTGGCACGATTTATAAGATTTTTATACCAATTTTGGTGATTTTTGGAGAAGAAAATCTTTCAAGGAAAATTCAATTGAATTAAAATGCTATTAAGCTTGGAGATTAATTGAAAGTGCTGGACATTTAATGTATGGGACGAAACTCAAAGAGGCCCACATGTCAGCAAGCTTCACTTACCTGGCTTACATTGGTTAATATGAACCTATTACGTTTAAGAAGAGGTGATCAGAAATAAAAAATATTGAAGATCGATTTGGTTTACACGGATTGCTCTCCTGCCACCCTTTTTGGCTTACACTATGCCGAGCTCACCCAAAGTAATAACATCATAGCCTTTTATCCCCTCTCTCTCTCTCTTCATTCCCGACGAACACAAAAAAAGCAAACCCGATTACTCTGTTCCCCTTTTCTCCTTCTTCACGCCCAAGGCATCCACCCACAAATCGATGAAATCGGTGGAATTGATCAACCGCAACCTTACAATCCGGTAAAGTCGATGACTCTAAACCCGATCCCGTCGCCAATTTCAACCAAAATTGAGGGGGACTGAGAGACAACCGAAACCCTAGTGTCGGATAAAATCAAGGAAGATGAAGGAAAGGGAAATGGAGGCGGAGCTAAGCAAATCCGACCCATAAATCAAGCAGCCCGGTGCTCCTCCAAACCGTCCAACAGTTCTCCATGGTTAGGCATAGGCTAGAAGGTGGCCCAGTAGTTGAAGTCTGAGCAGCCGGGTGTCAAGGCCCAACTCCCAAGGCCCGTGAATTGAGGCCCGACCTCATGCCTCACTAGTTGACACTCACACCGATGACACCTCCTCTGGTAGACACGCACCAGTAAGCACCTCACTCAAGATTTTTGTTTTTATTTGGGGTAGTGTTATGTAAGTGCGGCGGTGCCATGTTGGCGACCAGTGCAATGGATAGGATATTTGGGGATTTTTTGTGATTAGCTGGGTTCTTATCATCTCAACCGAAAATATCTCAGGAAACCCTAACCCTAAACCTATTTTGGTAAAATCAAAGATGGTAAACCCTAATTCGAAACCCTAATCAAACCCTAGCCTACTGCCCTATATAAACACCCCTATGCCTACTGCTCAAACCCCCAGAAAAAAATATTGAATCCCCCCGAGATACAAGCAATCCCCCTGGCTCCATAAACCCAAATCCCTATCTGGCCAATTACACACAAAAAAAATCTAATTACTCTCTAAGCACCACCTACCTAAAAAAAAGATCTGAATACCAACAACCCCAAAATAAACTAGCTCTCATCTCTCTCAATCTCTGCCTCAAAATTTAGACTAGCATAGGTAGCCGTTTTATTTTATTATGTAGTTGTAATGTTCTCTCTAAGAAATGAATAAAAAAAAGAGCTCTTAAATTGCTGTCAGTTTATGTTTTTTTCTTTTAGTCATTGTTATAATATGTTATGTCTTCTTTTAATTAGTTTTTTTTTAGGCCTTCCTTTTATTTCTTCCTCTGATCAGATTTTTACAATGCAAAATAATTGCTTGTAGAAAATGATTAGCATAAAATCAGTGAAGCTCTTTCCTCCATGATGCTTTAAGCACAATTAAATAATAAAAAGGAGGGGCTGAGATTAACTTTTAATATAAATTACATTTCTTTATAGTTTCTATGCACTTTTTTTTATTTCCCTTTCATGATAAAAAAAATACTTTAAATAGATGTTCTAGATCATGTTTCTTAGACATAAAATAGTTTGCATCCCTTTTGTAAGCTTCATGCATTTCATTTCATGTTTTACCCTAACAAGACATAATTTTAACAAAAATATACATACTTTTGGCCAGTATTTGCAATATGTTTTAGTCTCGCCTCTTCTCTTTATCTTTTCAAAATAATTAAAATGCTATAAAATTATATCTCGAGCATCTAGCTTGATCTCAAGTGTCGGATAGTACAAATCGACTTTGATTGATCATGTTAGATAGCAAGGAGATAAAATTTAGATTTTACAAACAAGATAGATGAATTTGATGCTCTAGGAAATGGATAATACAAATCAGTACTGGATTATTAAGTTCATATATTCTAAAGGTAATGTATATATTAATAGATGCTCATTTTCATGCGATGTTATCTTTTAAGATCTCGGGGTAGTACAAATCCTATCTTATTTGATTTCATTGCAAATATAATAAAATAATATATACTAAAAAGTTTGTTAAGTTGCACTTTAACTTGATAGGTTGTATATATATATAACGATTTATAATAGTTTGCATCGTTTGTAACAAGTTGTATCCTTCTTTTGCATACTCTTGATTGTCACTCTTCAGCTTCAACGCTTTGCATTTTTTTCTTTAAGCTTCAAATAAAAAGAATACATCAACAAATGACTTAGAAAATAAACGAGCAAGTCAATGTTGGCTTTTCTGTTCTAAACTTGTTTTTATCTTTAAACTACTCACTAATCTATTATTGATACATAATGAAACTTGCAATTGAAATGAACGCCCCTTTAAAATGCAGTGCTTGGCTAGTACAAAGCCTATGTATCGTATATCAAAAGCTTTGCATCGCTTAGTACAAAACTGTGCCTAGCTTCATGTGCCCCAACTTGGCTAATACAAAGCCGGGGGCATGCTTCACAAACTTGGCACTAATCCTTGAGGTCTTGTGCTAAGCTAAGTTCAATCAATTTTCTCGAAAGAATTCAGAAAATGAACTCAAGTATAACCGAGGCAATCAAACAGCTTATCTCAACACCCATCCAAGAAACAAAGCTTCAGCTTATGCTTGACAAAGGAGTTGATTGAAATTAGACTCTGCCTTGCAAAATAACAGAATAGAACAATGAATAATAGCCCGAATTATGATCATAAGTTTCATTATGAATCACGAATAATGTAGGAAAAGTTTGAATAAATGTTTTCTCGTTATAAAAAGGTTAAACAAAATATATCAAATTTGGAAGCATTCATGCATTTGTGAATAAACATGTAAATTGCCTAAACTTTTGAGGGTTGAAACACAAAAAGGATAAATGAGCTTTCGTGTAAATAGTTATGTAATTAATAAAAGGGGTTCGTTAAATCTTTAATGTAAAATTTGGACATAAATATCAATTTCTTTAGAATTGGTTGGGTCATTATGTAAATATTTGCACCGAATCAATAGTCAAGTGTGAAAGTCTAAATACCAAAGAAATTAGGTCATGTGAATATTTAAGGATGGACTCGATACATGCATTTTGAGGTAATTTGCAATGAAATTTCTAACATTTCTTTACAGGATTAACAAAGGCCACTCGTCTTAACTAAAAAGATCTTTTGTTCATGTGAAATGATTTATAATCACTGTACAATTTGTTGATGTATTTAATAATTTTCAATTGAATGCTTTGTATAAATAGACATGTATAAAGGAGTGTCAATTTGTTTAAATTCGTATGTCTAAGCATTGTAATAATTCACTGTCATGACTCTGTTGATAATTTGGTAAAGTAATTTTGTATATAATGGACTGTCCTATATTTATAGTGGTATACCAATTTGATGTGATTCGGTACTAAACTTGAGATTTATATTTTGTACAAATACTTTAAACAAAATGCTAAATGTAAATCCTCACACCTGTCTACTTTGCAAAAATATGAGTATGGCCATAAATCTGCCACGAAATGAAATGATTATAATTAAAGTCCAAGTATCTAACACTTTAGTAACAAAAATGTGTCAATAAAAAAAATAAACTTATACAGAGTCGGCTCAGGGAGAGAAGCATCAACCCAACAAAAATTTTGAAAGTCAAAGAGAAGATTTGTTAGCCAAGTCACAAATATAAGAAAACAAAATGGAAACTAACTTGTTATCATCTGGACCGACAAAATAAAAAGGAAGAAGAAAGGGTATGAAAGAGTAAAACTCAACTCCAATTTGGCTCAATGCACATTTCTGCACAAAATAAAATAAAAGGAGAAATAGAGTTTGGCCTGAACAAATAAGAGGAACCAACTTAAAAATAAAACTCAATCCAGCTCCATGTCAAGAAAGAGAAAGGTGCATAGTCGGCCCAGCGCACGACACAGAAGAGCCCAAATTCGAAAATAAAAAAGAAAGTTAAATTCAAGCCCATTGGTTCAACTTTTAATTAAAAACCCAAAGTATAAAACTTGTAAATGTTTAAATTTCAAGCAAACTAATAAAACATAAATGTATGCTTTGTCTTAAAAAAAAAAAAAAGAATTAAAATGTTCTAAAAATAATAATAATAAAGTTCTTAAAATGTTCCTATATTTTCTTCTAAATAAATATTTCAATGGATAAAATATTAAACCATTAATCATTAAATTTTAAACTAGATAGAAATAAAAAATATATTTTGAAAATATAATAAATCTTTTTCTCAAATGAAATAAATAAATTATATCATAACAAAATTTAAGTCAAATCTATATTTCTTTTCTTTAAATAAAAAAATAATAAACATAAAAAAATATCCTTTTGGCAAGTAAAAGTAAAATCATCTAAAAAAAATAATAAGTTAATATAATGACGCAAAAGAATGAATGAAAAATGACATATAATAATAGAAATGATGATAATATGCATATAAATATAGAAATATTTTTTTAATAAAATAAATCATAAAGAAAAAAGTAAAAAAATATAATATAACTATGTATATTCTCATTCAATAAATCAACTCAAAAATTAAACAAAATTTAAACCAAAAATAAAATAAAATAAATAAAAGATAGAGATATACATCTCTCATTCAATAAATCAACTTTAAAACTAAATAAAGTCCAAATAGAAATAAGATAAAAAGGAAAACAAATCACATTTTTTTCTTAAAATATATGTAAAAACAAATAAAAAAAAATAAAGCAAAATTAAATACAACCTTATTCATTGGATTAAACTTTCAAAGTTAAATAAGTTTCAACCAAAATAAAATAAATATAAGTGAAATAATAAAATAAAAAAAATATAAACACCTATTATTAAAACAAACTTTTAAAATTAAATAAGCTTCAAATAAATATAAGATATAAGATATAAGATAAAATAAATATATAAATAAAAGAAAATTAATAAAAATAAAGGATAAAAATAAGAAATGCAACTCTTCTAACTTTTCAAAATCTCGAATAAAATAAAATAAATATAAATTAAATTCAACAAAAATAAAATAAAATAAAATAATTAAAATAAATATAAAAGACTATATCCCTTATAAAATTTAAATAAACTTCAAAAACTATAAACTCAAAATAAAAATAAATTAGATAAATAAAGCTAAATACTTGAAATAAAAAAAACAAAGGACATCATCCCTTTCATCAAATAAAATAAAAATCAATTTAAAATAAATCAAACTCAACCCGAAAAAAAAAATCAATTATTGATCTTGATATCTGAGTTGGTAAGGAGCCTTAACTCAATGTCTCGTATCTCTAAAATCATTCAAGTCTCTATATGGATCATCGAGACTTTGAATGTCTAGATTTATGAATTGACAAAACGTTTCAGATTCATAGTCTAGAAGATCAGTAAAGACCAAGAAAGGGGTCAAATCCCGTCTTTCTGATTCACCGGATCTGGATGTTGAGCGGGCAGAGCGCTTGCGTTCACATCCTGTATCTTGGAAGATTTACCTTGATCTTGATATTTGAGTTGGTAAGGAGTCTTAACTCAATATCTCGTATCTCGGAACCATTCAAGATTCTACATGGATCATCGAGATATCTCGAATGCCTAGGTCCATGAGCCGGCATAGCGCTTCATGTTCATGATCTAGAAGATCGCTAAAGACGATCAAAAATCTTCTTCGTCTTTCCGATAACCAGTCTTGATCTTTGAGAATGGGCATAGCGCTTCAAGCTTCACATCTTGCGTACTGATATTCACATGGTCTGAGCTGCCATTAATCGAGGCTCATGGTCTGAGTTGCCATTAATCGAGACTCATGGTCTGAACTGCCAGTAATTGAGGTTCACAAGGTGTAGACTACCTTAAAAAGTTCATATCTTCTCCGCCCTTTCTCATAGCGACCACTTAAAATTACTTAACTATTCTACTTATTTTTTCTTTCTTAATCAGAGGTTCCTCGGGTTCAAAGCCCAGGGTAATTAACAATGGGGGCTTGCGCCCATTGGAATCTTAAAGACCCCACAATCTCTAAAACCTTTAAATGTGCATTCCAAATTTATACAAATATACCCCAATGCACACTTAGAGGGATCTCCGTGTCCTTCTTCCGCAATTCATCGTCCAGTTCCTTTTTCAGGGCGGTGAGGGGCGCGAAAAAGGGTCGCACAGGATCTGGCACGCCCGGTGGGACAAAGATTCTCCTCTCATCTTTGAAAGGAAAAATAAATAGAATAATTAAGTAAATTAAGTGGTTGCTTAAATAAAAAAATAAAATAAAATAATAAAGTTGAAGTTGTTGTTTGTTTTGTAGGTGTGAAATGGCGTATCTCAACAGCAACGAAACAACAACAATGGTGGCTTCTCGCACTCTCACTCCTTCCCAAGGCGCTGAAGGGAAGTATTTCATTTTCTTTGGGACTATCCCGCAAGAAATCATCATCAACACTCCAACAAATAGTGGCTTGATCATGGTGGCTCCCATCTCCGCAGCAGCCCCAATTGAAGAAGAAGACGAAGAAGTCTATTTTACTCTAACTCAGAAGGGTATAGATAACAAAATTATGAACTCTCCTCCTGAACCTCAAAGGAGGAGGAGACGCCCAACCAAGAAGGCAATCTCTCCCAAAACTGCCTCTACATCCAAGGTTTTCCAGAAAAGAACTCGGGAAGTACCTCAAGAACGTCTGGTGGCTAGGCCAAATATCCCTGTATCCAACTCTTTCTCCGCTCTAAGAGTTGTAGCAGAGAACCCTTCTAGAGGTCAGAAGCATCAAGTTTGGGAAGTTTCATCAAGAAAACCTCAACAAAGCGAGAAGAAGTCAGTCTCGTCAGTAATCCTAAAAGGAAAGAGAAATCTGAAAACTAAAAAGTCGAGATGTCAAATCTTTGACAAAACCCAAAATCGGGTACCAGTCAAACCCAAGTCCATCCTTCCCTCTCAAGATCAAGTAAGCCGGAATTGGCGCAGTCGAGCCTCTCAAGTCGTGAGACTCATAAAAGGAAGAAATCAGAAAACCACGCAAGAGTGGGTCCCTATAACTTCTAAGACTCAATATGAATCCCGATTAAAACCAGTGGCTGAAGAACACACCTCTTATAGCGTGTTTAATAGGTTGGGTCTCAAGATTCAATCCGATAATTTAACTATCTCGGTGAATAACCAAAATCGAAAGAAAAGACGGGTCGTCAAATATGTGGAAGATCTAGAAAGACATTTCTCGGCCTATATGGTCACCGCAAGCTTCGAAGAAAATAAAGAATCTCAAGTCCACGCCGATGTCAATGTTGTGACTTCGAAGATCCTCAAGATCTTGAAGACCGATCCCCGCAAAATCGGACCAATACGACAAATCGGTAAGGGCAATGGTCGAAAAGGAGACCAAGAAAGAATAAAGGAACAAACGATAGCAACAAATGCGGAGAAGAAGGGAACGAAGAAAATAATCCTTCCGACTCCGAAGATGGATGTGAAAATCACGGAGCAACAAGCATCCCTCCTGACAACATAGAATTATTGAGAAATCATATAGAGATGCAGGATGAAGAGCTTGTGAAACAGCGAGAACTCTTAATGGCTGTGTTAAAACAGAATGAAGAACTAGCCAACACCATCAAGGCTTTGCAAGAGCACATGAATATTAACACTGATACTAACAAAGTAAAGGGTTCTCATCAAATAAGTATCAATGTCGATTCTAAAAATCAAAAAGGAAGAGATGTGTCAAATACCAATGCTGGTCCTAGCAACCCAAGAGTGACATTTCATAGTCACGTAAATCCTGAACCCGAATACCAAGGGGTAACCAAGAAAGAAATACAAGCGATGATTGCTCAACAGATGCAGATCGCAGGAGGTGGCTATGCACTTCCGCCTGTCCGAAACTGTGGACATCCATATCCTGCCATCTATGATCTCGAAGAATATCCAAAAGGGTATGTAATACCAAAATTCAGGGTCTTCTCAGGAGAAGGAAACAGAGACCTAAACCCAGAACAACACTTGGCACACTTCGTAGCCTCGTGTGGGAACAACGGGGAATGACGCGCTGTTCTTTGCGACAATTTTCCCAAAGCCTCGTTGGCACAGCCTTCCAATGGTATTATTCATTAGAAAATGAAAGTGTAAACACATGGGATGAAATGGCAAATGCGTTCAGAGTCAGATTCGCCATGATATCAGATAAAGTGAATATAGCCGATTTGGCAAATACAAAGCCTAAAAAAGGTGAGTCCATGGTGGATTACATCAACGAGATGGAGAAATCTCGGCATAAAATGTGACAGACAACGACCGAAGATGAGGCGGTCAACTTTGATCCGAAAAAATATCGATGGATGGATGGGGATGCTCTTGGGTGTGACCAAAGTCGGCACGTTCAAAGATTTACTAAGAGCGAGTGTCTAACATGGAAAGTATGTCGTCTTCCAACATTCCAAGTTTTATGGGTGCTCGACCACCAAGAAGGACAGAAGCAAAGGTGGCTTTCACCAAGCTCAAGGATAAAATGGTTGCCAATACAAATGTATCAGGTAACAATGCAAACAACAGTAGTGAGAGAAATTCTAAGCCCGTTACAGGAGGGAGTTCTCAGTCTTTTGAAACTCTGAGACAAAAGAAAAGTAAGCCATATTCTTTTCGAAGGGATAAAGTGCTCACAATTTTTAAAGGAGCATTGAAAAATGGGCTAGAATTACCCGTGAGTAAACGCCCCGAAGATGCAGAAAAATCAGATAACCCTAATTATTGCCCATATCACAGAATATTAGGGCATACATTAGAAGACTGTTGGGTTTTTAAAGATTGGGTCGAAAAATCTATCCGAAATGGTGAAATTACTTTACCCAAGGGATTTTTGCAAAACCCTACACCTCACGAACAAGTAAATACAATTTCTCATGAAAGGATAACATGCAACATGGTGTATCATGATGATAACACATTTGATGAAGATGATACGCTCATGTTACAAGAGTTACTTTTCTCAGCGCATCAAGGGGAAGCCAGCACTTCAGGTACCCAAAAGGAAGAATGCAAGACGGTACTACGCTCTGGGACTTACATTCCTGAAAGACAAGCCGTGAAGGATTCAGACAAAAATAAAGACAAAGCCCAGAATAGGTCTAGAGAAATAGATGATATTGTCAAGAATAGTGAAAAGGCTAGGCAAACTATCGATGACTACAATGTCCTAGCACATCTTCGCAAAATTCCCGCGCTGCTCAGCATATTCGACGCACTAATGATGTCGCAAGACCTACGGGATGTGCTAATTCAAGCTCTGCAAAATCCTGAGAAATACAAAACTTATTTTATTGAGCAAAACTTGCAAGAAGCATTGTATGCCACCAAACGAGAAGTAAGCATTACCTTCACCAATGAAGATCTCCTAATGGGTACCACAGATCACAACCGTCCTCTGTACATTACAGGAGACTGTGGAGGACAAAGAATTGGTCGCATCTTGATTGATGCTGGATCTTCAATCAACATAATGCCTCTCAAAACCCTAACGACAATAGCACTGGATGTAAAGAATTTATCTGATGAAAAAGTAACTATTCACGGGTTTAACCAAAACTCTCAGAAGGCCTTGGGAGCAGGAACTCTGAATTTACAATGTGGTGGCTTAAAATCTCCAACAAAATTCTACGTAATAGATGCTGAGACATCGTATCGGGCATTACTTTGACGACCTTGGTTGCACAATAACCAAATAGTACCTTCCACCCTTCATCAATGCCTGAAGTACGTTGATAATGGCAGGCAGAAAAGGATCAATGGAGATTTAAAATCATTTGGTGTTCATGAGATAAAATTTAATGATGCCTAATTCTTCTTATCAAAAGAAGGCAAAGAGAAAGGCAAACCCTCAGAGCCAGTAAAAACACTAAGGAACATTGCGCCAACTGAAGGATCAGAATATGACGTGTCTTCAGAGGAAGAAGAAGAAATTAAATTTCACTTCAAACCTCAGACTAAACTACAAACCAAAAGGTCAAACGAAAGATCAGATGAAGAGGTTATTTTTAACCTTAAATCAAAAACTATATCACAAATAGGGTTTTCAAGCAACGACTCTGATGAGGAGGTTACATTTAATCTCAAGAACAAGACTGCATCTCAAGTTGAGACATCATCAAATGAAGAGTCCGAGGAATCTGAAGATTCAGGACACACGACGCCATGTAATATCCCGGTGTACGGGAGTCCAAATGAAGAACAGTCAGAGAATAATTCAAGATCAAGAGAGCAAGAATCATCTGAAAACTCAGAAAGAGAAGAATCAGATGAAGAAATTATCTATCATTGTCTTCGAAAACCTAAAAATGATGTAGATACAAGCAGCGAAAGTGAAGCATCATATGTGATCGATCACATAGAAGATAAATTTATGTGCCTCGTTATTACCGACAGACCAGGAGATGAAGATCACGTGTTTTCAGGTCCCAACTCTTCAAATGCAAGGCCCCAATGGTGCGATACCTCGAGAACCCGTGTTTGGGATCTCAGAGTAGCTGAACCTCCCTCAATCGAAGAATTGAGATGCCAAGTAGAGGTCAACAAAAGAGAAATAGCTGAACAATGGGAGGTGATGCAGGATATAAAAGTACAAAATAATGAAATCCTAGAAATGGTCAAAGTCCTTCAAATAACCATCAGTGACGCTAATACCTCGGAAGAAGCAATAAGAACCCCGGGAGAAAACCAAGATAAAGGTAAATAACCCATGTGCGTAAGAGAGAGCAGACGAGACATGACTCTCAAGCAAAAGAAGAGCAAACCATATTCTTTCCGAAGAGACAAGGTGGCTAAAATCTTTAAAGAAGCGATAGAAAATGGACTTATCCTGCCAACAAGCAAAAAACCAGCTGAAATGGAGAAATACAGTGATTCAAATTACTGTCCTTACCATCGAGTCTTGGGGCACCCGATCGAGGATTGCTGGGTATTTAAAGATTGGGTTGAGAAAGGATACACAGAAGGAATAATCGAACTCCCGCAAAGCGTTCTTCAAAGCCCGGCCCCACATGAGGCAAAAGAACAAGAGGAGAGTGTGCGATTCAGAGTATGCACTATCTCACATGACATGGTAGATGAAGACTCTGATGATGGGATTGTCTTCAATCCTAAGTCAATTAAGACTCATCTCCCGGAATCGGGAACCCAAAAAGAAGAAAAACCAAAAGGAGTTGGGAGTGATCAAAACCCTCTCAAGAAATTTAAGAAGAGGAATATTAAAGAAGTGCATCGCTCGAATCATATATTGAATGTCAAAACAAAAGATGAGGCAATATCACTAGCTATCACAACGGTGCCTGATAAATACTTCAAAGACTTAACCCCAAGGGAGGTAAATCACATACAAATTTTGAAAACCTTTGTGGTACCCGCAAAGTTGATATATGTGAAGGGAAAACCTATAGTTCAGAAAGCTATCATTTTCTATAAAAGTGATTCAACCCAGTCCAGGGAAGACTCTAGTGTTGATTTCTGGGAACGATGGATGATGGAGCAGGAAGACTCGGGCGACGAGAAAGATAATGATGTCATCGCACACTTCTTCGAAAAGAAAACCTATAAGTTGGCACAAAAGATAAGTTGTCTGAGAGACATGTCGAAAGCAGAAGTCAAGACCTTTGCAAGGTTATGGGATAATCCCCGGAAGATGATCATGGGTCTAGATGGTAAAATGAAGAATACCCGTGGATTGGGTTACGAATCTGACGATAATTCGCGATTCATCAAGAACTAGTCCCACCGTACACAACTAGTCATGGAATGCTAGAAGTAAAATAAAGGCCTCAGTAGGCCTAAAAAAACCAAAATAGAATAAAGGCCTCAATAAGCCCGAAAAACAAAAATAGAATAAATGACTTAATAAGCCCGAAAACCCAAAAATAGAATAAAAACCTCAATAGACCCGAAAATCCAAAATAGAATAAAGGCCTTAGTAGCCTAAAAATCCAAAAATATATAATAATAATGGTAAGAGACCTAAATAAACCCCAAACCCAAAAGTATAATGAAATCAATCATGGCCAAAACCACGCGGAGTTAAAGGCGATAGCTTTGGTGTTTGGGCTCATAATACAAATACCACTGGGTTTGTCCATTTGATCCAGAATAAATATGAAGATGGACAGGGTTTGCAGTTTGTCCCTCAAACTATCTGTATCGCCCAATGAGGAAAGCTGCTCATCACGATCGCCTGCGGTGAAAACCAAAGGATAGGTCGAGCAGATTGGTGGTTATCCATAGCCACTTCTGAGGGCACAAAAAATAAAAAATTTCGTATATATTAATAATAAATAATATTCCTCCATAAAACACACAAAAAATTTTTAGTTAAATAAAAATAATAAAAGAAACTATATTTTATAAAAATAAAATATATATATTTTCTGAAAAGGGGTTGTCATCTTTGTCCCCGACACCAAGAGTGTCATACAAAGCAGGTTGGGTGCATTCATCCGTAAAAGCACCACACTTCCACAAAATAAAATGAGAGGAGACGAGCGATGGTGAATTTCTACTTTAGCACGCAAAAGTGCACAAATGAGGGGGAGAGTGTGTGAGCTTCCACTTTTAAATGATATATACATGAAGTATCCACAAAATGGTGTTATCAATTGAATCCATAATACAATTGACACTGGCAAGTTTATCCGTCAGTAATAAAAGGATAAACGGGTTCACTCTGTACCTGACCTAGAGGTCAATACGGGTAGGATCGGTATCCTTAAATATCATGGTCCCGCCGTGAATCGTGTTAAAAGATGCGATCGAAGAGACGCCGGTCGAACAACGTATACAAACAAGCAAGCAAAAGCGTAAGCATATCGGAGCAACGAAAGATGAAGGCAAGAATTCATTGAAGGTCAGACAAGAGTAGTGTTTCATGAAGTCAGAAGAAGATTTGAGGTAAATCACATTGAAAGATCCTCGAGTAAGCGAGCCACCAGAGGATAACACATAGAAGCAAAAGAATAAAAAGAATGAATGGAAAAATTAGGGTTAAAACTTCTTGGAGTGAAGATACTCAATTAAAGATCCCGTCAGACGAAGAATTCAAGCCGAAACCTCTTCAAACAAAACTCTAATCGAATATTGCTTCAGTAAGGAGTTGGAGACCTAAGTCCAAAAGCCGTCAGAACGCTTTGAGCTCATGACTTAGAAGGTCGGATCAGACATACAAAGCTCAGCCTGTCTTCCGATAATTACAGGCCCTGACAAGAGTTGGCATAGCGCTTCAGACTCGAAATGTCCCGAGCAATGTATCTTTTATCAAACACAACCTTATTGGAGTAAAACTAATCAGAAAATTTGTGATGAAGAAGTAAAGTTGAAACCTCTTCAGATGAAGGCATCTGGACAGAAGACCATTCATAAGAAGAATCAACCCAAAACCACTACAAAATAAGAATAAGTGCTAATTTTGAATGCACCAAAGCAGGCCCTTCATTTCTTAAAGTGTTCATGACCCGCTTTGGTGGGTGGCTCTTTGTTGACCCCTAAAAAAAATTGAGGAATAGTGCAAAGAAAATCTGAAGAATCGGGTCAGGCCTGAGAGGCCCAGTATTCCCGAAAAGCCCAAAAAATGGCCATTAAACCCGACAGAGGTCCATAAATTTCAGATCAAGTCCAAAGATCCGGAAATTAGGGATAAAATTGAAAGAAATTAGAAGTTCTCAGAAAAAGAATTAATTATCAAAATCCGAGAAATTCGAATCGAAAAACCTTGTCAAGGTCAAAAATTTCAAAACTCAAATTTTATGATAGAATTGGGTTCTCCATAAAATTATGAGAATTTCCATATATCATTCGACATTTTTGGAGTTATAGAAGTCGAGGAAACATGAAAATCATCAATTAATCAAATTAAATTGATTAATTGGGACACCAAAATAATTAATTGATGATTAATCAAGGGAAAAAAATAAAAATAAAAATTATCATAAATCTTGGCACGATTTATAAGATTTTTATACCAATTTTGGTGATTTTTGGAGAAGAAAATCTTTCAAGGAAAATTCAATTGAATTAAAATGCTATTAAGCTTGGAGATTAATTGAAAGTGCTGGACATTTAATGTATGGGACGAAACTCAAAGAGGCCCACATGTCAGCAAGCTTCACTTACCTGGCTTTAGAGTTTTGAAAAAACCCGTCCGGTCCAACCCGTCCCGGACCGGGCCGTGACGTGGGCCGGGCCGGGCCGACCGTCTCGGGCCGTGGGCCGGGCCGTGCCTTGCCGTGGGCGGTCCAATGGTGGGCCGGTCCACGTTAAACCCGAAAATGGACCGTGCCGACCCGTCCGTGCCGGGCCGTCGACCGTGGACCGGACCGAGCCGGGCCGTGGACCGTGGACCGGGCCGACCGACCCGGCCGAGCCCGGACCGACCGGACCCCCCCCCCCCGCCCCCCCCCCCCCCCCCCCCCCCCCCCCCCCCCCCCCCCCACATCTGCGGCAGAATTTTTTGGTGAATTTTTTTTTAATTAAAAGGTGATAGGGCCCCCCAAAATACCCCAAGTGTACAAAAAGGTGATAGGCCCCCCCCAAAATACCCCCAAGTGCAGAAAAATCTGAAAAAAAATCAAAAAAAATAAAAAAAAAAATTACAAAAATCTGAAATTTTCTCTCCCAAAAATATCTATAAATACCACTCCCATTTACATCTCAAAACACATCAAAATCTCATTCTCCCTCTCTTCTCAATCTATCAAATTCTCAAATTTTCATTTAATCTCAAATTCTCAAATTTAATTTTCTTATTCCAAAAAACAAAAAAATAGTTTAGAATTATTAATTTGTTATTAGTCCATTGAAAAAATTAACTAATCGAAAATATAGAAGATTAGAAGGATAATATTCGGTATTCGCCATTTCTCAATTTCATCGTTGCGATAATATTTTTCCTTCAAGGTTAGTTTTTAATTTTAATTAGTTGTAATTTTTATTTATAGAAATTAGTTATGTTGTTAGATTTTATTCATAATTTTTTATTTTATAATTTTTGATATTTTATAATTTTTTTGTGTATTATTTGATTTTTAAATTATTCAAAAATACATAATTAATTTGATGAAAATGATTATTTAAAAATTAATAAATTTATTTTTCAACTTTTATTATTTTTTTTATAATTTTCTGAAATTTTATTTTTTTACAATTTTTTTAATTTTTTAGTACTATTAAATTTTTAAACAATTAAAAATAATAATTCGAATTAGTTAAAAATTATTATTAAAAAATATGATAAATTATTATTTTTTTCAATTTATAAAAAAAAAAAAAATTTGGACGAGGCCGGGGCCGGGCCGGGCCGTCCGTCGTGGGGTCCGGCCCCGGGGCCAACGGTGGGGCGGGTTCGGTTTTTTCCAATTTGGGCCGTCTTGGCCGACCGTTTGGGCCGTGCGGGGCCGTGGGCCGTGGGCCGTCTGGGGCCGTGGGCCGTCCGGTCCGGACGGACCGGCCGACCGACCGTCTTGATCCACTTACACAGGCTTACATTGGTTAATATGAACCTATTACGTTTAAGAAGAGGTGATCAGAAATAAAAAATATTGAAGATCGATTTGGTTTACACGGACTGCTCTCCTGCCACCCTTTTTGGCTTACACTATGCCGAGCTCACCCAAAGTAATAACATCATAGCCTTTTATCCCCTCTCTCTCTCTCTTCATTCCCGACAGAACACAAAAAAGCAAACCCGATTACTCTCTGTTCCCCTTTTCTCCTCTTCGACAGCCAAGGCATCCACCCACAAATCTGATGAAATCAGTGGAATTGATCAACCGCAACCTTACAATCCGGTAAAGTCGATGACTCTAAACCCGATCCCGTCGCCAATTTCAACCAAAATTGAGGGGGACTGAGAGACAACCGAAACCCTAGTGTCGGATAAAATCAAGGAAGATGAAGGAAAGGGAAATGGAGGCGGAGCTAAGCAAATCCGACCCATAAATCAAGCAGCCCGGTGCTCCTCCAAACCGTCCAACAGTTCTCCATGGTTAGGCATAGGCTAGAAGGTGGCCCAGTAGTTGAAGTCTGAGCAGCCGGGTGTCAAGGCCCAACTCCCAAGGCCCGTGAATTGAGGCCCGACCTCATGCCTCGCTAGTTGACACTCACACCGATGACACCTCCTCTGGTAGACACGCACCGATAAGCACCTCACTCAAGATTTTTGTTTTTATTTGGGGTAGTGTTATGTAAGTGCGGCCGGTGCCATGTTGGCGACCAGCAATGGATAGGATATTTGGGGATTTTTTGTGATTAGTGGGTTCTTATCATCTCAACCGAAAATATCTCGAAACCCTAACCCTAAACCTATTTTGGTAAAATCAAAGATGGTAAACCCTAATTCGAAACCCTAATCAAACCCTAGCCTACGCCCTATATAAACACCCCTATGCCTACGCTCAAACCCCCGAAAAAAAATATTGAATCCCCCCGATACAAGCAATCCCCCGCTCCATAAACCCAAATCCCTATCCGGCCAATTACACACAAAAAAATCTAATTACTCTCTAAGCACCACCTACCTAAAAAAAAAGATCTCGAATACCAACAACCCCAAAATAAACTAGCTCTCATCTCTCTCAATCTCTCGCCTCAAAATTTAGACTAGCATAGGTAGCCGTTTTATTTTATTATGTAGTTGTAATGTTCTCTCTAAGAAATGAATAAAAAAAGAGCTCTTAAATTGTCGGTTTATGTTTTTTTCTTTTAGTCATTGTTATAATATGTTATGTCTTCTTTTAATTAGTTTTTTTTTAGGCCTTCCTTTTATTTCTTCCTCTCGATCGTATTTTTACAATGCAAAATAATTGCTTGTAGAAAATGATTAGCATAAAATCAGTGAAGCTCTTTCCTCCATGATGCTTTAAGCACAATTAAATAATAAAAAGGAGGGGCTGAGATTAACTTTTAATATAAATTACATTTCTTTATAGTTTCTATGCACTTTTTTTTATTTCCCTTTCATGATAAAAAAAATACTTTAAATAGATGTTCTAGATCATGTTTCTTAGACATAAAATAGTTTGCATCCCTTTTGTAAGCTTCATGCATTTCATTTCATGTTTTACCCTAACAAGACATAATTTTAACAAAAATATACATACTTTTGGCCAGTATTTGCAATATGTTTTAGTCTGCCTCTTCTCTTTATCTTTTCAAAATAATTAAAATGCTATAAAATTATATCTGAGCATCTAGCTTGATCTCAAGTGTCGGATAGTACAAATCTGACTTTGATTGATCATGTTAGATAGCAAGGAGATAAAATTTAGATTTTACAAACAAGATAGATGAATTTGATGCTCTAGGAAATGGATAATACAAATCAGTACTGGATTATTAAGTTCATATATTCTAAAGGTAATGTATATATTAATAGATGCTCATTTTCATGCGATGTTATCTTTTAAGATCAGGGTAGTACAAATCCTATCTTATTTGATTTCATTGCAAATATAATAAAATAATATATACTAAAAAGTTTGTTAAGTTGCACTTTAACTTGATAGGTTGTATATATATATAACGATTTATAATAGTTTGCATCGTTTGTAACAAGTTGTATCCTTCTTTTGCATACTCTTGATTGTCACTCTTCGATTCAACGCTTTGCATTTTTTTCTTTAAGCTTCAAATAAAAAGAATACATCAACAAATGACTTAGAAAATAAACGAGCAAGTCAATGTTGGCTTTTCTCTGTTCTAAACTTGTTTTTATCTTTAAACTACTCACTAATCTATTATTGATACATAATGAAACTTGCAATTGAAATGAACGCCCTTTAAAATGCAGTGCTTGGCTAGTACAAAGCCTATGTATCGAGATATCAAAAGCTTTGCATCGGTTAGTACAAAATCGTGCCTAGCTTCTTCGATGTGCCCCAACTTGGCTAATACAAAGCCAGGGGCATGCTTCACAAACTTGGCACTAATCCTTGAGGTCTTGTGCTAAGCTAAGTTCAATCAATTTTCGAAAGAATTCGAGAAAATGAACTCAAGTATAACGAGGCAATCAAACAGTTATCTCAACACCCATCCGATAAACAAAGCTTCGGTTATGCTTGACAAAGGGAGTTGATTGAAATTAGACTACTGCCTTGCAAAATAACGAGAATAGAACAATGAATAATAGCCCGAATTATGATCATAAGTTTCATTATGAATCACGAATAATGTAGGAAAAGTTTGAATAAATGTTTTCTCGTTATAAAAAGGTTAAACAAAATATATCAAATTTGGAAGCATTCATGCATTTGTGAATAAACATGTAAATTGCCTAAACTTTTGAGGGTTGAAACACAAAAAGGATAAATGAGCTTTCGTGTAAATAGTTATGTAATTAATAAAAGGGGTTCGTTAAATCTTTAACGAGAAAATTTGGACATAAATATCAATTTCTTTAGAATTGGTTGAGGTACATTATGTAAATATTTGCACCGAATCAATAGTCAAGTGTGAAAGTCTAAATACCAAAAATTAGGTCATGTGAATATTTAAGGATGGACACGATACATGCATTTTGAGGTAATTTGCAATGAAATTTCTAACATTTCTTTACAGGATTAACAAAGGCCACTCGTCTTAACTAAAAAGATCTTTTGTTCATGTGAAATGATTTATAATCACTGTACAATTTGTTGATGTATTTAATAATTTTCAATTGAATGCTTTGTATAAATAGACATGTATAAAGGAGTGTCAATTTGTTTAAATTCGTATGTCTAAGCATTGTAATAATTCACTGTCATGACTCTGTTGATAATTTGGTAAAGTAATTTTGTATATAATGGACTGTCCTATATTTATAGTGGTATACCAATTTGATGTGATTCGGTACTAAACTTGAGATTTATATTTTGTACAAATACTTTAAACAAAATGCTAAATGTAAATCCTCACACTTTGTCTACTTTGCAAAAATATGAGTATGGCCATAAATACGCACGAAATGAAATGATTATAATTAAAGTCCAAGTATCTAACACTTTAGTAACAAAAATGTGTCAATAAAAAAAATAAACTTATACGAGTCGGCTCGGGGAGAGAAGCATCAACCCAACAAAAATTTTGAAAGTCAAAGAGAAGATTTGTTAGCCAAGTCACAAATATAAGAAAACAAAATGGAAACTAACTTGTTATCATCTGGACCGGCAAAATAAAAAGGAAGAAGAAAGGGTATGAAAGAGTAAAACTCAACTCCAATTTGGCTCAATGCACATTTCTGCACAAAATAAAATAAAAGGAGAAATAGAGTTTGGCCTGAACAAATAAGAGGAACCAACTTAAAAATAAAACTCAATCCAGCTCCATGTCAAGAAAGAGAAAGGTGCATAGTCGGCCCAGCGCACGACACAGAAGAGCCCAAATTCGAAAATAAAAAAGAAAGTTAAATTCAAGCCCATTGGTTCAACTTTTAATTAAAAACCCAAAGTATAAAACTTGTAAATGTTTAAATTTCAAGCAAACTAATAAAACATAAATGTATGCTTTGTCTTAAAAAAAAAAGAATTAAAATGTTCTAAAAATAATAATAATAAAGTTCTTAAAATGTTCCTATATTTTCTTCTAAATAAATATTTCAATGGATAAAATATTAAACCATTAATCATTAAATTTTAAACTAGATAGAAATAAAAAATATATTTTGAAAATATAATAAATCTTTTTCTCAAATGAAATAAATAAATTATATCATAACAAAATTTAAGTCAAATCTATATTTCTTTTCTTTAAATAAAAATAATAATAAACATAAAAAAAAATATCCTTTTGACAAGTAAAAGTAAAATCATCTAAAAAAATAATAAGTTAATATAATGACGCAAAAGAATGAATGAAAAATGACATATAATAATAGAAATGATGATAATATGCATATAAATATAGAAATATTTTTTAATAAAATAAATCATAAAGAAAAAAGTAAAAAAATATAATATAACTATGTATATTCTCATTCAATAAATCAACTCAAAAATTAAACAAAATTTAAACCAAAAATAAAATAAAATAAATAAAAGATAGAGATATACATCTCTCATTCAATAAATCAACTTTAAAACTAAATAAAGTCCAAATAGAAATAAGATAAAAAGGAAAACAAATCACATTTTTTTTCTTAAAATATATGTAAAAACAAATAAAAAAATAAAGCAAAATTAAATACAACCTTATTCATTGGATTAAACTTTCAAAGTTAAATAAGTTTCAACCAAAATAAAATAAATATAAGTGAAATAATAAAATAAAAAATATATAAACACCTATTATTAAAACAAACTTTTAAAATTAAATAAGCTTCAAATAAATATAAGATATAAGATATAAGATAAAATAAATATATAAATAAAAGAAAATTAATAAAAATAAAGGATAAAAATAAGAAATGCAACTCTTCTAACTTTTCAAAATCTCGAATAAAATAAAATAAATATAAATTAAATTCAACAAAAATAAAATAAAATAAAATAATTAAAATAAATATAAAAGACTATATCCCTTATAAAATTTAAATAAACTTCAAAAACTATAAACTCAAAATAAAAATAAATTAGATAAATAAAGCTAAATACTTGAAATAAAAAAAACAAAGGACATCATCCCTTTCATCAAATAAAATAAAAATCAATTTAAAATAAATCAAACTCAGCCCAAAAAAAAATCAATTATTGATCTTGATATCTGAGTTGGTAAGGAGCCTTAACTCAATGTCTCGTATCTCTAAAATCATTCAAGTCTCTATATGGATCATCGAGACTTTGAATGTCTAGATTTATGAATTGACAAAACGTTTCAGATTCATAGTCTAGAAGATCAGTAAAGACCAAGAAAGGGGCCAAATCCCGTCTTTCTGATTCACCGGATCTTGATGTTGAGCGGGCAGAGCGCTTGCGTTCACATCCTGTATCTTGGAAGATTTACCTTGATCTTGATATTTGAGTTGGTAAGGAGTCTTAACTCAATATCTCGTATCTCGGGAACCATTCAGTATCTCTACATGGATCATCGAGATATCTGAATGCCTAGGTCCATGGGCTGGCATAGCGCTTCATGTTCATGATCTAGAAGATCAGTTAAAGACGATCAAAAATCTTCTTCGTCTTTCTGATAACCAGTCCTTGATGCTGAGCTGGCATAGCGCTTCAAGCTTCACATCTTGCGTACTGATATTCACATGGTCTGAGCTGCCATTAATCGAGGCTCATGGTCTGAGTTGCCATTAATCGAGACTCATGGTCTGAACTGCCAGTAATTGAGGTTCACAAGGTGTAGACTACCTTGAAAAGTCCATATCTTCCCTGCCCTTACTCATAGCGACCACTTAAAATTACTTAACTATTCTACTTATTTTCTCTTTCTTAATCAGAGGTTCCTCGGGTTCAAAGCCCAGGGTAATTAACAATGGGGGCTTGCGCCCATTGGAATCTTAAAGACCCCACAATCTCTAAAACCTTTAAATGTGCATTCCAAATTTATACAAATATACCCCAATGCACACTTAGAGGGATCTCCGTGTCCTTCTTCCGCAATTCATCGTCCAGTTCCTTTTTCAGGGCGGTGAGGGGCGCGAAAAAGGGTCGCACATATATATATATATAGAGAGAGAGAGAGAGACAGAGATAGAGAGATAGGCTAGGGTGCTCCATAGAGCACCAAACCTCTTATACTTCACGTCCATATTTTGAATTTAAAAGTTCAAATGACCATTCAAACCATTGAACATGATCTTCATATTGAAATATCTTTTGAGATCAAATTTTATATTTTTTTGATTTTTTTGTTATTTTTTAGATGAGTACAAAATCACTAGTTTTGGATAGTGCAGAAATCGTTAGATCAACAAACTTTGTACCCATCTAAAAAATAGCAAAAACATTCAAAAAAAATTAAAATTTGATCTCAAAAGATATTTCAATATGAAGATCATGTTCAATGATTTGGATCGGCCATTTAAACTTTTAAATTCAAAATACGGAGATGTGAAATACAAAAATTTGATGCTCCATAAAGTACCCTAGCCTATCTCTCTCTATATATAAAGTTTTGAGGAGATCTGCTCGAGTTACTATAACCGCTCCCTCCCTCTTATACTTCCAAAATTCGTACTATTAGGAAAATAATTAACGAATTTGATTATCATCTCGTTTTAATTAACGAATTTGATTACCCTTTTATTTTATCGTTGATTGTGTCTTTGAAGACGTATTTTATTTATTTATCATTCTTTTCCGCCATGAAACACGTTTGACAAATGCAAAATTTCTATCCATATGGAGGCCAAATGGGCCAACTTGCACTTATCAACTGAAGTTTAATTACAATGCGAAAGGTAGATCACCTAGATTTAAGCTAACAACTATTAATGATATTGTTAGTTTATAACGGCTCCAATTTAAGATGAGGGATAATCTTACTAATAGAATAAGCAAGTTGATATACGGATATACAAATTACACTACCACAAAAAAAAACCTTTAGAACCGGTCATTTTGCACCGGTTAAATAGAAAACCGATTCTAAAAGAGTTGAATGACAGTGTTATAATTTGGGTGAAATATTTTAGAACCGGTTATTATAAAATAAGAGATTGTAAATGAAAGAACAGTTATAGTAAATTTAGGTTAGGACCGGTTTTTTAAAGAAGCGGTTGTAATTAAATAAGTTTAAAATCGGTTTCAAAATAACCGGTTCTAGTCAAATAAAATTAAAATCGGTTATATGAAAACCGGTTCTAACCGAATAGATTTATTGTCATGTATTATTTTTTGATTTATTTATTATCCATGTGAAATTTTTTTTAAATAATATATTTTTATAAAATAATATATTTTTTTATTAAATAACCGTCTAAAATAAGATCTTAAAGTTGGGTTTTTAAAATACAGGTTCTAATTGATATCTCTAAATTAGAGCCGCTATTTTAAATAACTGGTTCTAAAAATAATTAATTATTTTTTAATAGTTTTTTTTATTATTAAAACCAATTTTCTTAAAATATCGATTCTAATTGATTTCTCTAAATTAGAACCGGTATTTTAAATAATCAGTTCTAAAATTTATTTATAAAATATATAATAATTATTTATAAAAGCTTATAGCCGGTATTTATAAAATCTATATAATTATTTATAAAATCTTAAAACCATTTTTTTTTATAAATATCGGTTCTAATTGATATATCTAAATTAGAAATGATATTTTAAATAACCAATTTTAAATAACATTTTTTAATAATTAAAGCCGATTTTCTTAGATGAATAAAGCTAATTTTTGGAAAAAAACATATTCTAGTTAAAAAAAATCAAAACAGGTTATTTATAAAAACTGATTCTAATTACTCTCGAGAGACATTTTCATTTTTATTTGCCTAAGTCTTAAAAACCGATTCTAGTTACTCTCGTTTCCAGAGAGACATTTTCATTTTTATTTGCCTTAGTCTTAAAAACTGATTCTAGTTACTCTCGTTTCTAGAGAGACATTTTCATTTTTATTTGCCTAAGTCTGGCACCCGCGCCAAACCTTTGTCTAAATTCTAGCTTGAGCAAAACCGATTATTGTAAATAATCGATTCTAATTCAAATTCTAAACTAGCAAAACCCATTATTGTAAATAACTAGTTCTAATTCAAATTCTATATATCTAAAACTCTCAGCATATCCGAAACTCCTAGCCTCCATTCTTTAAACCCTAGCTAAGCTCTCTCTACCCGCTGTGCTCTCCTCCACTCTCTATTCTCTCCTTCGTTTCTTCCCTCTCCACCCTCGGCTTGCTGTCTCCATCAAGGTAAGTTCAACTCCATTCTCTCGTTTGTTAATATTTGTGTATACTAACATTTTAGTAGTTTAAGGTTTGCATTTCTCTAAATTTATTAATTGTTAGTATTTAGAGTTGTTAGTTAAATAATAAATCCTATCTAAGCTCTCTCTGCCCGTCGTACTCTACTCCGCCCTCTAATAGAATTTTCATTTTTTTACAGATTATCAAGCCGCAATGTTATTCACAAGAAGACATCAATTGAATTAAGGAGACGGTTATAAATTATATTGCATCTTATATTTTTTTATTTATTTCTTTTATTTCATAACTTGTACTTTATTTGTAAATATTTTATAATATATATTTTTAGCTATTATTTATTATTAATTATTTGTGTTATTTTTTGTTATGTAAAAATATTTTATTATTTATGTGTTATTGTTGTTATTGCATATATATAGGAATGGACTAGCCACTGGAAATGAATGGAATATCGAAAATATATATATTTAGAGTCAATTTTATACTAAAATAATTAAAAAAAATACTAAAACAATTAAGAAAATGAATTAAAAGAATTAATTTTAGAACCGGTTTTTTAAAAAAAGAGGTTATAATTGAAGAATTGAATTAGAACCTCTTTTTTCAAAAAACCGGTTCTAAAGCCTTAATTTTTAGAACCATTTTTTTTATAATATCCGGCTCTAAAGGAATTTCTTTAGAACCGGTTATTAGCCCAAAATCGACTCTAAAGTCCATCCTTACACCACGTTTTAGCGCCGGTTATATAATATTTAGCACCGCATATCTTTAGAATCGGTTGTATAACCTGTTCTAAAAGATTTTTCTAGTAGTGTTAGTGCCGAAATCGCTATGTGCTTTCATATCGTCTCACGTGCTACCTTTTACATTATAATTTGCTTAATAAAATAAATAATATGAAGAACAAACGATTTAATATATTTGCATAATTGTCAAGTTTATGAAAATATGCTGGAAGTTGGTTGATGAAAGATAATTAACTTTATTATCTGATAATCCTTTTACATGTTACACAGTGGTTATATATATTAAAGTGGGAAATAGTAACTGTAACTTTTGTTACCGTTGGTATTCATGTGTACCGTTATTGATACAGTTTCAAGAGAAGGAAAAATAAAGAATAGAGACAACCCCTTTAATCTAAATTAAAGGTTGGATGTATCTACTCTAATTAGCCTATGATAATAATTAATTGAGGCTAATACTCCATTGATCCACTCATTTCTTAACACTCTCCCTCAAGCTAGGATGGTAGAGATCGTATAATCCAAGTTTGTTTGAAATATTATCGAATGCATTGACGCTCAATCCTTAGGTGAAAATATCGGCTAATTGATCTTCACTTTTGATGAATGGGGTTTCGATCTCCTTTGATTGCACTTTTTCCCTAATAAAGTGGCAATCTACTTCGATGTGCTTGGTACGCACATGAAAGACGGGATTCGATGCAATGTGTTGTGCTGCTTAATTGTCATAGAATATTTTCATTGGTTCGTTGACATTGATCTTCAAATCGGCTAACACTTGCTTGATCCATGCTAGTTCACTTGCGGTTGAGGCCATCGCTCGATATTCTGCTTTCGCGCTCGATCGTGCCACGATATTTTGCTTCTTGCTTTTTTATGTGACTAAATTACCGCCTACAAAATTGCAGAAGCCAGTAGTTAATTTTCTATCAAAGTTTCCTGCCCAATCTGCATCAGAATAGACACATATCGCATTAGTCTCATTTCTTTTCATTCAAATTCCCTTTCTGGGAGTACCTTTTAAATACCTTAATATTCTATTAGTGACATCTAAATGTGGTGTTCTTGGTGAGTGCATAAATTTACTAATTTGACTTACGATAAATGACAAATCGTGTCGGGTAACGGTTAAATATATCAATTTACCAACGAGTCATTGAAAGTGATTTATATCTTTCACGAGCTCACCATCTTTGGTGTTATGCTTTACATTTGAGTAAACTAGGGTTGACAATAACTTACACCCTATTTTTCCGGTTTTCTTAAGCAAATCAAGTACATACTTCCTTTGGGATAGAAATAACCCCTTTTTTGAGTGAGCAATTTCTATTCCAAGAAAATATTTTAATCTCCCTAAATCTTTGATTTCAAATTTTTACTTAAGGTTTCTCTTAATCAACTCAATTTCCATTTTATTATTTTCAGTTATGATTAGATCATCAACATAGACCAATATAATTATTGTACCATTGCAATTGTGTTTGATGAACAAGGATGAATCGGCATCGCTTACCTTAAAATTACAAAAAAATAAAAAATAATTAAGTTTTCCATACCATGCCCTTGAAAATTGCTTTAGCCCATAAATCGACTTCTTTAATCTACAAATAAGATTAGACATATTTTATTTTTTGTGACCCGATGAAAGTGTCATATACACTTTTTCTTCAAGTGTGCCTTGAAGAAATATATTTTTTACATCCATTTGATTTAGATTTCAACCATTATTCACCATAATATATAATTATATTCTTATGGTGTTCATTTTTACAACGGGTGTGAAGGTCTCATGGTAGTCAATACCATAAATTTGGGTATACCCTTTAGCAATTAATCGTGCCTTGTAGCGTTCTATAGTACCATCACTATGATATTTAATTTTATATACTCACTTACAACCAACTATTTTTTTATTTTTTGGTAGCTCATATATTTCTCAAGTTTGATTATTTTCTAAGGTGTGAAGTTCTTCATTCATTGTGTAATGACATCTTGGGTTAAGTTTTGCCATTTCATAATTTTTTGGTTCCTCGGTTTGTGACAAGGCGCTCAAATATACATAGTGATAATTAGTAATGTTACTATAGGAAATGTAATCTTGAATTGGATATTGTACCGTATATGTGACAAAATCCTTTAATTTTGTTGGAGGTTGAGTTTGTCGAGTTGATCTTCGTGGCAATACTTCTTCTTGAGTTTCCTCGTGTTCTTCACTTTCCTCGCCTTCCTCTTGGGGTTGATCAACTTCCTCGGGCTCTTGAGTACCTATTTGCTCATGAACTTCTACACGGCTTTCTATTATTTCTTGGTTAGTGTAACAAGGTAGAACAAATTTATTTTGTGATATATTTTCATTGTGGTTTTTCTTGCCACTTTTATAATAGAGTTCATTTTCAAAGAATGTCACATTTCTAGAAACAAAGAGTTTTTATTCTTTGGATCATAAAATTGTACCCTTTTTGTTGAATAGAATATCCCACAAATATTTCTTTGGTTGAGGTAAAGTCTAATTTCTCCAACCGGTTCTTATGAACAAAACACGTACACCCGAAAATCCTTAAGTGATAAAGATTATTTTTTTGATTATAAAGTATTTCTAAAGGGCTTTTAAAACTTAGGTTTGCACTTGGCAACCTATTTATCAAGTAGGTGGCGGTAAGGATGACTTTCGACCAAAATATTTTTGAGACATTATTTTGAAACAAGAGAGTTCTAGTCATTTCAAGAGGATGACAATTTTTTCGTTCGGAAACTCCGTTTTGTTGTGGTGTGTATACACATGATGTTTGGTGAATAATGCCTCTAGATTTTGTAAAGTTTGAAAATTTTTGATTAATAAATTAGGTTCCATTATCCGTACGAAGTATTTTAATCTTTGTATTGTATTGTGTTTCTACTAAATTTGTAAAATTTTGAAAGTGAGAGAAAATTTCATTTTTATTTTTCATTAAATATAACCAAGCCATTTTTGAAAAATCATCAATAAAAATGATAAAATATCTAAAGTTGTTATAAGAAGTTATGAGAGCGGGTACTAAAACATCAGAATGAATGAGAGCAAGTTTTTCATTACTTTTGGAATTGGAATTACAAAAAGCAAGTTTTATATGCTTAGCAAGGCTACAAACTTCATAATTACTACAATATTTTTTAGAAACATCAACCATTAATTTTAAAATCTTGTTAGAAGGGTGGCCCACTCGCTTGTGCCATACTTCATATAAATCGTCCTTTTTTTTGCATTGAAACAAGACTTGTTCGTGCTAAAAAAATAGCGACAATTTTCTAAATATCCTTCACCAATCTCCTCTTTGGTGAGTGGATCCTGAAAAATCACATTTTTCTTTTTAAAAATTACTTCACAATTTAAATCTTTTGTAAGCTTGCTAATAGATAAAAGGCTTATATAATATTTTTCTACGTAAAATACATCTTGAAATTTTTTTTTGGAAAGATACTAATTATGCCCCAACCTTTTATTCTAATTTTCTCATTATTGGCAACATTGGGTTTCCGATCATGTGATCCATTTCTCAGAGTCAAGAACCAATTTGTTACTAATTTTGGAATTTTGAGATGGTAATCTTATAATTAAACTATGTTTATTTGGTTTAATTTCAGCCCTAATTTTATTTTTGATCAATTCATCACACCTTGGGCTCAATTTATCACAATTAGAATTTGTGTTAACAGATTTTATTAAAACAGAGCCCAACTGCTGCTAGGTCTGTTGATTTAATAGCGATGCCAGAAGCGACTCAATCTTATCGAGTCGGCTCTCTTCCTGACTCGAGTTACACTCGTCGACCTCTTTCTCTTTCGCTGAAAGAAATCCCTTCCTCTTGATTTCTAGGATTTTCGCCCCTCTGTTGATTTAATAGCGATGCCAGAAGCGACTCAATCTTATCGAGTCTTCTCTTTGTAAGCTGCTGATTGCCTCGCTTAGGGCAGATGTACGGATTGAGTACCCAATACCTTTGTTGGCTATGACCACTCTTCTTGCAGTGAGCACATCGCTTAATCTCCCCCTTACCCCTGGCTTTTCCGGCGTTGAAGTGGTGGACCAAGAAGACGTGTGCCTCTGACTTCGGGTTCGAGTCAGAGGTGCCCATTGCAACTCGTCTCGCCGCTTCCTGCCTGATGCAAGTTGTTACCTCTTCAAATGACAACTTATCAGTTTAGAAAAGAATTTGGGCTCTAATCACCTCATAACTTGAATTAAGGGCTCCCAGAATGGTGTAGACACGATCTATTTCCTCTCTTTCACGAATATAGACAAGTCAGTTGTATGAGGCCTATAGAGCTTTAATTCCTCATATTTTGATCTTACATGCCCTATCAATTCGGGTATGTCTCGTGATTCTTGTGTGATCTTTGCGATTTCCTACTTGAGCTGATATACTTGAGAATGCTCTTTTTGGTTGCTGTATTGGTTTTGAATCTCTTACCATAACTCTGTTGCTATCTCACAGTAGTAGAATTCTTCTGATAATTGAGGTTGAATTGAGTTTTTGATTAGAGTCATGACTTGACTGTCTAACATCTCCCACTCTTCTTGAGCTTCTACTCCAAATATGGGTCTAACTTTGTTGCCATTAATATAGCCTAAGAGTCCTTTGCCTTTGAGTGTCACTCTAGCTGCTTTGGCCCAGGGTATGTAATTCTTTTCATTTAATGGAACATTGGTTAATTTCTGAGAAGCGTTGAGCTCTGAATTGCACCTGAGAAATGTAGAGATTTGATTTTCAAAAGTATATGGATTTGGATTTTCCTCTGTCATTTTGATATTTTGATTGACAGTTGGATTTAACAGTCACTGGTATTTTGAGGAAAGTTATTGATTTTGAGAAAGGAGAGTTGTTGATTTTGATTTCCAGTAGAGTTACAAGTTGTTCTGGTACTGGGCTCCTCATTACTGGTACTTGGTTGCCAGTCGGGTTGTAGCTCAGTCCGGCACTGATCTCCTTGTACTGGTAAATTTTTCCTTTAGCTCTTGTGGTGATCTTGTTGTGAGATTTTCTTGAGTCGGGCTTTACCCTACTCTGATACCATGTCAAGTTTAAGAGAATATCCTGGAAGTTGGTTAATGAAAGATAATTAACTTTATTATCTGATAATCCCATTACATGTTACATAGTAGCTATATATATTAAAGTGGAAAACAGTAACGGAAACTTTTATTACCGTTGGTATTTATGTGTACCGTTATTGGTATAGTGTCTAGAAAAGAAAAAAATAAAGAATAGAGGCAACCCCTTTAATCTAAATTAAAAGTTGGATGTATATACTCTAATGATAATTAATTGAGCCTAACCCCCCATTGATCCACTCATTTCTCATCAATAATTCTTAATATGAATAAATCAGTTAAATAATAAATTAATAAACCCGAATCATTAACTATATTAAATAAAGTAAATATCCAAATTATTTTTTATCAGTAAACAAACTAACTTCCTAACTGACTAATATAAAATTATTAAAGACATCTAATATATATATATATATATATATATATATATATATATTCAATTTAAGGATATTTTTCCAATACATATCTTCAAATTGTTGAGAGTAAGCAAAATTGGAAATGGTACTATCAAATAGAAAGTGATATGAAGATTCTTATTATTGAAGGACAAATAAACAATAAGAATATTTTATTGATTAGTTGTAATGCATCAAGCATCAAAAAATTGAGAAAGAAAAAAATTGGTATTACTTCATTGAATAATGCACTCTTATTGAATAATAAAATCAATAAGTTAAACAATAGAACATCTAAAATGAAGAATAAAAATTGTTTCCTCCAAAAGAGCCTCAACTCAAGCAGATATAAGGGGGGGGGACCCCCAATGATTTATCTGAATGTTCACAGAAGTTATAGTTATATTTGTACATAAATTACCGATTGGGCCCCACCGTTATGAAAATTGGTTATTAATTTAATCTTTATTTTAGGAAAAAAAACATTCATTATGCATATAATATACTTTTTTTGTTTATGTTATATTATTGAAATTATATTTAAAATCTATTTAGTATTGTTGTCAATATAATTATTATTTAATGAATTTTTATATTACAATTTTAGTATATTGCAATTATTTTTCTAATTTTCCATTCCCGTAAACCCGCTCTTCTTTAGTCAAATTCGGACTCCAACCCTGCTCGGCTCACTCGACGCTGCGCCTCAGACTGAAACTTGAGTGTGCAAGATATCAGAGGTCACGGATATGACGGGGCAAGTAATATGCGAGTGGAGTGAAATGGTTTACAAGCTCTCATACTCAAGGAATGCCCTTATGCATATTACATTCATTGCATGACCCATCAGCTACAATTGACTCTTATCGCGGCATCAAGAGAAGTAAAGGATGTGCACTTATTCTTTCAAGATGCAATTTTTGTCATAAATATTGTCGGTGGTTCTCCCAAACATAATGATGAGTTATTAACAAACTATGCTGCTGAAATTATACGCGACATTGATTTGGGAGAGCTTGATACTAGAAGGGGAGCAAATAAAATTGGTTCTTTACAAAGACCAGGAGATACTAGATGGGGTTCTCACTATAAGTCGCTTTGTAGTTTACAAAAGATGTTCGGTGCTGTTGTTGAGGTTTTAAGAAGCATTTCAAATGATCGTAAAATCCCAGTTTATATCCAAGGAGATGCTAGTGGTGCTCTCAAGATGCTTCTCTCATTCAATTTTGTGTTTATTCTACACTTAATGAAAGAGATCATGACGATTACTGATGTTTTGTGTCAAGCATTGCAACAAAAATCTTTAGACATTCTAAATGCCTTGCGTCTTGTTTCAACCACAAAGGAGCTAATTCAAGATCTAAGAGATAATGGTTGGGAATCTCTTTTTGAGAAGGTTAAATCGTTTTGCATAAAGCATGAAATTGAACTTCCAGACATGAGTCGTAGGTACATTGACTTGATCAAATCTCGTAACAAACATGACAACACCACAATAGAGCACCATTACCGAGTAGACATGTTTGCAACCACAATTTACCAACAATTAAAGGAGTTGAATGCTCGTTTCGGTGAGCAATCGACAAAGCTTTTGACCCTTAGCATTGCCTTGGACCCAAGAGACAGCTCCTTTAGTATTTCTAAGATATGCACTTTGGTGAAAAAATTCTATCCTGCTGATTTTTCTGATCAGGAGAGGGCCCAATTGAAGAGTCAATTGCCACATTATCAAATTGATATCCGCATCCATTCAGACCTACAAAACTCATCCTCACTTGCTGATTTGACCTCTAGATTAGTTAAAGTTGGTAAAGCTTCAATTTATCCCATGGTTGATCGCTTATTGCGATTAGTCATAATACTTCCTATCTCAGTTATGAAACTCATCAAAACAGGACTTCAAAATCGAATGGGTGATGGTTTCCTTCGAGACTACATGGTGGTCTACATTGAGAAGAAAATTGCAGAGAAATTTACTTCTGACGAAATTATTAATATATTTGATTTGCTAGGAAGTCGTAGATCTAAATTGAAATTAGTAGAAATCTAACTTATTTATAACTCAAATAGTCTAGTATTATCTTTCAAAAAGCAGATAGACAACGATGTAATTTTGATTTACTAATTTAATTGAAATATAATGATTTTTGTATTATATAGTTATTTTTTTCTTCTTGGCACCCCCCAAGTCACCAAGCTGGCTCCGCCTCTGCCATCGCCTGTCCATACAAAGCTAAAAAGGAAAAGAAAGAATGAGATAAGAGAAATGATAACGTGCAAGAGATAAGAGATGAGATCAAATAAGAGTGATGAGTGCAATATTAGAGGAGGAGAGAGAAGGAAAGAGAGAATTATGTGTTACTAAATGATAGAGTTAAGATAGAAATAAGTGAATTCAATTCAAAAAAGAAAGAATTTTTATCAGAGAATTCATAGCCTTTAACTTAAATAATAAAATTCTTACGTCAATAATGAAATATTTAGTATGAACAATAAAGCATGTGACCTGAAAACAAAAACATATTAATTTATATGAAGACAAGAGAGACTCTGAAAAGAAAGATGAGATAGAGAATGGAAAAGAGCTAAGGAGAGGAGAAACAAGAGTAAAAGAAGGGTAGTGTTAGAGAATAGAGAGCTAGAGAGCAAAGAGGAAGATGGAGAAGAAAATTTGAAGAGAAACAGAAAGTACTATGAGAACAAAAAAAGGGCGGTTTCCATGTTTTTTTCAATTGAATTTGATTGAATACATGGCCGAGGATTTATACTCTTTCATGATGATTTCATCAATGCGACAACTCTAATTTTCCTGCCCATACTGCCCTTTCAAGCACATTTCTCCCAAAACATTTCTTTTTTCTTTTGGGCATTTTCTTTCCCAGTATAACCTGATGGGTGGATATAATTTTTTTTAATCATTTTCTCTCCTTCGACTACTTCTCCTTCTTCTTCTACTTCTTCTGTGATGAGTTTGGTGTTCTGCCCTTTGAAATTAGAACATCTTATCAGTATATAGTTGGGAGCGACAACTAGAAATATACAAGGACATATGTTCACATAAAAATAAATGTTAAATTGAATTTACAAGTTGAAATTACATCATTTTGGGACTTATTCGGACAAATAGAAATAATAATAATAATAATACTCAAATGCCCGTAAGATTATAACTAATTGTGGATTATATCAATTCAAGACATACTTTTCTCTTCTTCAAAATTCAAAAATAATAACTAATTTTTTTTACTTGGGCTCAAGTTTTCAATTTGGTAGGAGTAAAAGTTCTCCTCTTTTCTAAGGTTCGTGGAGCATGGAGATTAACATGACTATTTGGAGTAACTAGAAGTGAAGAATTTGAAAGGAAATAAAACGGTTATATATTCAAAAGGTCACGCAGAGTGTTAGAGAGAGAGAGAGAGTCTAGGGAAGAAAAAATATAGATAGTTGGGGAAGTGGCAACGACTAACAAGAGAGCAGCCTCAGAAAACAAATAAGAAAGTAACTACACTTCTTAACCCTTCACTGTACAGGACCAAACAGGGTCCCGCTTTTCTATTCGGATAACAGCAGATATGAGAGGAGATCTAGATAGTCTAATTATAGTAGCATAGTAGGTGAATATTAATTAATGGACAATTATTTATAGTTCGACAATTACCTTCCTCACAAACTTGATTATACAACGAACAAAGGAAATTTCACTCAGCATAAACGCACAAACAGGAACTAACAAAGAATTTTATATGCAAGGATCACGAAAAGCATTGCTTATAACCCAAAATAGGTTGATTTATCAAAGAATTTGTTTCTATAAGTTTTTCATGAAAATGTTAATAATGAAGCAGTCATTAGTATCATATACATTAGTGCCTTGAAACAAGAAGAAATTTACGATTACTTCAACCTTCCACGCAAATTTGTGGTTAGATAATGGCCTTTCACTACCAAATAATACTATAATACTCCAAAAGGGTAGTGAACAACACAAAATTTATCAAGTCAAAATTCAAGTTATGTAGACATGCCTACACTATAGGTGTTGATAAAGAGAACTCCATCACAAAAAAAAAAAAAAAAAACTAACTGTGCCAAGCGTGGCGAAATTTTAAGGCTCTAAATGTACCTATAGCGCAACTGGAACTTTCAACATTCCATTTTAACTGGATTGACATGATGTAAAAGAAAGAAAAAAAGGAGTCATATTCAACTTTCAAATTGTGAAAGCACCTCATCAATAGAAAGTAAATGTTATCCAACTACATCTCTTGAATTACATTTCAAAGTTCTAGCCTATTTTTACTTTTTAATGCTGATCAGAACTGGAAATGCTAGCTAAAACTAATCCCTCAACCAGCAGTAAATTGAATTAAAGAGAATAGTCAAGGGGTTATGCAAGGTCTACTATTTTTCCATGAAAAAAAAATGTAAGAGGGCACACCATCAAATACTACTACTAGTCCGAAACAACAACATTTTCAAACTATGTCAACAGAGAGAATCAAAATTAGCAGATTGACAAGTAACCTGACAATTAATTTTTCTTATCAGTTTCTAGTCTTGGCCTTTTAGCATTGCTTCCTTCACCTTCAAGAGATCTCAGTTTTTTCCTTATAGCAGCAATCTTGGCATCCTTATCCATGTGGGCCAACTTACTACAAGAAATGCTGGACTGTTTTGTATCCAAGGATGAGGTCCCCACATTGTATGTGCCTTCGGGTGTTGTTTTCTCACTAGCTAACCTAACAACTATAGGTCTTCCAAAAAACAATAGCCCATTCATCTTCGACTTAGCTAGTTGCGCCTCCTGCATCCTCACTTCCAGTAATCCAAAGTAAGATTATGCTGTATCACTCTAGTTTGGTACTGGTAAAATACTATAACATATCCATTTCACCTTTAGATTGATTAAGCATCTTATTAACTTTCTTTTCGCATAAACTAATAACTAAGTGGGGCTTAGATTTGGTACATATGTTAATTTCTACTTTCTGGCCATCCCAATATGAGACCAGAACCAGAATGGTATCAAACAATTCAACCGAAGTACAGGTACAAAGTGACAGGCATGAAAAAGGAGATTGCAGAGTGCAATTCTTGATTAGAAATCATTAGTAATCCTCAACTGGTAGTCTAGTATTATATCAGATAGGCATGTGGAGTACCAGCTGGAATTAGTACATTATTGATTATATAAACAAATTCCTAAATTTTCAAATACAAGAAGGAAATGGTCCTACCAGTGCCTTGTACGCTAGCAAAATTGACTGTAATCATCAGTTATAACCTACATAGGTTTAACATTTTTTGTGTTATGACTCTTTACCTCCTTGGTACTATACTGAACGAAAGCATAACCACGTGGTTCGCCACGTTTAGGGCCACGCTTGTGCAACAGAAAATCCTCCGAGACTATCCTTCCGAAGGAGGAGAACATCTTGATGATACTTGATCTGAAAAATGAAATGATTAAAAAAAGTAGACATTCATTTCCATTTTCTGGCAGAAGCATACCATATAGTATATCGTACATACAATAAATAATGAAACTTGGTCTTCTAAAATTATATTTTTAGAAAGGCACACTGACAGCAAAAGGATAGCATTGGCATGGACACATAATATGAAATTCAAACCCATTGTTATGTTTCTTATACATGAAGCTAGCACCGAACATCATTGGATTATTGACCAATAAGTACCATCCATCAAATCCTATTTCCTAAAATTTTGTGTATTTAACCAAACTTTAAGAGACACACAGACTTGAAACCAAATATGTGAATCTCAACACATAGTTGCACATTACAAGTAGGTTGAGATATTATGAAAAGAGAAGAATTTCAAGTGTATTTTAGGGAAATTCTTCTTACTCTGATATTCTATAGTCGAGATTTCCGACATACAGCCGGCACTCAGGCTCATCTTCAACAACTCTCTTCACATCCTTAAGCTGCTGGGTACTATCAGACTTCATGTTATTGAAGAAATAAAGTCAAGATCTACTTTGAAATCAAGGAACTAAAGAACTTAGAAAGTCTGCAATTTATTTGTAAATATAACCATTTGTATAGAGCCTTTCCCAAAGCAGCTTTCAAAGCAGTGAACAACCTTGCCAATGCAATAGTAACCTGTTTACAAATAGAAATTCATGATTAAAAAATATATCTTGAAACTATTTAAATCTAAATTATTTCAAACTTGTTTTATGATAAACAGATCAAGTATTAAAAAACTAACCCTGTTAGTTTTTATTTCTGTTTGGTTGAGGTTTGATAGAACAACCGGCACTGGTACAGGACTCTGTGACTGGTAAATGCTTGTCAGTACTGAAGATTTAGTCTTCTTTTATGTCCAGAAGACCTAGTTCATGGTTTGTAACAGATTTACAAATCTTTCCACCAACATACTGCCCCATAAACCTAATCCCCCCCGAGGGGAAGAGACTGAAAGAAACAGGGAGAGAGAGAGAGATGATAACCAATAGTATCTGCTACTTAGAGCCCACAGAAAGATCTGGGATGGATAGAAGAGTCGACAAGGGAGGAGACACCGTTGGCTGGAGGCGTTGAGGCGACCGGAGAGAAGGGCAGAGGCGATATCTTGGAAGTCGGGACTTTCTTTATTAACAAAGCAAACCAGCCCAGTGCAATAATTCCTTCCTTGTCTATGAGGCCTATTCAACCCAACACCAATGTGAAGTTCTCGAGTTTGTTTTTTCTACTGTTGAGGCCTTGACGCTTGTGGATTTGTTTGATTGTTTCCAAAAGCCGTGAGACTAATCTCGGTTTGGTTTCAAGAAGTTAATTTATCAATTTAAGCAATACTGACATCAGGAACTTATATCCTCTGCCATACTTTTTCTAGCAGGAATGTCAAACTTTTCAATATTTTTTTTCCATCTTATGATATTGGCCCCACAAAATTAACCCCATCTTAAATTTAAATCTCAACCGTTCAAAAAATATGACATGATGCTGCCATAGTCATTTTATTAGAGTGGATATGGATCCATGACATTAGCACCTGATTTGATAATGTATACAGTATCCAACCGACAAGGCGTAAACAAGGCTTGCGGAAAAATGTAAATATTAAGGATTAATACCACAATAGCGCTGACAGCAACCAACGTTCATGCACACACTTATTTTTATTTTCAATAACAGAAAAATGTTTTTATACTTTTTAATCTCAGTTTCTATTTCAAGTGATTAACAACCGTAATCGTTTAATTGTGTCTCAAATTTATACTGTGATATATAGCTCAACTGAAAATATATTAATCACATTCTAAAATATCTCTAGACCATCCTATGAACAGTTTTCAAAATCTTAATAACTAATATTTAAAATTTTAAAAACTCATATATTTATCTCTAGACCATCCGTGCAGGTGTACGTCTTCATGGTGCTGTACGGCTACGAGGCAGATTCCATGAGCCTCTGCGCTAGCACCGGCACCTAGCTCGACCGATCGCGAGCTCAGATTAATCTCGTACTCTCTCATCAGAAATGAGAAAAGACGGAGAGAACAGAGATCAACAAGAAGAAGCAACTTTTACTTTGTAGTAAAAATTCGATCTGAGGGGAAAAAAAATTGATGAGTCCGGATGCGTTGGCATGACTTGACAATCATCAAGGAAACTTGGCATCGGATCCCTTCTCTAAACTTGTATCACGATAAAAGGGCAAAGAAACAAATAATTTCACTTTCTTTTATTATTTTTTTCTTATAAAAGGATTAATCATTTAGCTCTCCAAACTTTTTGTCATGTTGAATCAAAAGAATAATAAGGATACCAGAAGTTGATTAGACATCAGTACATTACCAAAGGACTTTCCTTGAATAGATGCGATTATCCTTGTATCACTTCACCAGGAAAGAAAACGGATATAATATATAAAGCGAACAATTATGTTTTGCTTGCTCAATATTAATATTTCTCAATATCACATGCTTCTTACTCTGATAACCGTGGATAAACCACCCAGCACCAATCTAAAGGAACTTCAAGTAACATCAAACAAAGAAACGAAACACAAAAATAAAGTTCATATTATACATGTATACAAACCAGAACTATGACTACGTGTATGAAACAGATATAGCAAAATCACCACTATAAGACTAATTAGATCTCAACCTTGGATACCATCTGATATCCTCCCTTTGCTGGTTTACTTTCTGACACAACTGATGGCAAACGTGACAATGCCAAAGAGTTCATGGACTCAGCTCGCAACTTCATTGCCAAGAAAAACAATGCCACAATCAAGACCGCAAAACCCAATCCACATGGATGAGACATCAGAAACTCCCCAACATCTCTTCTAACCATCCCCTCTGGCAAGAAGCTGATTGGAATCTTCCCATCAAGCCCCACATCTGTCTTATTCATCTTAAAAACCTCCAACCCATTTATCAAACCATGCACCCAGTTTGGTTTGCTGATGTCAGATGAGCCAATGGTTATTTTCAATAATCCAGAGTTATCCGTATCAACAATAAAATCGATATAGTAAGGAGAAGCCAGCTGACCAGTGATGTATGATATATCAAAATCTTTGTTAACCAGATACCCATTTATGTAAATGCTGAAGTACATCTCATTCAAGACCATACTAACTATGTCACAGAAATGCATTCGTACAAGGTATCTGTTCTCTGGCCTGAGAGAAATCTCCCAGCTCATATTATGATGAGAATCATCGATTATTCTAGCTGTTTGATAAACATTATCTGGCGCGACTTCACGGCTAGCTCCAAATTTCACATAATTAATCCTTCCACTGAAAGATCTGGTTTTTGTCTCAGAAGCATCAAACTTAACTGGCACTTCATTTTCAGGAAGCCAAGTTCTCCATAGAGAATCATTAAAAGGAGTCACTTTTAGGCCCCCAGTGTTTACTCTGTAAAGAGTTTCAAATGCTTGCTTTGAAAGCCCCTTAAATTTCTCCACTGTGTCAGGTTTCACCAAGCTACCGACATCCAAAATTAGGTCTTTAGGAGCAGAAATGACCTCTATCGCATTGACAAATGCAAACATATTGTCCTGGGCCGGTATCAAATTGATAAAAATTCTATCTGCATCAACTTGAACTATGAATTCCTTCAGCACTGGGACTGAAGTGCTAAAATTGGTTATAAGAGAAAACTCACCGATTGAGACATGGAACAAAGCTGAGGATAGTTCATACTCTGAGGATGAAAATGGATAGAAATGGAGGCGAATAAGGTGGGCCCCCTTTTCGTTGATGTGAAACTCGTATGAAGCTGGTTGGGGGAAGACTCTGGCCTTCCCGTGAAGAGGCGAAGGTAGGAGAGATGAATCGGCCACGCTGGAGAGAGAAACCTTGGGGCCGTACGAGTGAAGGTGCGAATAGCGACAGGTGGAGTCTGGCTGGAAGACACGGAGGCCTTCCAGCGTAACAGCTGAGCTGGAGCCACAAGCGATGAGGTGGTTGTCAGACGGAGAGAAGCGAGCAGCGGAGGAGGAGAACAAGAGAGAGATGACGAGAAGTAAACAGCTAGGGTTCCGAGAATTCGCCATTGGAATGATTGTGGAAAGACGAAGACTGAAGAGTTGATTTGGGGATACAATCGAGATTAAGAGGACCACAAGTAAAGATGATATATAAACTAGGTCTACAAAAAAGCTCTCACAACGGTGAGGTACTGGGACCAACATGTCAGTAGTATTTTAAACACCTGTGATTGAAACGCGCTTTCGAACTACTGGATTACAGCTGGAGGAACCAAAATACTGAATGGAGACTTTTCGATTCAAGGTTAATTACCCATCAAAATATTAAAATTTTAAAAGTTATCAATTTCTCAATCAAATCACCAATAATAACTTATATCCTCATAAAAACTTAATATAATTTCTTCTATCTCGTTTCATTTGTTTAATCTATTAACAATTGTTAATTAAAAGTGAAATTACAACTATATCCTCATTTCTTTACAATGGTGCGTTCTTTTTTATTTTCTCCCATAAATGCAACTTGAAATTTTAAAATAAAGAGATTGACTTATGTTAACCAATAGATTCATAACTAGAGCTGTCAACGCAAGGTTTTTTTTTGTGTTTTTACGTTTCGTTTCGTACGAAACACAACGCAACGTTTGCAGAATTTATTTGTGTTAAATAAACGCAACGTTAAACGTAAATTACGTTGGTTTCGTTAATTAAACGCAACGTAAACGTAAATCAACTGTTTTGTTTCGTTTAATTACGTTTTACGTTCAGAATTCTACGAGTCTGAAATATATGTAATTGCAGGTTTATTATTTGGCCTTAGGGTTAAAACAACGCTAACCCTAGCGCAGTAGCGCCGCTTCACCGCCTCTTTTCTCCCTCTTTTCTCTTCGTCTTTTCGCTCTCTCTCTCTGAGACTCTGACTCTCTCTCTCTCTCTCTCTCTCTCTCTCCATTGTATGGATTTGTCGCTTGAAATCTTGTCCCGTCGGTCGATGCTTGACGTGGAAAGTACTGTTTGGTCCCCTTTTCTGAGACCCTCATGATTTTATTTACCTTTTTTCCCTAAACCTAGCTGGATTTTGGCGATGTGGTCCTGATTTCAATGATCATTGTCTTGTATTCCAGCGATCTAGCCTCTGGCAAAAGCCGATTAGGCTGAGAAGGGTATGATTTTGGTTGTCACTTGCCACTGCCAGTTGCTAGGTTACTGTGAGTCTTGGTGAGTAGATTGTTGTGTAGGCCTCTTCGCTTATTTCTTGGCTTTGGCTATATATTTATATATCTCTGTTGAAGGGGAAAAAATGACAGAGAGAAAAAAGAGAGAGAGAAACAAAAAAAGTCACAAAGAAGAAGAGATAGAGAAAGAAAGAGGAAGTGCCATTGTAAGCAAGCAAGCAATTCTAAGATATTTTATTATCTCTGGTTTAATTTTTACAGTTTATTTATGATGGTTTTTTAACTTTTCTTTTCGATTTGTATGCAGCAATTTTTGTGTCTCTAGTTTTATTTAATGGATGAGTCATGCATAGAAACTGTAGATGGTGTAGTGTCTGAGCCCGATTTATCTTCAGATGAGTATGTTTTAAATTGCTTGCTTGTTTACTGTCACTTGAGTCAGTCAATAGAATTGCTTGCTTGCCTTACTGTCGCTTGATAGAATTGCTTGCTTATTTACTGCCACTTTATAGAATTGCTTGCTTGCTTGCCTTACTGGCACTTGATAGAAATATTTGCTTGCCTTACTGGCACAGTGAAACTTGATAAAATTGCTTAGTTGTCTTACTGTTACTAGTACTTGATATAAATGCTTTACTGTCACTTGATTAAATTACTTAGAATTATTTACTTGCCTTATAGCATGGGGCTAGATCCAAATTATGCACCAGATGAAATTCAAAGAATTATAACTGATGCCCCCATTGTTGAGACTCAAGATATTGGTGCAAGCAGAATCGCACCTCAGGATCAAGTTCCTGAACCCACTAGAAAGAGAAAAACTAGAGAAAAAATGACATCTGAGGCTTGGAAATATTTCAAAAAGGGTCCAACTGGACCTGATGGGTTTTATGATGCTACTTGTATTTATTGTGGGAAGGTCTATCAAATGGGTAATTCGAGGAGCACTAGCTCCTTGAAGCACCATGCAGAAAAGGGTTGCAAGAAATTGTCTTCCTTAAAGAAGCATAAACCTGATGCTTTGCAAAGGTAATTGCAGACTGGCAATACATCAGGTACAATTCTACTTACATTTTTATTCAATTTTGATGGTACATATGCTAGTTAGAGTCTGACTTTTAATTTTGATGCTTTATAGCTGGTGCAAATCCTGCTATTTGGGTATTTGATCAAACCAAATGCAGAAAAAGTTTTGCCAAAATGGTTATAGTTCATGAGTATCCATTCAATTGTGTGACTCACCATTTCTTGAGAGTGTTCTTAAGTGACATCCAGCCATAATTTAAGCTTGTGTCAATGAACACTCTTAGGTCTGATTGCTTAAAAATTTAAAATTTATGAAGATGAACAAATCATGCTATATGGTGTGCTTGATAAGCTTGATTGTAGAGTCAGCTTTACTAGTGATCTGTGGACTACTAATAGTAGAGATAGGGGCTTCATGGCCCTTACGTGCCATTACATAGATGATGATTGGAAACTAAAAAAAAAATCATTTGTTTTACCTCTCTGTCCTCTCCACACACTGGTACAAACATTGCTCAAGCAATATTTGATACGCTAGTATTGTGGAACTTGGACAAAAAGACTTTCAGCCTTGTTCTTGACAATGCCACTTCCAATGATGCTTGCATCAGAGAGTTATTGAGCACATCTCTGGTAATTATGTACTAACCTTAATTTTATTTGTGGTTAACCTAGTTAATTATGTACTAAACTGTTTTATTTTTTTACAGAAGGATACACTTCCAGCAGATGGCAACATCTTTCATCAAAGGTGTGGCTGCCATATCTTGAACCTCATTGTTCAAGATGGGTTGTCTGTTCTCTTTGATGAGATTCGTAATATACGCGAAACGATGAAATACATTCGTCATTCGCAGAGAATGGAGAAATTTAGGTTGGCAGCAACACAGATAATTTGCTGTTTATTTCATTGCTTCATTGTAATTTGTTATTTTTGCTTCATTGTAATTTGCTTGTTTGTATCCAGGTTGGTGCTCCAAGCAAGAGACCGACTTGGGATGTTCCAACCAGGTGGAACTCAACCTACTTAATGCTTGAACTAGCCTTGGAGCTACGTGAAGCAATTAATGGATTTGCCACCCTTGATAAGATGTACCTACTTTGTCCATCTCAAAGGGATTGATACAATTTGAATGCTTTGGTTGGTTGTTTAAAGGTGTTTTATGATGCCACAATGAAACTAAGTGACACAAATTATCCAACCTTGAACATATTTTTCACTGAGTTCTGTGAGGTATATTTGACTATAAAGAGAATGGGGACTTCTTCTTTTTTCTTTCATTGTCCAGATGGGCAAGGAGATGCATGAAAAGTGGGACAAATATTGGAGTAGTGGCAGTGCACTGCTGGCCATTGCTTGTGTACTAGACCCAAGATGCAAGATGACAGTAGTCGAGTATTACTATCAAGCAATTCACCCTGATGACTGTCAGAGATTTATTGCACACCTCAAGGCTTGCCTGAATGCATTGTTCAATGAATACTTGGAGGAACACTCCAAATTAGTTCAAAATACCTCTGGTAGTTCATCACAAACTAGCAGGTAATTGCTTGCCTTAGTTATAATTATAATTGTACTTTACATAGTTACACTTGCTTGGTTAGTAGGCAATCTAGCAATGCATATGCATCAAGCAATGCAAGTGATATACGGGCTGGATTGAAGGACTTGTTGCGTGGCAAGAAGAATTCTGAACTAGTAAAATCAAAGCTCGATGAATATCTGAATGAGCCACTAGATGATGCCAGTTTGGATGATGAATTTGACATTTTATCTTGGTAGAAACTGAAAGCCCCTAGATATCCTGTCTTAGCCCGACTAACCCGGGACATCCTAGCAGTCCCAATATCGACAGTGGCTTCGGAGTCGGCATTCAGCACAAGTGGCAGAACACTATCACCAGCTAGGAACTCTTTGAATGACGAGAGCATGGAAGCTCTCATTTGTGCTCAGGACTGGTTGCGTGCTTCGATCACCGGTAAATTTTAATTTTTATTAATATTATTATTGTACTATAATTAAATACTATGATTAATTATTGTGTTTATTTACATATTCTGGTGAGAGAAGTTGGTGATCCACTGTGGTGTGATCAAGCAGTAGCAGATGATTCCATATGTGGCAGTGGAGCATGATATGCTACTATTTTGCTTGTCAGTGTCAGTATTCTCTTTTGAGCTTTTGCTTTTGTTGCTAGTTGGCTTTTGAGTTGTTCTGCCAGCTTGTTGTTTGTTGTGCCAATTTGTTGCTTATTTGTCTATTGGTTAGTGGGTGTAATTCAGGATGAAGCCTGGAGAAATGATCTCTTTGGCTCCTTAGATCTCAATCCATGATTCTTCAGTGATGAACTGATGATCAATGTGTTTTAATTTAGCAAATGACTGAGATTGGTATCTGAGAAGATAGTTTGAGATCTGGGTTGAGTCGGAGATCATTTTTCTACGGTTGGCATCTCTGAAGGGATTGCTAATTTGTTGGGGTTTGCTTATTTGTTTGAGCACTGGTTTGCTTGATTGTTTGAGCACTAGGGTTGAGCACTGTTTATTGTTTGATTGTATTTATTGTGAATTGAATGTCAGGACTCGGGTTTGCTTGTTTGTTTGAGCACCGGGTCAGGGGTTGAACATTGTTTACTGTTTGATTGTATTTGTTGTGAAATTGATCACTGTTTACTGGAGTTAAATTGTTTGATTATTTGTTGTGACTTGAGCATTGATTTGCTTGTATAGTTGGACGCAAAATTTTTAGATGTTTATTGCGTTTTCAATGTTTTAAACGTTCTCGTTAAACGCAACGCAAATGCAAACTTTTTTCCTTGCGTTTTTCAAACGAAACATTCAACGTAAATTAAACGCTTACCGTAAATCAAACGCAACGCTTAACGCAAATGAGTATTTGCGTTAACGTTTTCAACGTTTGACAGCCATATTCATAACTTCATTGCCAACTCATTATTTATGACAAAAAATACTTTATCTCTATCCAATCACCACTAAATCTCCAGCTCGAAGACGAATTTACTAAGAGACGTTGAGCAAGCCACTTAATACAAAAAAAAACTCGAGACCAAAGTTAAATACAAAATGAAAATGTCTGACTAATGCTTGACTCATTAATTCTTCCTTTCAATTGTGTGAAAGCTCTTTAAAAATGCATGAGAGCCAAAGTCCGGTTTCCTCTCACTTTGTTATATGGTCTACCGTCTACTATCATATTGTTTGCAAAATTTTGATATATAATTGCTAGTGGTTCTTAAAGCTTCTTGACAACAATTTGCGTGGATTGTTGGGTTTTCTAATAATATTTATTCTGTCCATTTTGCTGAGCAACAAACTGACAGTCATAAACCTTATTATTCTGATTGTTTCTTCATTATATATGAGAAAAAAACAGAGCAAATGCCAAATATGCTATAATCTATTTCCTAAGGATGAATGTGATCAGTTGAAGAAAGCATGATAATAACTTTACTAGATATCGGTGGTTACTGTGTGTGCCAGGGAAAAGGATGTAAATGTGAGGACTAACTAATGTCGTTCTATTAGTTAATTTGTTGTTTTATTATCCAAAAATGTATATAGGTGTATACAACATATAAGATTAACACTTAACTTAAAAATGCAGCAGTATTACATTTCGATCAAGTGAATGATATCCGTCTATCTGATACAGTGGTAGCATATCTATTTTATGAGGTTAAAATGATTATCTACATTTTCAACTTCATATTTAAATTAAATTAAACAAACTAAAGGGGATAGAAGAAAGCATATTGAGCTTTTATGGGGATATAAATTATTATGATGATTTGATGGGAAAATTAGTAATTTTAAAAATTTGATGGGTACACTAGAAATTAACCTCAATTCAACGTGGAGAAAGGATAAAATAGAGAGTGGTGGGCCCGTGCGAAATGTGGTGGTCTTTTAAGTCTCTACTTGTGCTATAGCCTATAGGAGTTGGACCAGTGTGCGGAGGTGATTAACGCAATATCTTAGTAGGCCGGCCCAATTTATATTTTATGTGGAAATTTTTTTTTTCAGGCCTTGATAAGTGAGCACGTCTGATGATGAGCGATGCGAGTTTCCACGACATTTCTCAACGAAATAAGAAACGCGTGGAAATAAAGATTGGTAGAAAACTAGAAAAGTATGATCGTTGGAAACTTAGAATGCAACACAAGCCTACAAAATTAAAAAAAGAAAGGAAAAAAGGTAGATGAACATGATGACTTTAGGCTTCAACTGGGACTGGATGGGCTTGTCAGAAGAGACTATAACGCTGATACCAGTTGAAAGAAAATAATATGGATGGTAATATGAAATTAAGATGCTCAATAAGTTGGATCATCAAATTTTGGTTGGTTCATCGAAATTATCCACACAATATCTAACATATGGGAAAAGCACTGGTGTCAACAATTTACAAATTATGATTCATTTTGATTTAATTTCAGTAAAATAATTGAGATAGAACTCAAAAGCTGTCCCTTCACTCAATATTAAAACAATCACTGCAGACATTACGACGATCCCATTTATGTTTAAATAGAGTTATAAACCTATCTGTTTTGCCTCATCTTCTCCAAAGCTTACAACATTTGAAGGCGATCACACAAAGTTGGAAGTTCCAGAAATCCAACTCTAATGTGAAAGTGTCATTTCGAAGAACAGTCAGGTATTGACTTGATTGGGGACTTAGTGGGCACTCAAAAATTTACTTGCCTTCTCTATTAATTCAGAAGATATCTTCTATCAAAATTTGACAGCAATTTCTCTAATATCAATAGGAATATGAAGGATGACATAGAAAGATCGTGCTAGCTTACCTTTTCACATTCTTCATCTTTGCATTGGAATTTTTTATACATCCAATGAGGAAACAAAGGACCACCATATCATGTGCACATCATCCTATGGTGTATGTTAGATTATTAATAACTCCTGTGGGATCACTGGGTTGTAAAAGACTGAAAAGTGAGTGAATTTTTTCAGGTTGAGAAGCAACTTTTGGGAAGGGAAAGTAGTTAGTTTCAAGCATGTCATAGTGTGGCTCCTTTTTATCATTTCTTTTGTTTTAATGCTAAATAACTGATATGCATATTTTTTGTTGAAAAATGAGGCTCTAAAGCCCCAACTTTATTTTTTAGAACGGTGTTATGGTTACAAGAAATGCAAAATCAAAACATATCAATTTATGAGGATTGAGACAGCAAGAAGAAAATAAAGAAAATAGGAGAATAGGAAGAAAAATAACCTATCTGAGAAATAAAGAAAAAGATAATTATCAACGAAGCACTTAGAAAAACTGTAAAAGATCAGATAAGGAATAGAGATTTTCTTACCAGACATTAGAATTTTATACCATTATATTGGTGCCTTAACCATATTAAGAGATCCATTTGAGCTTTGTATAATTTGGATCAAACCACATAATTCGGGTCATAAATAAGAATTCGGTAATATAAACAACCAACTTATAGAAACATTAGGATACATTATACACTTAATTTAATTATTTGCAAGAAAAAAATATTTTGTTTGAATTAGACAAATCTTGGTATCCACTTTACCCCTTTATTCTTAAAACAAGGAATGAACAAAATCATCTGCCTTCATTCGAGATTATTTGAGAGAACACGTTACTATTTGTTATATCTGACTGGCTCTCGCCTGAAGTACCAGTTCCATGGCTCACAACACTTGAAGGCATCCTTCTGACTACTGGGAATGAAGGGAAATGTGCTTCAGAAGTCCCACTATCGTCGTAAGGTTCTCGCCTCACATCAGTCTCCTGAAGCTGTAAGCAGTACTCCAAGTTCCATAAAACATCTCCAATTGCTGGTCGATCTGTCCCATATTCTTTTAAACAGTTCTCAGCTATCTCCCAGAACTTCCGAAGCGAATTCTCATTTATTTCTCCAACAACCCTTGGATCAACAATTTTTTCTAGTTGGCCTTTCCTTTTCCACATCTGCGCCCATTCAGCCAGGTTTATGTCCTCCCTAGGTAGGGATGGATCAATCACAGGCCGTGCACAGAGCATCTCCAAGAGTGTCACACCAAAAGAATACACATCCGACTTATCAGTTAGCTTCTGGGTCTTGTAGTATTCTGGGTCAAGGTAACCGATTGTACCTTTGACGGCCGTGCTGACGTGTGTCTCACCCATAGAGGCACCCAGCTTTGACAAACCAAAATCTGATACTTTTGCCACAAAACCCTCTCCTAAAAGGATGTTGGTTGATTTTACATCTCGATGTATGATGATTTGAGAGTATCCGGTATGGAGGTAGTGCAAGCCTTTGGCCGCTTCAATGCAAATCTCTAACCTTTGCTTCCATGATAGAGGTGGCAACTCCTGTCCGTATAAATAATTTCTTAAGGGGCCCTTCTCCATGTATTCATACACGAGAATCATCTCTGACCGCTCATTACAATATCCTATTAGTGATACAAGGTGACGGTGACGAATTTGAGATAGAACTTCAATCTCAGTCTGGAACTCAGGAAGACCTTGTTGCGATCGGGATGAAGCCCGTTTCACTGCAACTTCAGTTCCGTTGCTTAATATACCCTTGTAGACATTTCCAAACCCACCAGATCCAAGCAAGTTTTTTTCATCAAAATTGTTTGTCGCCATTTTAATTTGAGCAAAGGAGATGAGCAGTCCCAACTCAACCCTAGGCGATGCACCAATTGTTGTTGCCCCAGCTGATTTGCTGGAAGTGTCAAAATTGACACCGCCAGTGATTGGAGACCATGTTAGTTGGGTCTCCTTGTCATCTGGTACAGGCTTTCGGTGTTGTTTCTTACATGAAGCAACAACAACACAAGAAACAATCAAGGCTATGATAATGACAACACCAATAGAGACTCCAAGAGCGACAACTAAACTCTTCTTACCGCCCTTCGAAGAATTGGCTGCACCACTCGGATTATTTACTTTCATAATCTCCAAACCGTTAAGGAAAGCCTTGGTACTATCCTGCGTGCTCAGGCCAATACTCACATTTATATTTTGTGCACTTGCAACATGTGCAATAAAATCAATATAAAATGGCTCCAATGTATAGGATGTATATTGAGACACTCTCAGGTTGTTTGTAATTGCCAAATTATCCATGATATAAACTTTAAAAGCAAGGCTTTGATCCAGCCTATTGGTTTCTGATATAATATCACAGAAATGTAATCTGATGAGATAATGATACCCTGTGATGACACTGAAGCTCCATGTGATGTTAATGTTAAAACTAGGATTGGAGATGATCTGATCAGTAGAGATGTTTAGTACCCGTGCTGAGTTATAAACTGTATCAGGGGCTATCTCTTCTGAGCTCCCTTGTGAGGGTACATAGTTGAGTACTGCAGTCGTATTAGCACTATCAAAGACAGCAGGATTATGGACGTAAGGGTTATCAGTAACCCAAGTTCGCCATAGTGTATCATTATGTGGGGTGATTAATGGTCCTGGCATGTTAACCCGGTACATAGTCTCCAGTACCTGCTTTGCTAAGCCTCCATTTATTGTGGCGTTGCCAATGAGGGTTGGTGTCATTGAAAGCAGCTCTGGTGGGGCAGTGAAGGCTTCTATGGCACTTACAAAAGCATGTGAGTTCAGAGGAATGAACTTGACATCCAATTTGCTAGTGTCAGTCCAAAGAAAAAACTCCTTGATCGTGGGTGAAACAGTATCAGAAACGTTGAAACTCTCAAGCAACATATAGTTCAGAGCTTGTACACTGAACTTGGCAGTTGACAGTTCAGCCGAAAAGGGCAAAAAGTGGAGGCGGAGCACATTAGAAGAGTTGGGTTCCATATTGAAACTGTACGTGAAACTGGAAGAAGATACTCGAGCAGTGGAATAGAGGGAGCCAGAGGAGGAATTGTTTGGATTTGAATCGGTGAAACTGTTTTTATCAGATTGAAGGTACGAACCATCAGCTAAAAATGTGCGAGGAGGGTTTTCACTGGAGATAGTAATGGAGGTTTCGGAACCACAGTCTATGTAGTAGCTGACGTTTGGTGTGAAAGAGTCCGCTGCTGTAAAGAGAAACGGGAACAGAATAAGGGAAAGGAGGAGAGGTGCTCGACGAAAAGACTCCATTGGAGATGGTAGGTGCTGCGATTGCCCGTGTGGAAAATAAGGGGCAAAGGAGGAAGAAGATAGATAGTGGAGAGCAGCTAGCTAGTGGTGCGCAAAAGAGTGGAAATAATAATCATGATATGCTCTGTTTTTGGCTTTCTGCTCTTGCTAATTGAGTGGGAAATTTCCCACACAGATAGCGACATCATGTTTGAGCTGTGTTGATTGGGAAGGTGGACTGCTGACTTAGGTATGAACTGGGGAATTGGGCACTAGATTTTAAGTGGATATGATTGATTAATGGGTTGTGTCCACTTGAATTATTGAATTATATTGGAATTGGAATATTTGATGCAAAATTAACGACTGTTCTGCATGTGATTCTGAATCATCTATTCCTCTGTATCAATGCTTTTGAAACCGACTTTATAAAGAGTCAATTTAACGTCGCCCCTGTGAAATTTCAGAGCATGAAGCAGAGGGCCCCAAAATTAAGAACCAAGGACCAACACTATTAATTCGCTATATTGCCCCACAGAATTCTCTGTAAGATGTTGACTGGTCCACGATAAACAACCGTGTGTAATAGGCTAGAAGGAAGTCATGACAAGTAGAACCTAAGTCAGCAGTCCACCTTGTAAGATGTGATCGTTTTTGGTCCATCTGATAATTAGCATCGGAGAAAAGAAAATATCTAGTTAAAAATATGGACCTATGCAAATAATTTATTTAAGGAAGAAATATTTTTCCGATTTTTATAATAAGAGTGCCGTGTAATTCATATCTAATACTGTATGATGAAATTACAAGTATTTTTTTTTTGTCGGTAGCATATTATTTCTTTCTTTGTTGATGAAAGGGATCAGTTCCGTATTCCTACAAAGTACAAACCGATATTTCTAATTTTATTTTCTACAATTAAATAAGAACTGTAAGTGAATAAAGTAGAGAAAAAGTAAATACTGAATTTCATAATTCAAAGAGAGAGAGCACATCTGTACATATAAAGAAAATATGATGAAAAATAAAAACTATCCTAATTGTTAAATGAGAAGGGATTCAATTACCATTTTTTTGGTGTCCATGGTGCATATTTATTTATTTATATATAAATTTAAAAATGTGAACCGTTAGATGTATTCTATATCATCTCAATTGTATGTATATGAAAAATATTTTTTTTAACTTTATTTGAATAGCGATCAAGTAACGTGTCTAAATTATAAAATTTGGTCCGTTCATTTTATTAACGCTTGATGCCTATATAAATAATATTGAAATGATATAATTTTTTGTATACATATATAAGATGATATTTACAAAATATTCCTTCAATTAGTTTTATTATTTAAGAATTTAAATAATAGCTATTTGATATTTAATTTTAATGGCACCGATGTGACACCAAAATGGTGGTAATTGAATCCCTTCTCTTGTTAAATTACATGCTAAATTACATCTATTACCTAATATATCACCTAATTATATCATCTATCCTTAAACACTCCTCCTCAAATTTGAGCGTATATATCTAACATGCCCAACTTATTACATATAATATCAATTGGGGTTTTGCAAAAAGTCTTGGTTAGAATGTCGGCGAGCTAAAGATTTGTCCGAACATGAATGAGTTGAATACATGAGGGGCAAGATGATGTTTCTATAATAAAATTTCGAATCAGATGATAATCTACCTCAATGTATTTGGTTCACTCATGGAAGACTTGATTCTTAGTGATATGCATGGCGGCTTGATTATCACAATGTAATCTCATCAAACCATTATGGTGAACACCTAACTTGCTGAGTAAACGCTTCATCCAAACAAGCTCACATGATGTGTTTGCCATTGCACACCACACTAGATCAAGATATAATCGTCTTCTTCTTACTCTTCTAGGATATAAGATTACCACCAAAAAATACACATTATCCAGTAGTAGACTTTCGACTAGTAGAATAACCTACCCAATCAACATCAATGAATGCTGCGATCCTACTATGTCCTCGATCAGAATATATGAATCCTTTACCTAGAGATCCCTTGATGTATCTAAGAATCCGAATAGCTACATCCCAATGTGTAGTGTGCGGTGCAGACATGACTTGACTCACTGCACTCACTGGATAAGCAATGCCCGGTTGCGTAACTGTCAAATAATTTAGCTTTCCAACCAATCTTTGATATTTTTCAAGGTCATGTAAGGGCGCTCCGTCATCAAGCATGAGCTTGATTATAGGGACCATTGGTGAGTCAACTGGCTTGCATCCAATCAACTCGCATTCTGAAAGCATATCAAGAACATACTTTCTTTGACAAATGAGAATCTTATCAGGAGACCGTGATACCTCAATGTTAAGAAAATACTTGAGTTTACCAAGATCTATAATCTAAAATTGCTCGCTCAAAAACTTTTTCAATGCCGAGATCCCCTCAACATCATCGCTAGTGATAATCAGATCATCGATATATGCGACAAGAATGATGGTCTTCTCCTTTAAGTGTCTATAAAAGACTGAGTGATCATTAACACTTCTGATCATGCCAAACTTACGAAGTGCTTGGGAAAGACATCAAAACTAAACTCGAGGAGATTGTTTCAAAGCATATAAAGACTTTCACAAATGACACACTTTGAAAGTCTTCTCATGAATAACAAATCTAGGTGGCTTAGTCATATAAACCTCCTCCTCAGGGATGCCATTGAGAAATGAATTCTTAACATCCAACTGGTGCAGTGGCTAATGACGAACAACAACTAGAGATATACAGATGCGAACAGATGTGATCTTAGCAATAAGAGAAAATATCTCATCATAATCAATAACATAAGCTTGAGAGTACTTTTTTTGCAACTAAGCAAGTTTTAAGTCGGTGTAGTAACCCATCAGGATGAACTTTGATCGTGAAGACCTACTTATAATTGATTACCTTTTAGTACAGAGGAAGAGAATAAAGATCTCATGTTTTATTTTTTCACAAAGCTGATATTTTCTTCTGCATACTAAACCACCCTGAATTTTCCAAAACCTCTGACACATTCTTAGGAACAGAGTAACTGTTAAGACTAATAATAAAGGCATGGTGATCTATGAATAAGGCTACATAGGAAAAAAACGGTCAAGGGTATATATGGTGTTAGGGCATGTACAAGAACCTTTACGAAAGGCAATGTGAAGGTCAAGATCGGAGATTTGAGGTGGTGGAAGTGGAGTAGGAATATGTGGACTAGGTGTGGTAGGGTCAGGTGTATGTATAGGAGATTGTGGGGATGCAATGGTTGGGTCATGTTCAATAGGAGATGCATAAGTCTCATGATCCTGCATAGTCTGGACAAAGTTAGTATCAATAGAGAGATTTTTACCGCTTCGAGTATATACCTAAGTAATAGGAGAAATAGGAGGTGTATGGCACATACCACTCTCGAGGATTGAAGAAGAATCAATGTGAACATCATAATATTTTAGAATAGTCATGATAGGTGGAGAATTACTAGACATAGATAATGAATCGGAATAAGAATTTAAGAAACACGGTATAGACTCCATAAAAATAACACCAAGGGAAATAAAATATCTTAAGAGTGAGAGTATAACATCGATAATATTTTTGAGTTCCATAATAGGCTAAAAAAAATACATCGCATGGATTTTGGATAAAGTTTTGTACGACTTAGTCGATTATCATACACATAATAGACATAACCAAAAATCTTGGGTGAAACAAAAAAAAGGTGCAGACGGAAATAAGGCATTATAAGATATTGCACCATCAAGTATAGAGGATGGCATACGATTTATTAGATAACATGCAATGAGAACTGCATCGGCCTAGAAACGATGAGGGACATGTCCATGTATCATCATCGTACGAGCTACCTCAAGTATGTGTCTTTTTTCGTTCAGCCACTCCATTTTGTTGAGGTGTATAAACACATAAAGATTCATGAATGATACCATTATCAGTCATATATTATATAAATTCATTTGTAAAATATTCTTTGGCATTATCATTATGAAAAGTTTTAATAGTGATGTCACACTAAGTTTTCACAAACGAAGAGAAAGCTAAAATTTTTGTAAATTTTTTTTGTCTAGATTTAATAATAAAGATCCACGTTGCACGAGAGAAATCTCCACAAAAATAACAAACTATCAAAAATCTGATATAAATTTAACTGGATAAGGACCTCATATATCAAAATGCACTAAAATAAAAAAACTATAAGACCGACTAATGACTTTAGATGGATGGGAAACACGTACATGCTTTTTATGTTAGTTTGTAATAATCTTGAAGTCAATAATACGATAAATTTGTTATATAAAGCTTTGTTCATGAATTGGATATTTAAACGATATTTTGTTTCCTTGAGTATTATTGAATTTATGAATCATTCCGAGTTCATGACTGGAATTGTGAAACTTCATAATATAGAATATACTCTTAAAAGTCACTAACCAAGGTAATTAGCAGAACACTAATTAACCGTTATCGTGTTAGTATGTGGATTAAATGATGGTCAAGTTTTACGTACCATAGACAAAGAGTTGTCATTTTAATCACATAGATAGATGTTCTAGGAACATCGTATTTGATAGACCCCGAATGAAACATTAAATGGAATTGTGTTCGTGTCATTAATGTTTTCGTTCAAAGCATTAAATTCTAAAGTATGAGGTATTCATCTTTCCTACATAAGATATGTATGTGTGTGATTTCTACCAAACGTTATCCGTAAAAGGTGGCTATAAAGGTAGCTCTTCGTGATACATAACTTATGCGAGGAAGAGATGGTTTGCCAAAAGTACTATTGTCCCTCGTATTTCTATACGAGTTATAAGATCATCAAGCCTTGATAGAGTAAGATTATCTCATAGCAAGATAATTACAAGAGTAATTATATTTGATAATTTACTCAGATCAAGAAAAGATTAAGTTTGCAAGGATGACACATACCTACCTTGAAACTGATCTCGATAATATGAGACAAAAGAATTAAACACAAGTAAATAGTTTATCGGATCATGATATTGTACAAGACATCATCATCTCGTGTAATTGGATGGTCATAGTGCATTCTCGCTGTGATGCTTCCTATGATTATAGAAGTTAAAACGGCTTTAACTCTATTTACCAACATAACACGGATCCTGTCGTCACACCGTATAGAGTTAATCTGAGAATCTTATTGATTAATTATGAATTGTTTATAATTAATAATAAGATGGTTATAATTAATTATATATGATATAATTATATTTGTCATAGAGATGACAAGAAGCAAAAATCGATTGAATTTATAACGTGTTGACACGTCGTATAAATTCGCCAAACAACAACCGAGAAAAATATAATTGTAGATGACAATTATATATATTTGATTTGATTTTAAATGTTAATTATGGATTTGAATTATGGGCCAAAGCCCATTTATAATTAAAGTCTTAATTAATAATTAAAAGCCCAAAATCGAAAAGCCCAAAAAAGCCCAAAAAAAAAGCCCAAAAACCGAAAAGCCCAAAAAGGCCCATGAAAAGCCCATGATGACCTCCAAGGGTATTTTGGTAATTTATCCAAAAGCCCAAGGGTATTTCTAAATTTGACCAAAAAGCCCAATGGCGTTTTGGTAAATCGATAAACTTTAAGGGTATTTCGTCTTTTCACATTGAAACCTCCCTACTATTCATGAGGGCATTTTGGTAATTTGTCAATTCCACTTTTTCTATAAATAGAGGGGTAGGGTGAGAGAAAAAGTTCCACCAAATCGCTCTACTTTCTCTCTCTCGTATACGGTTGTTTCGTAATTCACGGATCGGTGAATAGTGTTTTTACGAAAGTTGCGTATTTCGCACATTTGTGAAACAGATTATCATGAGTCGTGAATAGTACTATTTCGTCTTTTCTCGGTGAATAGTGTTTTTGCGAAAAACCGCGGTTTACGTATTTCGGCAAAAGAAATAAACCGCTCTCTCGGTCGGGCCCCGGTGGATAACCTACGTAGAGCATCGACGTTTGGTGCTCCGAGACAAGCCGATTTTCATTCCAATTGAAATTTGGAAGCGAGGTATAACATCTTATATTAATCTATTTAATTGTTAAGTAGATTAATATTTTAGAAATCAATCATGGAGTAGATCAATAAAGGTTTAAAGAGGTGTGTATCTCTCGTAATCATCCGACACATCACTTTAACCCTAAGCTTAAGTTAGAAGTAAAATAATATTTTACCGTTTTTGTAAAGGATTAAATGTCTCAACTCTCTGCTATTATCCGACATACTTTAATCCCTAACTTAAGTAGAAGTAAAATTTTTGTTCTACTATTCTTTCCGCAAATTGAGCATTAATGGGATTTGGGCATTCCGAATCCCTACAAGGTATCGTGAGCAAAGGCTCTCCCGCCGATTGATTTTCTAAAAGGTTATATCTTATGCAAATAAGATGTATATACCCCGTATCGGTTTAATTCTTAGATTTGCACTTTAAAGTCCAAACCAAATAAAATTGATTTTCTTGGTTCTATTCATTGACTAAGAAAGTTAAATTAGATTTAAGCTTTCTTTATACTTTCTTTATGCTTTCTTTTCGAAAACTTTCGTTGTTGTGTTAAAGTATATCTAAGAATGTGATGAAGCAATAAAGTACCCGAGTAAGAGTCATGATCTCCACACATAAAAGATAAGGTGATGTCAAAGAAAGATGGGAAGTGGATACCTTCGGATTCTTTCCGACAAGCCCTTTTACGTGTCCCGATAACCGGCCCAAAAGGAACTTTGTCACGTTACCAAATTACTTTTGCGCTTTTCAAGCATGGCAAATGTAACTCTTTTGCTTTTTCGAAAATATTTGATTATGAAAAGTATATCTAAGAATGTGATGAAGCAATAAAGTACCCGAGTAAGAGTCGTTGATCTCCACACATAAAAGATAAGGTGATGTCAAAGAAAGATGGGAAGTGGATACCTTCGTATTCTTTCGACATGCCCTTTACGTGTCCCGATAACCGGCCCAAAAGGAACTTTGTCACGTTACCAAATTACTTTTGCGCTTTCGAAGCATGGCAAATGTAACTCTTTTATTTTTTCGAAATTTTTGGTTATGAAAAGTATATCTATGAATGTGATGAAGCAATAAAGTACCCGAGTAAGAGCCGTTGATCTCCACACCCGAAAGAGATGGTTCTGTTAGGAAAGATTGAATTTAAAGTGGTCCTCGTGACCCCGATCTTTCCCCGGGAGCCCCTTTTACGTGTCCCGATAACGGCCCAAAAGGAACTTTGTCACGTTATCAAATTGCTTTCTCGTACCAAAAAGAATTAATCGTTTTGAAACCATATAAAATGTTTATATGCTTTTTACGTATAAGTAAAGAAGAAAGATAATGTTGCAAAATAAAGAATTGAGAACTGATAGAAATATACGTGACTGATTCATGTATAAATATATACAAAATGTTTGTATGAACTGGTAAATTAGATTTACTGCTTTGATTTGAAATGTATCTTATCATAAACGCAAAGCTACTCCTATTGGATAGATAGTAGTTATATACGTGACTGATTCATGTATAAATATATACAAAATGTTTGTATGAGCAGGTAAATTAGATTTACTGCTTTGATATGAAATGTATCTTATCATAAATGCAAAGCTACTTCTATTGGATAGATAGTAGTTATATACGTGACTGATTCATGTATATATACAAAATGTTTGTATGAGCTAAATGGTAAATTGATTTACCGCTTTGATAATAAATGAGTAAATTAGATTTATCATTTTAAGGAACCGTGAAAGAATGTTATGTCAAAGAAAGACTGAAAAGGAACTTTCAATGGTCTTTCCGCGTACGTCTTTTCACGTGTTCATAAGTTCGTTTAAAGTCACTTAATAAATCGACTAATTATAAATGTGTAAATTAGATTTATCATTTTTAAGAAACCGTGAAGGAAGGTTGTGTCAAAGAAAGACTGGAAAAGAAACTTTCAAAGGTCTTTCTCGCGTACATCTTTACGTGTTCGTAAGTTCTGTTTAAAGTCGCTTTAACAAACCGATCGCTTACGATGTTAAACCCAAAAATTAAGTAATATGCCCTACCTACTTTGTCCTCGCATATCATTGTTCATCGCGTACGTGACCTACTCGCAGGCGTCACCTTTTACCTTTGGTTTTCGAGGGTTATGTCCGACATAACGAACCAAATAGAGCGAGGTTACTTACCAATGATTTCCAAAACAGCTTTTGGGCTTGGGGCAAAGTTTCGTTAAAACATATGATGTTTAGCGAAACCAAGAATCACATAGAGATGTGATTAGCAAAGAGTTGCTTACCTAAGATAATTAATAAATGAGTTATTCAACGATAACTTGATTATCAATGAAAATAGGGATCTTGGTCCTAACTACAAACGGAATAGAACAAATTTGTAGTGGGAGTTTTATTTGGAATAAAACATTACATGAACAAAGCTAAAAATCTTTACATTTTACGTTGTAGCACATGGCTAAAGAAACTCTTACTAATAGGTTCCGTGCGCTCGCTCATACTAAGACATGAGAAACTCGAGTACGTCCTTAAATACACTAATCCCTCGCACAAACTGTAGTAGAGTCGCACAAAGAAATGAAGTCACCATGTACAACAAGCACAAAGAAGATGAGCTTGATGTACAAAGTTTCTTGGTCAAGAAATTTAAGGTGACTAAATCTCCGCCGAGTCATAAGATGACCGAGGGCGCTTCTTGACACTCACATGCTCCGTATGACGAGCGATGTTGAGCAATGGAGAAGCTTAACAAATCATTGAGCAAAAGTTTGTTACGATGTTATCCCGAACTCTCTCCTCCTAGCTATTCTAATTTCATCGAATTATTATATGCTGGGAATGGACAAGAGCTTGCAGGAGCTCCAAGGGATGTTGAGGATCACTGATGGGGAGATGAAGAAGAGTTCTTCTATCCTCGTGATCCAAGAAGGTACGAGGAAGATTAAAAAGATGAAACGCAAAATGACTCCTAAAGTGGCACCTAAGTACAAGGATAAAGGGAAGATGGTTCCTAATCGAACACTCCCAAAGCAAAAGTCTCTTACTCTCGATCGCTTTTACTATCAAAGTAAAAGTCATCGGAAGAGGAAATGCCCCTAAGTATCTGGAGATGTAAGGACGGGAAAGGTTCCCAAGACTTCAACTTAAGATATTTTTATTGTTGAAGTTAACGTTGTTACCTCTATTCATGATCGAGTATTGGATATCGGATCATGTGCTCATATTTGTTCAAATATAGAGGCACTAAATAATAGGAGAAAACTACGTAATAAGGAAATACAACTCCGAGTTGGAAACGATGCACAAGTCAAGTTGTAAATGTAATAAATGGAAGTATAGAGTTGTGTTTGCCTAGCGGGTTTATAATGGAACTTGAAAATGTATATTTTGTTCCAAGTATTTTCGTAAACATCATTTCAATCTCATGTTTAGAAATGAATGGTTTCTCTTTTGTTATAAAGGACAATGGTTGTTCTATATACAAAGATGAGTTATATTATGGATCTTCTTTTATGATGAATGATCTTTATATACCGAAATAGACAAACCTATATTTAACATCAATAAACGACTAAAACATCTCATGAAAGTATGACTTTCATATGGCATTATCGCCTTGGTCATATAAACGAGAAACACATCAAAAGTTACATGAAGTTGACTTCTTGGTAATTTTAATATTGTGAATCTTGTTTACGTGAAAAATGACCAAATTGCCTTTCTCCAAGAAGGGCGAAAGGACAAGTGACTTATTAGCCCTTATACACACAGATGTATGCGACCAATGAGTACTTGTACAAGAAACAAAGATCGCTACTTTATCACGTTTATCGATGATTACAGAGATATGGTTATGTCTACTTGATGAGACATAAGTCCGAATCATTTGAAAAGTTCAAAGAATTCAGATCAAGTAGAAAATCAATCGAATAAAAGTATTAAGACCTTACTACTAGACCGTGAAGGCGAATACTTAAGTTATGAGTTTATAATGTACTTAAAAGAATGCGGGATAGTCTCACAACTCACACCTCCGGAACGCCACAATGGAATGGTGTTTCTGAGAGGAGGAATCGAACTCTGTTAGACATGGTTCGTTCCATGATGAGTAATACCACACTCCCAAAAATATTTTGGGGGCACGCACTAGAAACTGCTACACTAATAATAAATAGAGTTTCATCCAAGTCGCAGAAAAGACTCCATATGAGTTATGGTTTGGTAAGGTACCAAATATGTCTTATCTTAAAATTTGGGGTTGCAAGGTATTTGTCAAACGTTCGACTTCTGACAAACTTGGACCCAAAGCTGACAAATGCTTTTTCGTAGGGTATCCTAAGGAAACGAAAGGATATTACTTCTATTATCAGTCCGAGAACAAGATAATTGTTGCTCGTCATGGTATATTTTTGGAGAAAGAGTTTCTCGCAAAAGGAAGTAGTGGGAGTAATGTAATACTTGAAGAAATTCAAGATACATCACACAATACAATATCTGATACTGATCAGATAAACCCACCACTTGATTCTTCTACTAATGAGCATTTGGAAGAACCAAATCTACAAATAGTCAGGGAAGAAGTTCTAGTCCCGAGCTCATCTACTTCAACGCAAGTTGAAATAGAACTAAATCCGCATACCGATGTGGATGAAGTTCGACAAACTCAAGAACAAGTGCTACGAAGGTCACATAGATGTCCGTGCACCCGAAAGGTACATGGACCGCATGAAGTCTCGCATTTGATGCCGAAGATCCTCCGACCTATGCGAAGCAAAGGATGTACCCGACTCGATAAATGGTCGGAGGCCATGAGATCCGAAATACAATCCATGTATGACAACAAGGTTTGGAACCCGGTCGCACCACTTGTCGGGGTAAAACCCATAGCTAACAAGTGGGTTTTTTAAAAGAAAAACAGCATGGATGATAATATGATCACATACAAAGTACGGCTAGTAGCGAAAGGTTTCAAGCAAATTCTCGACGTAGATTATGATGAAACTTTTCGTCCGTAGCTATGTTTAAGTCAATTCGGATGTTCCTAGCAATTATCGTATTTCATGATTATGAAATATGGCAGATGGATGTCAAAACCGCCTTCCTAAATGGAAATTTGGAAGAGGACGTGTATATGATACAAATTTATAAGTTTTGAGGATCCAAAGAATGTCGGGAAGTTATGCAAGCTTCTCGATCCATTATGGATCAAGCAAGCATCACGGAGTTGGAATCTTTGATTTGACGAAGAAGTCAAATGCTTTTGACTTCGCGATGCGAAGAAGAACATCAGTGTATACAGAAAACTAGTGGGAGTGTCATCGCTATTTTAATCCTCTATGTGGACGATATACTCTTAATGGGAAATAATATTCCCTATTGTAATCACCAAATCTTCATTAAAGAAAGTGTTCTCAATGAAAGATTTGGGCGAGACTGTTTATATACTAGGCATAAAGATCTATAGAGATAGATCTAAGAGACTTATCGATTAAGTCAAAGTACATACATTGATAAAGTGTCGAATCTGTTCAAAGACGCAGAATTCTAAGAAAAGATTTCTCGCCAATGAATCATGGTGCACAAATTTAGCAAGACTCAAAGTCCATTGACAATCGATGAGCAAAGCATAATGAGTAGAGTACCATATGCTTCGCTATTGGCTCTATCATGTACGCCATGTTGTGCACTCGCCCGATGTCTCGTACGCTTGGAGTGTGACGAGTAGATATCGTGCTAATCCATGCTAGAGCACTCGAATGCCGCAAAGAATATCTTTAAGTACTTAAGAAGAACTAAGGATATGTTTCTCATCTACTTGTGTTGACTTTGAGCTCGTGGTAAGTGGTTACACAGACGTTATCACCTCATATGAAAAATTATAAATAGAGGTGACGTAAAGATTTGTAAAATTGACACAATGCGCAACACAAACTGATCCACTTACAAGATCTCTACCTCAAGCCAAGCACTAGTTGCACATATCTTCTATGGGTTTGAGACACATAGAGATTGGTCATGATTTTTCTTTAAATCTTAGAGATTTATAGAATAAAGATATTTGTATAAGGCAGAGCTCAATATGATCGACTCCAAGGTTAAGTGGGAGATTGTTAGTTTGTAATAATCTTGAAGTCAATAATACGATAAATTTGTTATATAAAGCTTTGTTCATGAATTGATATTTAAACGATATTTTGTTTCCTCGAGTATTATTGAATTTATGAATCATTCCGAGTTCATGACTGAATTGTGAAACTTCATAATATAGAATATACTCTTAAAAGTCACTAACCAAGGTAATTAGCAGAACACTAATTAACCGTTATCGTTAGTATGTGGATTAAATGATGGTCAAGTTTTACGTACCATGACAAAGAGTTGTCATTTTAATCACATAGATAGATGTTCTAGAACATCGTATTTGATAGACCCGAATGAAACATTAAATGGAATCGTGTTCGTGTCATTAATGTTTTCGTTCGCATTAAATTCTAAAGTATGAGGTATTCATCTTTCCTACATAAGATATGTATGTGTGTGATTTCTACCAAACGTTATCCGTAAAAGGTGGCTATAAAGGTAGCTCTTCTTATACATAACTTATGCGAGGAAGAGATGGTTTGCCAAAAGTACTATTGTCCCTCGTATTTCTATACGAGTTATAAGATCATCAAGTTCCTTTGATAGAGTAAGATTATCTCGCTAGCAAGATAATTACAAGAGTAATTATATTTGATAATTTACTCAGATCAAGAAAAGATTAAGTTTGCAAGGATGACACATACCTACCTTGAAACTGATCTCGATAATGCATGAGACAAAAGAATTAAACACAAGTAAATAGTTTATCGGATCATGATATTGTACAAGACATCATCATCTCGTGTAATTGATGGTCATAGTGCATTCTCGCCGATGCCTCCTATGATTATAGAAGTTAAAACGGCTTTAACTCTATTTACCAACATAACACGATCCTCGTTTCGTCACACCGTATAGAGTTAATCTGAGAATCTTATTGATTAATTATGAATTGTTTATAATTAATAATAAGATGGTTATAATTAATTATATATGATATAATTATATTTGTCATAGAGATGACAAGAAGCAAAAATCGATTGAATTTATAACGTGTTGACACGTCGTATAAATTCGCCGAAACAACAACCGAGAAAAATATAATTGTAGATGACAATTATATATATTTGATTTGGATTTTAAATGTTAATTATGGATTTGAATTATGGGCCAAAGCCCATTTATAATTAAAGTCTTAATTAATAATTAAAAGCCCAAAATCAGAAAAGCCCAAAATTAAAAAAGCCCAAAAACCGAAAAGCCCAAAAAGGCCCATGAAAAGCCCATGATGACCTCCAAGGGTATTTTGGTAATTTATCCAAAAGCCCAAGGGTATTTCGGTAATTTGACCAAAAAGCCCAATGGCGTTTTGGTAAATCGATAAACTTTAAGGTATTTTGGACTTTTCACATTGAAACCTCCCTACTATTCATGAGGGCATTTTGGTAATTTGTCAATTCCACTTTTTCTATAAATAGAGGGTAGGGTGAGAGAAAAAGTTCCACCAAATCGCTTCCACTTTCTCTCTCTCAGATACTATTGTTTCGAATTCACGGATCGGTGAATAGTGTTTTTACGAAAGTTGCGTATTTCGCACATTTGTGAAAAACAATTATCATGCGAGTCGTGAATAGTACTATTTCGTCTTTTCTCTGGTGAATAGTGTTTTTGCGAGAAACCGCGCTTTACTGTATTTCGGCAAAAGAAATAAACCGCTCTCTCGTCACCCCTGGTGGATAACCTACGAGAGGCATCGACGTTTGGTGCTCCGAGACAAGCCGATTTTCATTCCAATTGAAATTTGGAAGCGAGGTATAACATCTTATATTAATCTATTTAATTGTTAAGTAGATTAATATTTTAGAAATCAATCATGGAGTAGATCAATAAAGGTTTAAAGAGGTGTGTATCTCTCTAATCATCCGACACATCACTTTAACCCTAAGCTTAAGTTAAGTAAAATAATATTTTACCGTTTTTGTAAAGGATTAAATGTCTCAGTAACTCTCTGCTATTATCCGACATACTTTAATCCCTAACTTAAGTAGAAGTAAAATTTTTGTTCTACGGTCTTTCCGCAGCTTGAGCATTAATGGGATTTGGGCATACCGAATCCCAACATTTTATGGATATAAGACTCACAAACTAATTCTGAAACATACTGAACTTCAGGACGTATCTTTTTCAACACTTCGAGAGATAGATGCCCCAACTCATAATGAACCTCCTTAGCACTACTAGTACTCATGTATGCCACTTACTGAGGTGAGCTCTCCATGCAATACAGTCTTTTGTCCTTATATGTTGTGTCAATCAGTCTGTTCGTCCCCAGTTTCTGAAATATATATTTAGTTGGGGTGAAGGTAATAGAGCAATATAACTATTATGTTATTTTACTTACAGATATAAGATTTTCAAGAAAAAAGGAACATATAAGATAGATGATAAAGATATATTTTGAGAAATATGGGTGGATCTGATTCTTTCTATATTATAGGTAGAATCATTGGCTATTTGGAAAGGTAGTTGTGAGGTAGTGACAAGTTTTGATAATATACTTTTGTTACTAGTAATGTGGTTAGTAACACCTAATCAACAATTCATAATGATTTTGATGATATAAACAGTTGAAAGTCATACCTGGATGGGTTAAAGTAGCCCTCAGAGTCTAAGAGAAGCCCATATGCTCAAGTCGCTGAACAAAGTGTATCAACTTCATCTGAATTGGTGCGGTAATTGGGTGATTGGTCGACAGTGGCCACCTAAGCACGAAGAGGGTGTGATGAACCTTTAGGGCATTTTGGGCATTCCCACTTCATATATCCCCACTCCTAACAATAATGACACTACATACTCTTATTGCTATCAGAATTGAAAGTGCCTCCAAAATTTTTTCCTCCTTTAACAAATAATTGTCATGTGCTCTTACCTTTGTAAGAGCATCATTAATGTCGAGTTTTCAGTAATGGGTGATGATCCAATCCCGTCAAATGGAAACATCTCCCGCAGAAGATGATACGTAGCAGATAATGATGATATAGTCGCCTGACCAAGAAGGATTAGTCATGCTGAGGAGTATTTAGATGACATACATTCAATAAATGTGAGGGTATTCAGTTGCTCCAATATCTTGGTTGAGTCTACACTGAAAGAAAATAAATCTCTCATCTCATCAGATAATTTCTTGAATTTGTGAAGTACTCAGTAAGAGTTGCATCACCCTGTTCACACCTTGCATATGCCTGAGAAACTACGTATGCGTGTGCCATACTAGTTCTTTTAGAATATGTAGATTGGAGTTGATCCCATATTTTCTTGGTGGTTTTAAAGGTATGTACAGTTGATTAAATATCAGGCTCCATCGTATTCTACATGATCATGTGAATAGAGCTATCCTAAACTTTTCACTCCTCGGTAGTTTGTGATTCATCTGTGATACTTTTCCTTCGAAGGGAATCTAACCCAGTCTTGACCATTATTCCCAATTAGAGTTAGATAAGTTAACAAAAAAATTTAATTGCCGGGTGGATATCAATTGTGAAATCATGGGTACAATTAGAGTATTATATTCCTTATCCTTCTCCATTAAAAGAAAATTCTAGGGATAACTAACAACTTTCAGGATCAAATTTGAAAAAAAAAATAATTCTCTTCAGTGTCCAGACTCGATGGATTTCTATTTTCTCCAATTAAATGAGAATTTCCTCTCCTTCAATAGTAACAAAAAAGGAGAAGCAAAACTCTTACAGACTCGATCTCTTCTTCAAATAGCGATTGGAGAAGAGGCTCGATCTCTCGAAGCCAGAGGGTAGGAGGCAGAACGTGGCTCACAGATTAGACTTAGATAGAAGCAATACACGCCGACAAAAGATGAACGGTCACCAGGAGGGACTGAGGCGATGCGGGCGGACAAGAGGCGACTTGAGCAGGGTTGGATCTGGTCGTCGAACAGATGCACGAGTGTGCATAGACGAGGGATCTGATCTAAACAAAGATGAAGCAGAGCTAGACAACCAAAGTTGGTCGGAACCTTAGATAGTCGTCGACGAAGCCGGCTCTGATACCATGTAAGTGAATAAACTAAAGAAAAAATAAATACTGAATTCCATAGTTCAGAAAGGGTGTGTTTGGATCGTGCAAATAATAGCCTAATAATAGAGGAATTGAGAATAACAAATGAGGATAGTGAAATTTTTTTAATTTTTTGGTTAGCGTAGGGATAATAAAAATGTGATGTTATTCTGGATAGTAGAAATATTATTTGGATTGTTTGTTGAGAATAGTAATAGAGAGTTGAGAAGAACAATAACTATTTCATGCTCATCACAGAATAACAGAATAACAGAATAATAACTATTCTTACTGTTCCGAAATAACAGATTTGTGTTTGCATACACAACTGCTATTTCTATTATGAGAACAACAACTATTCTGCTATTCTTAGCCCATCCAAACATACTCAAAGAGAACACCTCTGTACATATAAAGAAAATAAGACCAAAAATAAAAACTATCCTAATTGCTAAATTACATACTAAATTACATCTATTATCTAATATATCACCTAATTACATCGGCTATCCTTTAACAAAAACTAGATATTTTTCATAATACTAACGAAATATATATAGCATAAAGAATAAAGTAGAACAATTCTCATAATTTGTTGGTCCAGCTTGCTGATACTTCCTGTACCAGTAAAAAATATCTTCTTTATTAGCGAACTACATCAACTCATTTCTTTGTCTAGGACTCTAGGTGAATTCTAAATCGCACTAGAGAATATGAGATAATATTTGTGGCCATCTGAACGAAGCATTAGGATATAGTACTGCTAAATTATGAGGCAAAGAACTCCCGATGGGTCAGAATTGTCCTGCGTTAAACTGGACCTTTGTTTCTATGATATTTCTGCCTTCTCTTCTCTCTGATATTTTTATTGAAGGCCTTTGAACGTATTGTTCACTGAACACTGATTGAATGATTTTTAATTAATAGACACAAATTTTTACAAAAAAAATTGTACCAAGAATTAAACCAGGCCGAACATTGATGACAATCCTGACCCATCGGGTGATAATGAAATAGCAGAGTCGACAAGTTCAAAGTTGTCATTATTGTACCTCTTTACCAAGAAACTTCTTACTGGGAAACTTGTTTTCTTTTTAGGCGTTTGAGTTCGGTTTTGGTGTAATATTAGCCCATAAAAATGACAACCAGCAGTCACATGTGCCAACACAGCTGGTATTTTTTTTTTAATTTCTGGTCTTGCTTTGAGACTTGAATAAATATAATTCTGGAGATGGAGGTATTATGATTTTACTTAAGTCAGAGTTATGCTTTGTAAATAAGTAACAATGTTTTGAACAGTCCTAATATTTTCATGTGAAGAAAATATTATGACAGAAAGAATAAAATCTGCTTATGCAAATAATATGACCAGGACAAAATAAAAAGTGGCATCAAGCGTCTTAAACTGAAAAACTGACAAACCTTGAAGAATAAATTTTACAATAGGTTTACAGTATATGAACAAATAAATCACTCTTTCAGTAGATCTATAGATGACTGGAAATTAATATTACGAACATGAAAATATTTCCCTTCTAAATCCAGTCAAGAATCCTATTAAATTGAGATACTCCTGTTTTTTTCTTTAACAAGGATATATCTTAATCTTAGAGCCCAAAATTTTTGTTAAAGCTCAACTCCTCCGAAACAAAGAGCAAGAAATAAAAAAAGAAAAGAAAAAGAAAACACCTATATCTGGCTGATCTCACCTTCTCGGCATATGCTGACTTCTATTGTCATTACTCGGTTTCCTCTTTTCCCATCTTTAGGCGAAGATAACACACTGCAACAATTCTTCCTTGGAGCCTATACAAACATATGTCAAAAGAACTACATTTATTAACCAAATGGATTATCACAATGAGACTCTTAATCAAGACTGATGTTTATCGGGACTGGTTTTTGTTCCGTGCATTTTTGTAGTGGATTTACTAGTAGTGACAAAACCTCGTTATTGACTCGGTCCTTCTGAATTGCTTTCTGTTACTAACACTACCTGTATAACCAAATTTAACTGAATCCTAAAAATAGTTGCAGATGACAACCAGATAAAGTACTAAAATAATATTTGGCGCTTGAATTACATCTAACTTTAGTCAATCTGATAATAAATGGAAATAAAATAAATAAATAAATATTAGACGTACCCTATCCCAGAGCCCTGGATCGGGCTTCTTATAAACCACAACCTGATCGACCAGATCAGCAGGATTGGCTGTCTTCCAACGACAAGATCGTTGTTTTTCCTTGTGCTTTCTGTATTCTGTCACAATTGCCCGTTTTCTCATGTCAAGTCGTGTAGCCGAGAGGTAGTACACATGTGGCTTCTGGCATGGGTTGCGAGCTACTGGCCTGGTATTAAAAGCATATGCAGTATAATCAGCACGTCTATACCAATTAAGAAATGTCCTTGTTGGTGTTTCCATTTCTCTAGGTGACATCACCTCTCGTACTATTTGCACGGCGAACCCCCAAGAAACCGACACTGTCCATCTGTTGGTCTTGTCATAACAAATTGATTGTTGAATCACTGCTGCTGAGTCGAACCGTACCGGTCCAGCAAATAATTTTTTCACTGCAGCAGCTCGGGACATAGAAGGGAAAATTGGCTGTACCACATCAAGATGATGCAACGATACTAGAGGTGCAACAGGGTGCGCAGCTAGAAGGCCCAGAAGATCGCCATACACATCGTATTGGTGAAAACCAGGGTGACGAGTGAGTGGCACTCCTAGTTCGGCCATGCATGCTTGAATCCTGTCATCACTCCCATACAGAGCCGGGTACCGTTTTATGCACGCATCTTGCATTTTTGCAATTGCAGCTGCAAGTGGCTGGCTAATTGCAAAACCGCCGCCACCATATGCCATGCCATAAGAAAAATATATATTCTGTAAATGGCTTTCGGAATGTGATCCTATATAATATGGTTGTCGATGATCAAATTTCGAGAGCACTCTTACTAAATTATCTGGAATAAAAACGGTATCATCATCACCCATGACGAACCAGCGCACATTTGGCAGGTCCAGGCGGAATGTCTCTGAGACAATACGAGAGATGCGAATTGCCGAGCGGCTTCCTTTCTTATGGGTGTAGGGAAACTTGGATGTATCACCTGAGATCTTTAGCACAGGCAAGCCATTTGAGATGCTTCGGTATCTAAATTCCTTAACAGGTTTGTCCAGCCAAACATAACCGCGCATCTTACCCGGCCGCCACCACGTCTTAATATATTCCCTTCGCTTCTCCCATAGAGAGGATGATGCTGCTATACCAAAGACAATGTGCTGGAGCCCAGTCGGGGTGTAAACCGGCGATTTTAAAGAACTCACGGGACTTGGTTTTTCAGGTGAAGCAATTGAGGACGTATTATCAGAGGAGAGGAGGCGAGAAATTGACACATCATCGAGGTCACTAGTGGGGCACGGTGGGAGGCCCCAAGAGAAAAATATTAGGTTGAGAGAATACATAATGTAGAAAACTATGCACACGGGAAGAACAACGCAGATCATAAGGCGAGAGAGAAGGAAAGAGCGGCTGTAGGAGTACGCTTTGGAGCTGTGGGGCCAAAGACCCCAAAGGGGAGAACCTCTTTTGTAATTTGGAGTCATTGGGTGGTCCTCCTCTCCTCGGCCTTTCATCGTTTTCCTATTGTAACGAGCTATCTATATTCCTTCTATACATCCACAGAATATAGCAACCATATACGCCATTGTTTTGAATACCGAGAGGGAAAAAGTGTGGATGAATGGAAATGAAAGAGGAGGAGAAATTAAAAATAGCCAAAATACTAAAATATGAGCTGGGGGTGCAGCTCTGTGCATTTCTATTGGATATGACGTGGTTTCTCAAGAGCTTTAATGGTATCTGGGTCATTGAGTGAAATTGGTCGATTGACATTGAAACCTGTTGATTTTGTTACGGGTTGTGTTAACATATAATTATGTATTTTGTGGGTTAATGAGGTTTTACTTTTTTTAGGAAGCACCAACCACTTAAATTATAAAATAAATGATTCTGTTTACATAAGGATTTTAAACTTTTAATAAAATATTCATTTTCCAAAAAATAAGCTGAAATAAAATATCATTCCTCCCCTTCTCTTTTCGCTCATAATTATGATTTCAATTTTATTTTTTTCACATCTTTTTCTATAATCTTCGACACTATAAATCATAAAATTTAGCTGAACGTTTATAAAATATTATTTATGAAGAATTATATTTTTAAAAATACATTATCGAATTAATGACACCAATGGTGAGATGCCCAATTTAGGCGCAAAATGCTGACATTGCGAAAGGCGCAAGACTTATATGTAAAAAAAAATACATGCCTGAGTGATAAGAGGCGCACACTTTTTTGATTTCATTAATTTTGATGTATTAAGCGCATCATTATCTATAAAAATGATAACAACAATGATAGAATGTATCAACTATTATGTCAGGAACTAAAACTATGCCTACATATAGAATGTACCAAGTATTAAGATTATGTATATATAGAAAAATAAATGATAGACGTAAAATGTTAATAATTAAGTACAATTATTGTTTAGTATCAATGTCCTTTTAATTACATAATAAAATTATTAAATTCACATAAATAAAATTCATTTTGTTCACACACTAGATTTAATAATTATTGATCTAAATTATACATTGGGTAATAATTACACAATGAATTTAGTTGAAGAGAAAAGGACAAGAAAGTCCATATCTGAGACCAATTATGCAGGTAATCAGGTACATAGTATACCTCTGTGTGTTGTGTGTGTGTGCGCTTCTTCTTCTTCTTTGATGGAGTTCTTTAAAAAAATCACTTTTTTGGGCCATATAAGGTTACAAATATACTAGTGGAAGAAAATTGAAGTTTATTCTCGAAGAAAACGAGTTGAATTAATGTAGTATAACACTTTGAGATGATTAATTACACACACGAAACACAAATTTAAAGGTATTAAGACATTATCTTCATTGGGCGTCACACTGAGTCCGTGTTGTTGTCCATAATGCTTTCACTGGTTCGATGAAAAGAGCATCCACGGTGAGACCAATAGACCCAATGATCCTTGAAATTTTGGTTTTGGACATTTTGTGGGCTGAAAGTAACTGCGTGCTGGGGATTACCAAAAAGGACGACATGGGTGTTAATATGTTAAGCCTTGTTGCAGCCATGTTTGAACTCTATATTGGGTCAACGAACCAATTTTGGTTTATTCAACAAAATTCAAGATTAGAACTAGCAAACCTAATGAGCCCATTAATGGGCCGGGCCTAGCCTTGTGATTCTGCAAGAATCGAAATCGGTTAAATCGGAATTAAGAAAAATTAAAAGCCAGACTCTCACCTTTCTAATTTGTCAAACAAAGAAAATAAAAGGGTACAGGAAAAAAGATATTTAGACATCTCAACAACGAAGCAGAAGTAATTACCTTTTATTGGTGACAATGTTTTATCTGATAAAGATGGGTACTTAAATCATGTTGCATAAGGAGCTTGCAGAAGGTATACCGGTACGAAAACATGCGCTAAATCGAAATGAATCAAATATAATCGGACAGTGGAAAGTTGCAATTACATGCGTTCAAAATATGATTGAAAGCAATTTTCAACAAATTAGGGCTAATTAATAAGTACATCTAACTAACATTACTGTGACCTATGTCACCTATTGGAAACACTACTAGAATTGTAAACAATGACAATTTGAATTTTCAATAAAATTACTTGACCAAATATAAAAAGTGATCGCAAAAATATTCTTTTAGTAGTGTGAGTGAAAAATTTATCACAGAAAATGCCATTACTTATAACAAAAAAATTGTTTGACACGCTATATTATCACTATAAATCAAGCTTATAAAAAATAGAGTTAAAACCTCATTTAAACCGTTAAAATGGATTTTATATTCTATAATGTTAAGTTTGAAAAAAATGTATTTAACTGATTTTCTACGCTTTAATCGTTTCAACTTGAATTAAACTGTTAAATTCGGGAGCCGTTAAACCATTTTTCCTTTTTTTTTTTGATATTTTGGATAATTTGTAAGCAACTATAATTTTACATATCTAACCTCTATAACCATGTGATTTCCCAAAAAACTCTCTTCTCTAACCTAAAAATTACATAAAAAGTAGCTCCCTTTTTCTTCTCTATCAACTCAATTGCAATCAACTTTCTTTGTAACGTCTCACAATGAGTTATTCACTTCTGAATTTATCAAATATTTTATTTAAATTAAAAAATATATTAAATGCTTAAATTCATTATATTTTCATGTTAACTACTTAAATTCATTTGTTCTAACTTACAACTCTATTTTTTTTAAAAAAAAATTCGTCTTTTGGAAGTAATCATTTAATAGAATAGAAAATTTCATTTTTTATATATTTAGTTAATATTTAACAGTTATTTTTACTTAATTTTAAGTAATGATTATATGAAAGTGCCTTGCTTAGTTTTTTTAATATAAAATAATGAATTTAAATAATTGACTGTTTCATAAATTATCGGCTGTGCAATTCCATTTTAACGTGAAATCATTAAATGATACCTTACTGTTAAGATCTGTTTAACATTTTTTTTAAATCATCCTATAAATTATTTTAGTGACTATATATTAATTTGTCACAACTATGCAGCAAAATAATGACAACATCTGCAAATGATTACTATTGAGGATGTAATTGAGACTATAGTTCATTTCTTCATAAATAGATGCACTAATCCAGAATGATGAATTAGTATCAGATTTTTGAGGCACTTAGTGTTGGACCAATGATCCAACACTAATTATAATACTAATGTAATAAAAAATCTAACAGTAATTATAATAACTAGTGTCAGATTTTTAGAAAAAACTAACACTATTTGTGAAAATTAGTGTTGGATTTTTAGGGGGAAAATGACACTAATTGTGAAAGAAAACCAACATTAATTGTGAAAATTAGTATCAGATTTTTCTAAAATTTATTGCCAGATTTTTAATAAAAATATGATAATTAAAGTTGATTTTTTAATAAAATATGACACTATTTGTTAAATATATTTTTTAGAAACAAATTGAATTTATCATTATTTAAAAATCGATAAATCAGTATGGTGTATTCAATAATAAAATGTAGTTAGAAAATCACTAGAAAAAATCAGCACTAATTTTTGCGACTCGTTAGTGTCGGATTTTTATATAAAAATCAACACTAATTTTTACACTTTTATTGTGAGATTTAAAAAAATAGTAGTAAAATTTATTGACTCATTAGTGCAATTTAAACAAAAAAAAATCAACACTAATAGTTTGAATTCAGTGTCGATTTTTTATAAAAATTTAACATTAATGAGTTAGTAAATTTTTGTGTCATTTTTTTTATAAAATTCAATACCGAAAGTAGACCATCGGTGTCGGATTTTTTAGAAATCCGATACTGATATTTTACTGCCGTCTATTTTTGTTATCCGACACTAATGTGACGATATTGATTCATCATTCTGGACTAAAGATCGTCAATAAAGATGAAATTCTTGTGGTGTATAATTACAATGATGATAATAATAATATATCGATAATTAAACTAATAATAATAGTGATGATTAATAGTAATTGTTGTTACATATATAATAGAAATCTAGCAGTAATTAATATGGTAGTTCTAATGATAATTGAAGATAAAATGATAATATTTTTGTTGTAATGAAGTAGAATAATTTTACTTTAGCTGTGAAAGGTAAGGTATATTTGATAAAGTATAATGAGTTACCTTTATTCTCTAATTTCGGAAATTTTAAATAGAATATGAGCCTCCGTCCATATTTCACTTATCAAACGGAGCCGAAATAAATTTAGAAAGACCTTTTTTTTTCCGATTGGTGCATGGGGATGTCTCATTAGTTTCGTTTTGAAATTTGGAAAATTGACTTCTGCCTCTTGATACAAATCTTTAGGTACACGATATACTTCATATATCACTCGTCGTCACATCAAACGTTTGACAAAACAAATTAGATAATGTTGAATAATCAAAATAGGAAACTGAAGAGTTGGGTGGCATTCGGTAAAATTAGTATATTATGTACCGAATTACCAGTGTTGTAAAACAACCGATTATATATACCGATTCACAGATGATTAATAAAGAAGTTCACAGTTCGTTATTATAAAAATGAATCCGGTACAGGTGCATCTACATCCTTAAGGAGAAGAAATTCTTATTTAATGATAAAATAGATGCTCTTTATGTAGAGGTCGTACATTGAAAATTCAGAAATTTCTGAATTTCTTTATAATATTTAAAGGGAAGGTATCATGTGTCACTAACTTTGGTGGCATCCGATATTACCATCTTGTCTTTTAATTTATATTTTAAAGTTTAATACTTAGATTTTGAATCCAAATCGTTGATCTTGTTTATTTTTTGTGATAGATGTATGCTCGTAAAATTTTATGATTTTTAGAGATCATTTCATACTAGATCAAATGATAATAAAATGAATACATAAAAATAAATTAGGTTCACTAGTTTTATTATCTTTGATCTAGTATGAAATGATCTCTAAAAATCATAAATTTTACGAGCATGCATCTATTATAAAAATGAACAAAATCAATATTTGAATTCAAAAATTAAGTATTAATTTTTAAAATATAAATTAAAAGATAAGTTGGTGATATCAGATGCCACTAAAACTAGTGGCACTAGATCCCTTCTCATATTCAAATTAGATAACTTAGATTTTCATTTTATCTCAAAAAAAAATCTAAATTCTCAAACATTAATAATCATCTTATGATTCTGATCGTTGAATCAATTAGCCATCAAAATTAATTCATCGTTTATTTACATCATTTAATACATGAATCTTGCCATGATAATGTCCTCGACAAAAATTTACCAAGAAACATTTACTTATAATATTTTATTTTTTCTTAAGAAAAATTTATAATAATTCATTTATTTATGACATAATAGTTCATTCATAATTAAAATAAATATGTTATAATAATCAGGTTCATTTAATTCATTATTGTATTATTTGTTTCTTTTTCCGATCCTATTCGACCCGATTAGAATAGGGACAAAATTTCTTTGATTCAATCAGGACATATGTATACCCGATATAAATAAAATAATTAAGTATAAATTAATTATCTTTATGTATTTTACCCACTAATATCAATTAATTAAGTGTTATTAAATATTAAATTTCAAAATTAAAAAAATAAATAATTTGAGTTGGGTTCGAGTTGACTTGACCCAACCTGTATCAGGTTAAAAAAATCTTGATCCATACTCGACTGATCTATTATAGGTTATTTCGGTTGGGTTAGATAAAAAAAATTACACACTTAGGTACATGTATCATGGTTGAAAATGTTTTGTTTCCGAAGTATTTTTTTATTTTGTCTTGCAGGTTAGAATGAAATTTATCACAACTAAATGAATAGGAACTTGTGAAGAACTTTCTTACTTAGCTGTATAATAAATACTCAATTAAACAGTATTCATTGGTTCGTTTTTTTGTTTTTGTTTTAACAAATTGAATATATATTGCACTAATATTTTTCCTCAAATATTTCCTTATAATGGTGTACGTGCTAAAATCCATGGGATATTTTTCCCCTTCAAAAATATGTTAAGAAGTGTGCATCTCGTCGTTGGCACAAAAATATCTACAAATGCCACGGAAACAAATTTATACGTGCATAGCTGATGGTACTGAATATAGAGTTAATTGTATAGATTTGACCCTTTATGCGTTTGGCGATACAAATTAGATATGTCATGCTCCCTGCGTTGTGATTGGCTTTCAATTCCATGACGAAAATACTATCGACTACAGAAAATGTACAGTTTCTTAAGCCTTTATATTTATAGTTGATACCATGGGGCAATTATCGATGACCGTAACATCACGCATGTCCTTTTTATTTCTTTAGAATACAAAACGCATGCTCACCTCCTAGACAGTTCATATGAATTTTCCATGTTTGACTATTAAAGAATGAATATTTTGTCAATTTTAGTTTGGAAATAAATGTTGAAAACTGTCATGCAAATTTGATCCAACAAATATTTTATTACAGTCGTCAACAATTATGTTGGATTTTCCGACCTAGTTTGTCTCTTTCTTAAACATTTTGTTTTGTTTTGTGGAATGCCACTCATCAACTGTAAAATAGACGTTTGCTATTTTTATTTTGTGAAAATAGAGCTCTGTTTTTTTTTTTTTTGTAATGATAGAGCTCATAACCTCCTGGTGCTTTTTTCCCACTAGAGTATGATTAGGGATGTCAATAGAATGGGGTAATTTTAAATCCATATCAATTTAATATCGTTCTTATCTTATTTATATCGTGCCATTATTCATTAGGATTAACATATAATGAATAACTAATAGATAATTAATAATAATTTACTATTTTAATAAAAATATTAAAAATAAAAAATATATTATTTTTAGAAAAATACATATTACCTTAAAGGTAATTAAATAAAATATAAAAACTATAATTGTTGGTTTCATAATCTATAGAAAAATATAAATTAATTTTATGTAAACCAATCTTGTCATAAGTAAATTACACTATATAAAATATTATATATAAATTAGGGGGTGTTAAAACTTGATCCGACTCGATGAGTCAACCCGACCCCGACCCGAAATGTTCTGACAATAAAAGAGTTGAATATGAATCAAGATTTTTTGAACCATCACAGGTCGGATCTTGTACGGTTGACCTGACCTAATCCATTAGTTAATTAATTTATTTATGATTTAATACTAATCAAAATTTAGATGCACTAATTGAGAATAATTATAGACTAATTATTATTAAATTATTTAATATATATAAAATAAATAATAACTACTTGATTATTTTATTTGAATTGGTTCGGGTTGGTAAAAAAATAAAATAATACCGACCCGACCCAATCATATTGTCACCCCTGATATAAATAATCTCAAATAATAATAATAATAATAATAATAATAATAATAATAATAATAATAATAATAATAATAATAATAATAATAATAATAATAATAATAATAATAATAATAATAATAATGGTGTATATCACCATGATAATGATAATTATATATGATGTAATCAAATATAAATTATAAATAATGATATATATTATTTACCTATAGATAGTGGGTATGAAATAACACTTTCGCATATCTTTATCCAATATGTTCACAAAATTTTTTCTTATCATATTCATATCCATTTAGCTAACAAAATAAAAAAAATTATTTATACTCATCTTAATGAATACAATACAGATTATATAATAAACAGATAAAAGGATTTCGTTGATGCCTTTATATGAATCCATTATCTGAGGTTATTCAAGTTACTATCACTCAATCACTTAATATACAAAATGCTCGTTATTTTAAAATTTTCACGTTTAATATTTTAGTTGCATAACTAATACCTGCTATTTTGAAATTTCCCATTTATTGTCTATACTATCAATAAAATGTACGCTCAGGTATAATGGACACTTTACAATTACACAGTAAGTACGTACTTGACTGTTTACTTTGTTTTTTTAAGAAAATGATCAACAGTTGAGGGACGTTGGAAAGTGAAAACTTAATTAACGGAAATCGACTATAATATTTCATAGTCGAATTTTGTCATGGGTATTTTTAAATGCGGTCGTATATGTATATACGTATGCACTAGTTATATATCCGCGCGTTGCAACAGATTTTTTTATTTAAACATTAAAATATTATAAGATAAAAAATTTATATTTATCTAATATTAAATTATAAATTCATCAAATTATAGAGAAAATCTATAATAAAGATTATATTTAATTTTGGATGAGATTTTTGCACAATATGAGTTAATGATTTATGATTTTTATGGCAAGAAAAGTAAATTATTCTAACATATATTATCACCATTAATTTTTTTACCAAATATGCACAAGGTTGCTAAATAAAAATAATAATATTATGAAAATAATAGTATATATGAAAAAGAAATGGAGAGAAAGAGGGGATTAATGGACGCGATCACATACGTATGACAAAAAATAAATATTATCCGTCTAATTGAGGGATAAAATGGGTATAATAAAAAATTACCATGACAAAAAATGGACCCTCCAATTCTTAGATGCTTTATATAATAGTATAGATTAGACAAATTATTTTCGAATGTTGTCATAACTACAATTCGTTTGTGCTATAATTAGATTTTTTTAATATATTTTTTAGTTAACAATAAAAATATATATGTATATATATGTCTGCACAAAATTCACATATGCAGCTGCTATAGGTTGCAAAATTAAATCCGATATGATCTGACTCGAGAAACTCTTTCAATTTGTGAACCCAATCTGATTTGATATTTTAAAAAAATCAAACTTATTCGGCCCCAGGGGCGGCACCAAGGACGTGCCAGCTGGCGCGCTAGCACCCTCTCGGTTCATTGAAAAATAAAAGTTGTACGGTGAAAAATAATTTTTTTTTGACCCAAACATTCTATTTCTTTGAACCGGCCGGGCATCGCGCTAGCACCCTCTCGGTTCATTGAAAAATAAAAGTTGTACGGTGAAAAATATTTTTTTTTTGACCCAAACATTCTATTTCTTTGAACCAGCTGGGCATCTCTTATCGATCGTTTCTGATTCCACCCCTGCTCAGCTCGACTCGACCTGATCCGACCTGACCCGAGATCAAATAACCCATAATCCAATCAATAACAATCTAAGATCAAAAAAAAAATCAACATATAAATCTATCAAGGATTTGATAAGAGAGGAACATTATGTTGAAGAGAACGAAATACTAGAGTGGAGATTTTGTTCCGCTTTGTGCATCTGAGGCAGAAATATTGGTCGCTATGAAGTTGCCGGAGATAACAGGTGATGATTTAATTTGTTGCCTCTTTGTCACAAACAGTGCCCATTCCACAGGATGTACTGGTGCCGATGTCTGTTCTGGAGCAGTAGACGGCACATAAGCTGGTACGCATGACAGTAGGAACACAGGCTAAACTGGTACCGATGTCAGTGGGGATGGGGATTGATCTGGAGTTGCAGTCAACATTGGTACCGATGGTACCGATACTTAGCTCACACCCATCTCGTCTTCTTGAAGACACACCACATAGCACAACTCGAGATGCTTTCACTGACAAGGGGGTGGCACAGGGATCGAGCATGCAGAGGTCATAGCCACCTTTGGAGCTCTCTTTGATCCAGCTCTCGGCATCGGCACAACAATGACGCAGTATTAGATTGAAAGTCAAGGTTTTGTCTGGTGGTGTGTCTAGGGAGATTTCTCAGCTAGATTCAGGTAGCATTATTTTGTCTCAATTTCCCTTTACTCGACCGAGATAAAGGTCATTTTGGTTTTCGTATTATGGATGTTGGTTCAGGCTCACGCTTTTTTAATGATATTTTTTATTTTGATTTTTTTCAGGACATATAGATTAGTTTTAGGTAATGATGAAGTACAGCATAATGCAATTATAAAACATTTTAGCAAGATAATGACACAATTGTTGGCTAAGTCTAAAGATGTTACATTTGGGATGACAACTGTTGTACATGGATGATGGTGAGGGGCGATTAATTATTCAATAATTTTTTTTATGCCGGAACAATCGAGGTTTGGGCTCTTCTCATAAGAGGAATATAGTGCATGATTTAGTTCAATTTCGTAGTATAGATATAGTGACAATTTAAGAAACAAAAAAGCAGGAATTTTCTAACAGAATGCTTAGAGCAATTGTTCCTAAGTTTGATCAATGGGTTCAGTTACCAGTTACGGGACTATCTGGAGGTATATTAGTAGGCTTATGATAGTTCTAAATTTATCATTGAACAAACCTTGATTGCTAATTTTTTCAGTACTTTTTTAGGGTCCGTTTGGCAAATTAAGGAATAGTTTTGGAAGAGTGGAAAATTTGGAAGAGTGATAGAATAATATTTTTTTTGGAAGAGTGGTAGAAGAGTTGTATTCTTTACTATTCGGAAGAGCAAAAATATCGTTTTGCAATTGTTACTCAGAATAGTTAAAATATGAATAATTATGATATTAATAATGATGATGATAATAATAATAATAATAATAATAGTAAAAAATAATAATCATAATAGTAAGATAATAATAATAATAAAGTAATAAAAAATAATCATAATAAATAATAATATTATAATAGTAATATAATAAAAATATAAACATAATCATCATATAGTAATATAATAATAAAAAAATATAATTATAATTATAATTATAATAATATAATAATAATAAGTAATCATAATTTTAATATATAATCATAATATAATAATCATAATCATGATAATAATAATTATAGTCATAATCATAATAATATAACCATAATCATAATCATAATAATATAATAATAAAATATAATCATAATCATAAAAATAATTAAAAATAATTATAATTATAGTAATATAATAATAAATTAATCATAAATATAATCAACATATAATAATATAATACAACATAATAAAGTAATAAAAAATAATCATAATAAATAATAATATTATAATAGTAATATAATAAAAATATAAACATAATCATAATATAGTAATATAATAATAAAAAAATATAATTACAATCATGATTATAATAATAATATAATAATAAGTAATCATAATTTTAATAATATAATCACAATATAATAATCATAATAATAATTATAGTCATAATCATAATAATATAACCATAATCATAATCATAATAATATAATAATAAAAATATAATCATAATCATAAAAATAATTAAAAATAATTATAATTATAAGAATATAATAATAAATTAATCATCACTATAATCAACATATAATAATATAATACAACATAATAAAATAATAATAAGTATTAATAATCATAATTATAATCATCATAATATAATAATATAATAATAAATAATCTTGATCATAATAATATAATAATAAAATAATTATATTTATATTCATAATATAATAATATAATAATACTAATGGTAACGATAATATAATGACAATAATGATAATAATAATTTAATAATAATAATATGATGATGATAATAATTATAAATAATAATCATAATATTAATATAATAATAAATTATAATCATAAATATAATATAATAATATAATAATACTAAATTTTAATCATAATCATAATATAATAATATAATATAATATAATCAAACAATAATCGCTATTCCGACGAGAGCTAATCCGGTATTGCACCTATAAGTTGGTATACCGGATTAGTAATATTCCACACTCTTCTACTTAGTTTAAAATTCATTTGGCAAATTAATTCGTCGGAATAACTATTCTATTCCAACTTTTTGCTATTCTATTGGGTGCCAAACACTCCCTTAGTTAAGAACAAAGTAGATAATATATGTTGAACTTTTACTATTATGTATGGGCCAGTAGATTCTGAACTTAAAGCTCAATTTTGGAATGAGTTGAGGTATATAAATACTGTTAGGACTGAGGCTTGATTTGTTTGTGGTGATTTTAATGTTATCAGGTATAGATATGAAAAATTAGGTTCTAATTTTATTGCTAGGACCAACACTAGATTTAATGCTTTCTTGGATGATATGAATTTGATTGAATATGAATTATCCAATAGAAAATTCACTTGGTCTAATGGTAGAAGTTATGTCCTTTTAGATAGATTCATATGCAGTATGCAATGAGATTCTTTATATTCTAATTGGCTAGTCTCTGATTTAGTTAAATATGACTCTGATCATTTTCCTTTAGTACTACATACTAGTATGACTACTATACAACCTAGTTCTATATTTAAATTTGATACTGCATGGATTGATAATCATGAATTTAATAAACTAGTGCATAACTGGTTGGATGAGTTTAAATTGACAGGGATATAGACAATTGTTGGCATGAAAAACTTAAACACATGAGGAAAAAAATAGAGGATGACATAGGATATTTTTTGGGAGAGAAAAAAAAGTAAAAAAATCAAGATGAAAATAAGACAATGATTTGTTTGATCCCCAAAGAACATATAGATTTGATAACACACGAGGCTGAGATTTGTTTAGAGGCAAAGACAATATTAGACAATATTTACCTTGAAGAGGTTAATTATTGAAAAATATGTCCAAAAATCAATGGCTTTATGAAGGGGATTCAAACACTATTTTTTAATAGAATAGCTTCTAATAGGAAGATTTTTTTTTTTAAATTGGACATGAAAATAGATGGTTCTCTTTGTGACTCATTACCACTCATTGAATCTCATATCATAGATTTTTATAAGTCCTTGTTTGATGAGGAAGAGAATAAACAAACCTCTCCTGCTTCCCTTTTTTAGGATGATAAGTACATGCTTCCTGAAGTTGACACAGCTGTTTTAGAAAAATCTTTTATTGAGCTTGAATTATATGAGACAGTGTTTGGGTCTGAACCATTTGGTGTTCCTGGACCTGATGGGGTTATTCTTTTATTTTATTTTATCAGCATTTTTGGACTTTGATTAAGCAAAATTAGATGATCTTACTTAATCATTTTTATCATCATACACTTAGGATTGTAAAGTTAAATAAGACAATGATTTGTTTGATCCCCAAAGAACAACATGCTAGTACTATTAAAAAATTTAGGCCAATAAGCTTAGTGAACCGATGTTATAAGATTATTTCCAAAGTCTAACAAATGGATTAGATCTTCATATGGATAAACTAGTAGATCAGGCTCAACAATATTTATATAAGGTAGATTAATTCTAGATAATGTTTTGACAGCAAATAAGATTTTAAATTGTATTAGAATTTATAATCAGAAGGTGTAGTTCTTAAAGTGAATTTTAAGAAAACATATGATAAAACTAATTTGGCCTTTTTACATGAATTGATGTTAAGTAAGGGCTTTAGGCCAAAATGGTTAGATTGGATGGATAATGTATTAATTGATTCTTAGACCCGTATTAACTTTAATGAGAATCTTACTTAATTTTTTCAGTATAAGAGGGGATTGAGGCAAGGGACTCTTTGTCCCCCTTTATTTTGACCTAGTCACAAGTTATTTGTGTCAAATACTACAAAGCGATAGACATACTAGTATGATACAAGAGTTAACCCTGAACTTGATAATGGACACAAAATTATTAATTTTCACTATGCTGATGGCATTATATTTTCTTTTGCGAGCATAATCTAAGTGTGTGGAGGCAATGTTGTGGGCTTTATTGGCTTTTGAGTCTCTGTCAGGGATAAAAATTAATTTTAGCAAGACTAAAATGAATCCTTTGAATTTGGATAGTGAGGAGGCTTCAATATTGGCTGCTCTCATAGGTTATAATTTTTTTTCCTTTCCTCTTAATTATTTGGATGTGCCTTTATCTACTAACAAACTTAAAATTATAGATTGTAAGGTTTAATTGATAAAGTCCAAAAGAAAACCCAAACTGGACTGACTCTATGTTGTATATAGGTGATATAATCACTCTTTTGGATTTAGTTTTATCCATCACATATCTATATATGCTATCTTTGTATCAAATGCTAATTAAAATGAGAAAAAAATTGATAGTATTAGATGCAAGTTTTTATTCCAATATACTTTCCAAAAGAAGAAGTGTGTCTTAGTACAATGGAAATGAGTTTGTTTACCAAAATTGATTTGGGGGGGGGGGGATTTGTAGAGGGGTATGAATATTTTTTTTGCTTCTTAGACTTTGTAGTGAGGTTAAAGATTTATAATGTATGAATATTTGTCATGGGTATTTTTAGACTGATAGATGATTGGTGAATGTGCTCTCATGTCTTCTTATTTTTATTTGTTCCAGCTATGCACTGAACCCATATTACAGTATATGAAGTGGTTATGTCTGCTATCCAAGCTTTGGCCTTCAAAAGGGTAACCATAAATGTCTTATTGTTTGAATTCAATGAGCTATGTACTCTGATAAGGTAGATTACTTTGATTGATAATAGTGATCAATTGAAATTCTGCAGATGTCTATGATTAGTTAATGTTCAAATGTATCACTTATAATTCTACAGATAAATAGTGAATTTTATCAGTTTCAGTTTCATTAAAAGTAAAAAAATCATGTGCTGATGTGTCATAATAAATTTCTAACTAAGGATAATTTGCATTACAAGTGATTGGATTGGCCTCACACACCATCTTTGTTGTGCTGCAGATGAAACAATACCATACTTATTTGTTACTTGTTCCTTTGCAAGTCAAGTTTGATTTTGGATATGAAAGTATCAAGTTTATTTTGTATAGTGCCATGAATTTGATGCAGTGCTCACCTTTGAACTTTCTTTATTTGGAATTCTGAAGAAAAGTTTTTTATAGTGCTTTGTGGAATTTGTTGGCTTTATGACAAAATAGAAATAATATGATATTTACAAATTATCCTTCATAATCAGTTAGATCTAATATATATATATTTAATTATCTCACTCGTTTAATATTAGTCAGGAAAAATTGAGACATCAGTGTTGCCTTATATTCAACATTGGCTAGTACATGACATGAACTTGTTCCCCATCCAGATGCTTAATCCTCTATCAGAGATTAACATTGGAATTAATGTGGGAATGTAAAGATTGCTAATATTGCTATGTGTGCTAGTCCATGACATATTATTGTGTTAGTTTGCTTGGTGTTGCTACAAAGTTTGTTTGTGTTGCTTATGTTTACTTGAGATGTTGCATGCTTATTTGTTGCTTGCACTCAGTGTTTGCTAGTGGCTGATACTTGTTGTTGCTTATAAGTTGGGTTGAGTTCATTTAGGAAAAGGATAATGATGATGATGATTCAATAAATGTGTGTGTGGAGATGTTATCATTCAATCACAGAACCAATAAGAATATATACTGCTTTGGAAAATTATTTTGAAGTTGAGTTGTCTGAATTATTTTTATAGCGGGCTTTCAATGGGTAGGTAGGGATGTTTGTAGTTGATTTGTTTTATTTATTTATAACTTAATTGTTTCAATAATGAAACATTCCAAGGATTTCATTAAAAAAAATATATAAAAATCAACCCGATTCAACTCTCATCAGACGTAGTACAACTTAATTTCTTTAGAAAATCAAACTAACCCCGTATAACCCATCTAAATTTGATCCGACCTATCCGATTATTACTTCTAGCAGCTGCATACCATAATTACGGTATACAATTAATGGTCTTCTATATGCATGAAAATAATTCACATTTAAAAACACTGAAATACATAATATCGAGAATGATGCTTTTTTCAGTTCTAATTACACCTGGCAAATCGGGCGGGTCGAATTATTTTCGAGTTAGATAAAATTATATATGATTTAATTACGGATACATATTGATATCAGATCAATATTCTGTATTAATCAATTTCAGATTCGGTATATTTATGGGTCAAAACAACTATATCACTCTGATAGTCAAGTTCGATTTTTATCGGGTTCCGGACTAATATGGATAATGGTTGATTTAGATGTCAGATTTTTCTTGATTCAGATCATAGTAAGTTATAGATAATAAGGTGCGGGTTTCAGATAAAAATTGAGCATTTTAAGTTGTATTTGAATCACATTAGTTGATTTATTTAGACTTTGATCACTTTCTATTTTGAGTTATACTAAAATAAATATCTTACAAAAATTGTGTGCTTTTGCATTTGAAATTAAATTACTCAATTTAATTGTATGATTTTGAATTTTATCGGGTCAAATAATCAGATTAAATTAATAAAATTTAAAAATATCATGACTAATGCATATATATATATATATATATATATATATAGAGAGAGAGAGAGAGAGAGTTGACTAAAATGCAACGCGTTGCACGAATGTACCCGTGCAACGCGTTAAAATCTCAAAATTTAAGTTAAAAATGATCGATCCAAACTGTTCAATTTATTCTTCATATTAAATTCTTGTAGAAAATTAAATTTTACATTTTTTTAAAAATTTTTTGCTATTTTTTTGGGTAAGAAGAAAGTTGCTTGATTTAAGGAATTTGGATCGTCCAATAGTGATGATTTTCTTCTTACCCAAAAAAATAGCAAAAAAATTTCAAAAAAATATAAAATTTGATTTTCTACAAGAATTTAATATGAAAAATAAATTGAACGGTTTGGATCGATCATTTTTAACTTAAATTTTGAGATTTTAACGCGTTGTACGGGTACATCCGTGCAACGCGTTGCATTTTAGTCAACCTCTCTCTCTCTCTCTCTCTATATATATATAATTAGGCTACGGTGTTTTGCAAAACACAAGAACGTTGTGTGCTTTGCGCTCTATTTTTCCATTTCAAGTCAGAAATGATTGATCCAAATCGCTCAATCTAATCTCTATATCAAAATATATTAGTAAACCAAATTTTATATTTTTTGAAATTTATTTGCTATTTTATTGGATAGGGGGGAAACCGTCATTTTTGGATGAACCAGAATTCTCAGATCGAGTCATTTTCTCCTCATCAGAAAAAATAGTAAAAAATTCTAAAAATATAAAATTTGGTTTCCTAATAGATTTTGATATGAAAATTAAATTAAACGGTTCGGATCGATCATTTCTGATTTGAAATGGAGAATAGAGCGCAAAACACACATACTCTTGTGCTTTGTAAAGCACCGTAGTCGGACTATATATATATATATATTTAATAAAGAGTTTATAATAAATTTATGAATTGTGTCCATTTATTAAATGAAAGTTATGATCGATTTTAGTGATTTAGAAAAAACACACTAAATATAAAATCTAAACTATAAAATTATCTTTGTACATATGTTAAGAATCATATGAATTAAATATGAATAAAATATTATATGCCGGATATCGGTTCTTCTTGGTTCAAACTAATTTAGATTCGGATAATTATTGATTTGGGTATCATATAATTTTAGACCACTTCAGATTCAGATTCTTTTCGGTTAATAGGTCACATCGGATTAGATAATTTATATACAGATACTTAATATTTATGGATTTATTTAGATTCGAATCTTTTTGGATTCGATCAATTATGAGTTCGGATAATTCAATTCTCTGATTTTTAGCAGATTCAATTTGGATTCAGATTAATTAATTATAGGACGAATTATTTCAGCCAAATCAACTTTTGCTAGATCTAGTCCTAACCAAGCGTATCTTCTCTTTGGAAGACCGTAACATTTGATTTCATGTATTAGCTGTACGTACAAAATGGCACACGACCTGCTAACCCGCCTATAATCACGATAGAAACGAAAATAATTCGATCCTGTGAGATTGTCTCTCTTTATGAGTAGGACTTCCTTTTTTATTATCTTAAAATATACTTTTCAAGAACCAATCAAGCGATCCAAGTCGAGATCACTGCTGTAGTTTTCCAAACTTTCTTTTAATTAAAATAACGAAACTGAAAATCTCACGCAAAAGCTCGTGACAGAGGTCAAACAGAATGTCTCAGTACTTGGTCAACGAAATGGAAAATTATGCACCCACTTAATTAGACCTACCACCGATATATGGACGTATGGATCAGTAGCTAACGCTCTCCAGTTCTTAGTGGTATGTAAAATAAATACTTGAGAAGTGAAATTTATAAAAATTGAAAATAAAAGACCAGATTTTAGTTTTTCAATCATGATTTGATTGAATCGATGCCATTAGATCGCCTCCGGTTCGTGCACCTATTTTTTTTATATTATAATATTTATTTGAGTTATGTATCTCTCGATTTTGCTCACTTTTTCATCCTAAAATTCAAATTCGGTTCGGACTAAAGTACACACTGTACAAATTTTATCATAACATGTGTGAAATTCAAATCTATTATTCTCATTAAATCCTTCAATATTTTACAAATTTGAGGTGTTTAAAATTTTATAAGTATTTCTTTTGAATTTTTAAAAATATTATATAAAAATTTAATATTTTATTATTATTTTAGAGGTAATTTTCAAAAATTCAAAATAATATACTTAAAAACTTTAAATATTTTAATTTTTTTTTATCTCTAATATTTCAATATGAATAATTTAATAAGAATGATAAATTTAAATTTTAGATATATTATGATAAAATTTGAGCCATGTGCACTTCTAATTGAAATAAAAATATTTTAATATTAGTCAATATCTCAATGTATATATGACACTTTACACATTAATAATGATTTACCGGCAAATTATTTTGTGTTCAAGATCGTTTTTTACTATTATTATTGAAAATCAACAATTGTAATTGATTCTGACAGAACTTTTGTCAAAAATTCGGCTTTGCAGTGCATTTAAACTCTAATCCCCTTTTCACGGATAGAAACTCAAAATCTCGGCCTTCATAAACAAATATATTTTTTTTCATTTGTGTCGGAAAAAAAATAGACGAACAGATTTTAAAACTGATTACTCTAAATTTCAAATTTAATGTAATATTTGTACAAATATGTAATTTCAAAATTTGCATTTCTTAAGTAAAATTCTCTGAGTCCAGTTCATATATATATAAAAAAGATAGAAATAATAAATTACACGTAAATAAAACAGAGGGAGGGAAGGCTATATTATATGTATACAAACAGCAGCTGGCCTCTACATTCTAGGCCGCTACTGGGTCGATATATGTCTGCAATCCCAACAGGACAAAACAAAAATAGATAATTGCACTTATTACCTCAAATTTTTAATATATAAAAAAATTTAAACTTCTAAATTTTAAATATATCATATCATCATTTTTTATTATTTATTTTATTTAAATCTTTTCATCTACTTGAATTTAAAAGTTCATATATAATTTTTCTCTCTCATCATTTAGAGTAATATATTTAATATATTAAAGATGACACTTAACTCTTGTAATGATCTAACTTATTTGTATGTTCCCTTCTAACTTTTTATATGTTTTGTTATAGATTATCATGTATTAAATTATATCATTTATTATTATATTTATCTTTATTATTTAGCTTTTAAAACATTAATGTGAAATTTTATTAAATATATTTAAAAATTTATATTATTATTTATTTATTTGAGGACTGTATTGTCAGAACGAAGTCCGAGTTAAAGCTCTAATTTGTATAATTTATAGAATAAGATTCTGAATTTAACTTAAATACCTTTGGAGTGTCCACCACTACTATATCAGAAGTACGACTGCAAACATCGACAGTACTAGGGAGAATTGCCAACATTACAATAGCTTTTTGGAGAGCGATGCAACCGGATCTTGTGAACAAAAATTCAAATTTCTGGTTTCATATAGAAGCAGGCGATCGATTGAACAATTGTACTGAGTTCTCGTATTTTTATCCATATTTCACCTTTTCTTTTACTCTCTTTTTTTCTTTGTAACTTAATACCACTGGTTCAACTATCTAATGAAAAATTGAGGACATGACTCTCAATTTCTTTAAAAAAAAAAAAAAAAAAAAACAACATAATACATTAAAATGAAATAGGCAGCAACAAAAAGAAAAAAAAGGAAATCCTCATTTGAAGGATAAATGTTCTTCGAAATATAGAAGCTCACCATCATTTTCACTGGTGTAAAAAAAAAACTCTTGGCTCAAATTAATTATAAAATTAACGTTTCTTATTTGAGTTAAATAAATCAACTCTCACATTGAATTGTACAACCAAATAAATTAGCATAACGGATTTTAAATCTTAAAAAAGAATCATTATTGATGTTGTAACAATAATATAATAGTAATTAACATATAAAAAAGCAATAATGATAATGATATTCATTCAAAAATATTATGACAATGACAAATTATAATATAGAATGCTAAAAGTACTTTCTATTACACGCATTGTTAAATCGCTAATCAACCAATTTGCTAGAATAGTGAATCAGCTTGTCTATTCCAGTACTATTTGGAATATTTTCTGCGTTTACAACTATTTTTAGTTACGTGCTATTATGCTAATTTGTTATTGCGACAATTGCCTAAGAAACCCTAAATTTATTTAATAATTTACGAAGGTCTGTGGATAAATTTTAATTGGAAGCCGAACGAGAAAACATGGAAAACCTGGTTTGCCCTAAGTTGTGGATATATTCTATGATAACTATTATGAAAATTCCTTTACACAGAAATTTATTTCTTAACATTCTCAATTAATCCACCTTGTCTCACCTGTATTGTTTGCTTCTTCTTCTTTTTTGGCAACTTAAGCTATTTTGCGCATATGGAGTAGAAATTAAATGTGGTTCTATAATTAAAAGGAGGACTGGTGGAAAAGTATTCTTATGGGTTTGTTTGACAAATTAAGAAATAATTTTGGAAGAATGGTAATTTTGGAAGAGTGGTAGAATAATGTCTTTTTGAAAAAGTGGTAGAAAAATGATATTCTTGAATATTCGGAAGAGCGAAAATATCATTTGGCAGTTACTAATTAGAATAGTTAAATATGGATAATTACGATACTAACAATGATGATGATGATAAAAATAATAGTACACTAATAATAATAATAAAAATAATAATATAATAATCCATAATCATAATCATAATAAATAATAATATTCATAGTTATAATCATAATATAGTAATATAATAATAAAATTATAATTATAATTATAATTATAATTTTAATAATATAATACAACATAATCAAATAATAATCATAATAATAATAATAATATAATAATAAATAATCATAATTATAATAATATAATAATAAAATAATCATATTTATATTCATAATATAATAATATAATAATATAATAATACTAATAGTGATGATAATATAATAATAATGATAATCATAATTTAATAATATAATAATAATAAATAATAATCATAATATTATTATAATAATAAATTATAATCATAATATAATAATATAATATAATAATAATAATAATAATAATAATAAATCATAATCATAATCATAATCATATTATAATAATATAATATAACATAATCAAATAATAATCGCTATTCCGACGAGAGATAATCCGACATACCACTTATAATTTAGTTTACCAGATTAGCACTCTTTCCATTCTTCTTCTACTTAGTCAAAAATTCGTTTGACAAATTACTTTGTCGGAATAACAATTCTATTCTTACTTTTTGTTATTCCATGCATTGCCAAACAAATCCATTGTTCTTTGAAGAGAATACAGAAAAACAGAACAGAAGACCGAAAACAAGAAAAAATTAAGCATATTAATTTCAATTTTTCATTTGTTAATTATTTCATACAATTAGCCTTAGGCAAAAGGGTTAGATGAAAAATCAGTTAATGTAAGGAAGGACCACTTATGATTTCTCTCATTGATGAATCATGAACTTAACCTGACCTAGCTATTAATCTCCAATTAACTCAATCAAACATAATTGAAGGACCTGTGCATGACCTCAGTAGGGGCCAATTGGGTCAAACATTATCCTTCTCTTGGACCCGCACCACTCATGGGGAGCAGCTCATATATTAAAAAATAAATAAATACATTATGTTACATATTCTACAGATATGGATAACAAAGAACTCAAAATTCTCACATTCTTTTTCCCAATCAAAACACAGTGTCAAACAGAGCGATGCACATGCAACCGTGACGCCAATCCTATGAAACGCTTTCCTATTTCACATTTTGTTCTCAAGCGGATATCAGAATATCAGATCAGGCCTCCATTAGCGTGCACCATTTTGATTAGCATCTAATTAAAGAATTATTAACCTGATTGGAAAAAGTTCTCGGTGGGGCCCACAAACCTGCGTATTATCCCTTAGGGTTATATGTGCCCTTGTAAAAATAGGAAGCGAGGTGTGTCTAGGACTTGAGATCAAAGTTGATCTCAAGTTTTATTTAATCCATCGGATTAGTATTATTTTATCAATTTTAATGTAACTCATTTCTAATTTTATATTTTATTTTAATCTCAATGTTAATTTGACGGATGAAATAAAGTTTGAAGTTAACTTTGATATCAAATCCTTGCACCCCTCCCCCCAATTCCGTAAAAATAATGTGAATGCCATAAAGGGGGTTGAAGAATTTTAGTATCTTTTTGTTTAAAAAAAGATGGAATCATAGAGTAGAAAGGCGGTCCCTCAGGCCTGGTCCCGTTTTAAAAATGCTACATAATGGGAATTAGATGGAAAGAGGGACCACGATTAATCTTGGGAATAATTTCAGGCGCATCTATCCCTCTGCTCAAGCTCTACTCTCTCTCCCCCCTCGCACTTATTTCTTCTCCCTTCTCTCTCTCTCGGTTCAGTAGAGTTGGGGAATGGGGAGAGTTTAAGTGATCAGAGGAGAGAGAATTGGCATATGGACAAGTGGCGGCGTCTCATAGGTGGCTCAGTGCAAACAGAACCTCTTCTGAAAAAGTTCTGATTGGCACTTGGCTCTTTGTGATTCGTGCCAAACTCAGATCAGACCCAGACACCCAGTGCTTCTCTTCCAGGGTAGGAAACAATATAATAATTATAGCTGTCCAGCTCCATCCATACAAATATATCGAGTGAGATAGAGGGGGGCAGAATTAAGGGTTTGGTGACACGATAAAAGGCGAGGAGTAGAGGATAGACGCAGTGAAAGATAAGGTGAAGTCAAGGTGGGTTTAAGGTTAATTTTGCTTGAGAATTTCTATCTCATCTGACTCTCAATACGAGATAGAAAGGGGAGGGAGACAAGCTAACAACCGATTTTGATTATTGTAGTTTTCTGAGATTGTGTTCATGTAACAATCCCACTCTCTCTCTGTAGCCCTTTTGCTTTTAGTTTCTGTTGTCTCTTTAGTCTGTTTCTCATAACTGTAGCTTTTATCGCAGGCGAAAGATTCCAAATCGAGAGAGCTTTCTCCGACTACTACATCTCACCTTCTCACCTAGTCACCTCCCTCACTGTTTCATTTAGCTCCTCTCTTTCATTAACAAATGGAGGTGAACTGTGCATAGATACGAGTAGCTACCTTCTCTTGGTAACACACTCCTGTTGCACTCGTTTTTCTGTTGTTTCATGTATTGATGAGATGTAAAGTCGTTACATCGTTTTAAAACTTTACACTTTTTTCCTGACATGACTATGTCACCTTCTTACCTTTTACTTTTTGTTTGGAGAAGAAAGATAAGATAGGATGGCGCACAACTCGTACAAACACAATCAAGGGTACCCCGACCAAATGCTCTCTGCCAACACAGCATTGCTGCCAAGCTTTGATACAACGAACCAAGATCTCTACAACATTCAAAACGGCATTGAAATGCTCAGCATCCCCTCCAAGCCTCAGCCTAACCTGATACCAGATGCATGGAGGTCATACTTTCAAAAGATGGCCTCTGAAAGCTCGTCCGGAGGTTCTGGTTCCCACCACAATGGTTTGATGGTTGCTCCTGATCATGCCTCCATGAGAGGTCTCTATAATCAACCAAACCAGGGTTTGTCCTTGTCACTCTTTCAGAATTCTAGAGATGCACAACAAGGCGGCGGGCTCTTTTACACTTCACTGGCAACAAGCCCGTACCAGCAACCTTACCATCTCAAGAGCTCGAAATACTTATTAGCGGTGCAGCAGCTATTGAACGAGATATGCAGTCTTGCTGGTGAAGCTGGTACCTTAAACCAAAGGCACCGCAGGTCGAAACAGTGGGAAGGAGGTTCTTCTTCCTCCTCTTCATGGAGCAACCAGCAAAACCACTTCCAATCACTTGACATACTAGAGCTCCAAAAAATAAAGTCCAGGCTTTTTGCCATGCTAGAAGAGGTGAACTAAGTACTATAGGCTTTTCATATCAGTTATGTTAATTATACTTCTCTTTGTTTTGCATTCATTCTCGTACTGAATAATAAATTAGCAGTAAAAAAGAGGAGGCATTAGGAACCCATTTGACTTTTCTTTTTCCTTAACCTTCAAAAAAAAAAACTATTCGTAAAAAAAAACGAGTATGCAATTAATTGGTTTTGTTGAATTGAATTGAATTCACCACTCACCGGCTGCTAGCTAGAAATGAAATCCTGCAAGTGTTCAGAGGCTGGTAGCTATTTGGGGAAATTCGACCGGTTTTTAGAAACCTCTATTCCTTGGACATACATAGGTATCTAAAGCCTATAAGGCTATAACGATGCTTCTCTCCATCCCGTCAATTAATGGAGCCCGCCAGATCCTTTTCTATTTTTACTACAAGTCCCCTTGTATCTACTTTTTTTTCTGAGAGAACTTGTGACTTCATTGCTTGCAAGCATAGGCCACTCAAATCCTTCCAAGTACAAAAAGCACTTTTTGAAAAAAGTTGAACAATACTGGCGAATAAAACAGACACCACCTCACCAAATAGAAGACATATATATCGCTACCATGCATTGCAGTGAACTAGCATGCATATCTTATTTGCACTCATGCCAGTTCCAGAAGCTATGTTCTCCAAGCATCTGAATAACAATTATTAAACATAACCACAACTATAATCATATCCTCATTCTTATTCCTTCCATGTGGTGCAACTATCTTTTCATTGCAGGTGGATAGGAGATACCGAAGATATTGTGAACAAATGAAAGTTGTCGTTGCCTCCTTTGAGGCAGTGGCAGGAGAAAGGTCAGCAGCAGTTTATACGGCCTTGGCATCAAAGACGATGTCCCGGCATTTTCGGTGCCTCAGGGATGGAGTTGTAAGGCAGATAAATGCCGTGAAGAGGGCTTTGGGTGAGAAGGATATGGTAGTGTCTAGTGCAAAAAGAGGCGAGACACCGAGACTGAAGTTTCTCGATCAGTGCTTGAGGCAACAGAAGGCACTGCAGCAGGCTGGGATAATGGAGAGTCACCCTTGGAGGCCACAACGTGGATTGCCTGAGCGATCCGTGTCAATTCTCCGTGCATGGCTTTTTGAACATTTTCTCCATCCGTAATATTCTCTCTACATTTGTTTTCAATTGAGTTTCATTTTTACTTCATATATATGTTGCCCTGGCTACTTTAAGCACACAGATGTCGTCGCACTAGAAGGAATGAACATATATTTACACATTAATTCACTCTCACTGGTCTAGAATTATAGGTACGTAATTAAAGGACAATTCACCAATTAATCTTTCTTTGCACATAATAACATAACAACAGCAGTAATACTGTTGATGAGCAGTTAAAAACATAATTTTCACGGCATTTGTGACTTATCTTTTCTTTTCTTTATTTTTTTGTTAAATTTCATATATATATATATATATATATATATAGTGATACTATGGTGCTTCGTGAAGCACAAAATCTTTTGTGTTTCGCGTCCGTATCTCGAATTTAAAAGGTCAAACGGCCGATCCAAACCGTTAAACATCATATTTTTTAAATGGGTACAAAATCGCTAGTTTTGGATGGTGCAAAAATCATTAGATCAGCAAACTTTGTACTTATTTAAAAAATAGCAAAAAAATTCAAAAAATATATATAATTTGATCTCCAAGGATATTTTAATATGAAGATGATGTTCAACGATTTGGATCGGCCGTTTGAATTTTTAAGTTCGAGATACGGATATGAAACAAGGAAGATTTTGTATTTCGCGAAACACCATAGCCTTATATTTTATATTTTATTATTATCTCTTACGGAAAAAAACTTAATTTTTCTTTTCGCATAGTGAAACTCTCTCCACTAATTAAATAAATTTAGAAAAATAATTTTTAATCATTTATTATTATTTTCTATTAGTTGGTTTGTAGAAGTTCATAGCTAGATATAACATGTGTAAGCAACATTTATTATGGTGTACGCAACTTCAAAATTGTACTTATTCACCTAGTATTTTTTTTTTTTGAGGGTAAAAGCCCGTAGGCACTATATATTCACCTATATTCTCTTTCCTGTATATTTTTATCACACTTTCTTGCCAGAGAGGAGAAACATTGATCTTGTACCCTCATGGAGAAGCAAAGGTCGTATTTAGCAAATTGCCATTTTTTGTTTAGATAATCATTTCAAATTAATTTATAGGACCTACATTGACTGCAGGTATCCTAGTGATGTTGATAAGCATATATTAGCACGCCAGACGGGCCTATCCAGAAGCCAGGTAGATAAGAGCTTGCTAAATTATTAGTTGTTCACAACTTCATTTCGCGTCCATTTCTATTAGCAATGCGCCCACAAAGTTGTTCAATAATCACAAACATACTTCAATATATATGTTATCTTCCATTTGTTTCTAATTAATTAAACCTCAGGTCTCCAACTGGTTCATAAACGCCAGGGTTAGACTATGGAAGCCAATGATAGAGGAGATGTACATGGAAGAGATGAAAGACCAAGATGACAACAACCCAGCATCAGCTCCTGCAACTGGGCTTAGAGACATAAACCAGAATTCTTGCTCTAACCCTAATCCTAGCCTAGACATGGACCCGGGCTCCACCGAACACCACAAAGTGGAAGAGAAACCAACGCCAACTGAACTTCACAACGATCATGGTTCACTCTCATCAATATTCAACTCAGGCCATCACCGATCGAACGACATTGATCATAATGAGCACAATCATAACTACGGGATGATTAATATGGATTTTAACAATTACAATGGCAATAATAATACAAACAACCAGGGTTATGGTGGTGGTGTCTCGCTCACCCTTGGTTTACAACAGCACAACAGGGGAGCAATGAATCTCTCATTCTCTCTGGCCTCTCAGAATTCTCTCCTTTATTCAGGCATAGCCGGTGAGCCGATAGAGGATGTCCCACCAAGTCAGTTCTCCATTGTCGATGGAGAAGGTCAGAGCCTTCATTACAGGAACATCGTTGGAACCCATTTGTTGCATGATTTAACTGGTTAATTATTAGTGGGAAGAAAGGGAGGGAACGGTGGTGTTCAAAGTTGGGTTTCCTTAACTATCTTGTGCAATTTACACAAAATGTGAAAGTTTTTATTTGATACGTAAACTAGATGAAACAGTTTACATTTATCATTTAGAATTAATTTGATTATGTCAGACTTACTAGCTACTGTGTACTCGCTCAAACATTTGTGTTTGTAGCTCAACCATTGTCAAGGACAACATGATATGAAGAGATAAATATTAGCTGGGAAAAATGGATATAGTACGGTATACATATGAAAAATTATATAATCAAGTGAATTTATAATAAATGCTACACATATATAGAGAGCATTTAGATATTACAGTATTTCTAATTCCTGCTTGGCACAGCGTCAAGTTCTTATGTATGCTAATTCAGGAGAAATTGCAAAGCAGAAGACTTTTTAGTAATTTCAGAGGATTTCAAACCCCAAGTGGGAAGTTGGTAGGAGAAAGACGTACTAACGAATTACGGGTGGGGTCGTTTTTGCAGTGCAATCTGTACTGTATCTAGAGACTAGAGGAGAGAGGAGGTTGTGTTTGACATTTTGGCCCCACAATATAAATGTCGATGGTTAGTCTTGCTAGGCAGAACTAGAGAAATGAAATGCAACTTTTCGTACGATAGGATGGGAGGTGTAATGTCAATGTTTGCTCTAGGACAAACCATGGCTGAACAAACAAATTAAGGGGCTATCTTTCATCCCGTATTATATATGGTGCCTATCAAACCTTATGAATTCACACGGATAGCTAGATACTATCTTTGAGGTATCTGGTTGGATATGAATGAATGGTGCAAGGACGCGTTCTAATTATTTTGTATCATGTTTTTTTCTGATCGAACGACCTACTGTTGGAAATTAATTTCCTAATTAAAGTCCTATGTCGTAAAACCCAGCAAAAGCTCCTAAATTAGTTAGGCATATCCTAGATGCAATTTGCAAAATGATTCTGCTTCCAAACCTAACTTAATTATTATATTTTTTATGTAGAAGTAGTAGAGAATACAAAAAAAAAAAATTAGGTACTACGTACCTCCACGTCACAGCTATTTTTTAAAATAATTATTTAAATAATTTTAATTTTAATAATAAGAGTGATTAAATCAAATTTTATAAATACGAATGACAGTTCGTCAATGGCAATAACGCTTTGCAAATGCGTCAGTCTGACTGACGCGTTGGACAAAAATGTCACTCTCAGTGACGACTTTTTTTTAAAGGTTTGACAATCATTTGCCATTTAAATTAACACTACTAGAATTTGAGTTATTACCGTGGTTAGTTGATATTTTTTCCGTGGTAAATCTGGGTTCTACGGAAATAAAGAGATTGGCGTGTGACGCTCATCATTTCTGTAGACAAGTCCACGGAAGAAATTTGCACGGAAATAAAATCCACGGAATATAATCTATCTTTTCACGGAAATACTCCAGAACTTTTTATATGTTTGAAAAACACAGCGAGTGAAATTTTTGGGAGGAGGCTAAAACTCTCATTTCCCTCCGCTGGAAATCCCCCCTCCCCCTAAACATTTCACCCAGAAATAAATTGCATTGGAGAGAAACCATAAAATGATAATCGCAACGCCCAGAAATGCATCATATCATAAATCTAACGGTCCATTAGCAATTTCAGGGGCCTAAAATTAGGAAAGATGAGACATCTTTTGAAAAAAGAGTACACATATATCCTCCAAGCTAGATCTCCGTCTTCATTTCCCCACCATTTTCATCTCCAATTTAGGGTTCCGCTGTGAAACCCTCGCCACTCAGCCATTAGTGGTCGTCGAGCGCTCATCCCGGCACCTTTTTTCCTCGGCTTACCCACTTTGCTGACCACCATTCGCCTCCCCACTTGTGGTCGCCTCGACAAAGTCGACACAATCTCGGGCTGATCTTGGCCAAGCCCCCCTTCTTGTACCTTGCTCCCTGTCATCGCCTTGACATTCTGGTACTCCCTTTCTTTTATTTTCCTAGCCTAGCGTGCCATCTCGCAATGCCAAGGACTGAGTCCCGTGCCCCTTTTCTTCTGTTAGAAAACCTTATTTTCTGGAATTTGAGCAGTTTGACTTCATTTTCATTATTACTCACAGGAATATTGACATTACTCACAGAAATAATGACTCTAATTTTATTTTTACAGTTGGTGTCATATTTGCTCTTCTAACAGAAGAACAAATATTAGTATGGAGCACTGTGTACTTCTAAAAGGAATCTGACTGCTTTTTCATTTCCCCGCATAGGTGATTCCCAACTGTTAAGCCTTGCTGATCCTGATGCAGCGATTAAATTTAAAAGTGCCTCAATTGTTCCTATTACGAACAATTCTACCTAAAAGAAGGCTTTTGTTTCTCCCTAATTGCTCAATTTAACGACTCTATCCCGCCCTATTTGGGAAAGAAAAAAGGAATATAACTAGTACCAGTATGCCATAATCCAGCACTATCCTTTTTGCAAGACCTCAGAGAGATGTTTAGACATTCCTTTTTTGTTATTTTCAGAGTAGGGGTTTTGAGCTACATAACCAGTTTATTAAGTCCCGCGTGGTATTTCATGTAGTTGAAATTTTTTAAAGTGCAAAAATTAGGGCATATGATAATAGGAAGTTGCTCTGCAGGTACCCCAAAAGCTGGCGAGTGCATCTCTTTGCGGATAAAATAAAAGCAAGAATGAAAGCAATTCCAGAACTGTCAAAAGCCCTTACTGTTAATATAGAATCAGCAACTGAAGAAGATTGGGAGATTTTGGAGAGCCAGCCCGAATCTGCCGAAGAGGTCATGTTGACCCAGGTTAGTCTTTTATTAGTTCAAATGCTTTTTAGTATCTCAGGTTTTTCATAATTTGAGAAGTGTCATGCAGCTTTTAATGTGTGTGTATGGGTGGGGTTGGGGCCTTGGGGGCATCATTTGTTGTTTGGTGACAGTAAATCATGATAGCACTTCGCCATAATAAGATTTATCATGCTTAATAAATTTTAAATCATCAATAACTCCTTGCAAATGTAACTGATAGATACAACACCACATTGTATAACTGGTTCATTATCTTTCCTGCATGGAGTTAATATCCAATAGTTCATGTTATTTTTTTCAATATTTTATTTAGATTTCCTACATCAATAACTCCTTCTGGCTGTTCAATTTGAGGGATCAAATGGTTGGGGTTTGAATGAGAACTTTGAAATTGGGTTTGAAATTGAAACTGATATGACAAATTTGGAGAACAATCCTAGCCTTGGGAAGTTAGAGTTAGGTGATCCAGTTTCCCTGGAGACTAATCTCTGCCGTATAGAAATATTAGCATTACTATATAAATAGTTGTTTCTTTGTACTGATAATATATATGCTAGCTTGCCCCAAAATAACTTTTGATACTTTAATTTCTATTCAAACAACACATATATACTATTTTCTGCCTTAATCAAACACTCTTTCGTGCTGTTTATGACATAGATTCCTTCATATGGCTGGTACAAAGTCTTCTCTACCAAGGGGAAAAAGGGTTAAATACACCCAACAGGGCCTCGTCCATAGCTCTATTGCATTGGAGCACGATTCCACACACACAGAAGTACTTGGGGTAGGCAATGAAGTGCGTAAGCGCAAGGGAAGAGGTCTTGGAAAGGTAGTTCAATCAACACCGCCAAATCAGCAGCCAGAGGTGTGGCCGGTGGTCCCAAAAGAGTTCACCACTGAAAAAACAGATAAAACGAATCCTAGGACCATTTAGAACCTCATGCCAGGACCATTTAGAAGTTTTCTCATATTATTTACTTAGGGTCACATGGCCCTTCCTTACAGTGCACTTATTGTAATGCAAATACCTCTGCATCAAGTAAGAACAAAACATATAGATTCAACTTTGTTGTTATGTCTAAGGTTTGATCAATTTTCAATATTGGGTTTAAGCATGCGTTTAGTGGTAAATATTACAAATTTATATTAGTCATGCTTGAGGGCAAGAAGAAAAAACTGTATTGTACATGTTTCAAAATAGAGAGATACAAAGGACCCAATTTTATAAATGTAGGTTGTTTAATTGTACTGATGCTTTAAAGTAAAAGATCCTAAGTATTTTTTTTTATTCTATACTAGAGATTATCTTCAATGTCGCAATCAAATGTGATGGGAGGGATACAAGCACTTGTAACGCAAGCTGCAATAGGCGAGGCAGCCATGAACCGATGGTACGAGGGATCGAACTCGGACAATCAACAAATACAGTAGTTAGGTTTGGTATGGTTAACGGTTTTCAATTTTTTGATAATAGAATGTCCAATTATAGCAATATAGCAGACAAACAGCTTTTCAATTATAGCAATATAGCAGTTGATATACGGGTTTATATTTTGGCAGTTCAATACCTGTATTTTTTGATTTGATGTACTTTCAATTGGTGTTTTTATATGCTATATTTATTTTTCTGAAGTTATTTTTAATACTTGATTGTTTTAATTTGTCATCAGTTGACAATTGGAAAATAAAACAAAAATTAGGGATGCTATTTTGTGCAGGAATGGGTTTTACTGCCAGAATAAGTGGTGTTACTCCCATAAATAATAGATTTCTTGACAAACATACTACTGTCGGAAATATGCTTTTACTAACAGAAATAATGGGTTCACATATTGTAATTTTTCTTAAAATCTGCGTAAATTAATTAATAATAGAAAAATAATAATATGGATGAGTAGAGTTATTCCGTGACTTGTTATTTTCGTGGAAGTAAAAACCATGGAAATAATATGAGTTATTCCGTTGCTCAATTACTCGGAACTGCAAAATATTTACTACGGAATTAAGAACCGGAGCACTCAGATGGGAACCTATTTCCGTAGAATCATTTCCGTGCTTAATTCCTCGGAAAAGGATTATCTCCGTGGTATTCTACGGAAATAGTATTTGTTCTGGCGATGAAAATACCGTGGAAGTCTTTCCGTGGGTAATTCACGGAAATGACGTCTTTTCCGTGCTTGACTCCACAGAACAAGCGTTTTTCATTCCACGGTAATAACAACAATTCTAGTAGTGTAAGGTTTTGAAATTGTGATTGGCGTAGTAGGAGAACGCCACTCCTACTAACGTTGATGGTGTTTTTTTGAAAAATTAAATGAAAAGTAGAAAAAATGAAAAGACGCACTGTCAGTGGCGTCTTTACAAAGTGCCACCGCCAATGAAGCACTGCCAATGATGTCTTTACAAAACGTCATCGTCAGTTGAAGCATTGTCATTCTTATTTTAAAATTAGAATTATTTAGATTATTATTAAAAAAATTGCTATCCACATCACCTGCAAACATACAAAGTTTTGGTTGAACAGGAACTTCCATCAGATATCACTACTAGAATTTGAGTTATTACCGTGGTTAGTTGATGTTTTTTCCGTGATAAATCTGAGTTCTATGGAAATAAGGAGATTGACGCGTGACGCTCATCATTTCTGTAGACAAGTCCACAAAAGAAATTTACACGGAAATAAAATCCACGGAATATAGTCTTCTTTTTCACGGAAATACTTCAGAACTCTCTATTTCACGGAAATAAGTATAGGCTTTCATGGAAATACTCTACTCTGTCACACCCATTCTTTTCCAATTCATTTTCCCGCCTCTTTCATTTTCAGCCATAACAATTCATTTCTTTAACCTAAATGAAATTTCAATCTCCGCCAAAATGAATTGACAATCCGCCAAAAAATTTGGAGATGCCGCTTGTTTTACTCTAATTCTTTTTAAGGATCGATTGGATCCCTGTTTTCTTTTTAGTTAACCTAGCCATCGTCCCCTCCTCACCTCCTCTATTCTCTAACCAAAATCAAACCCTCCACCTCCTTCGTCCTCTTCCTCTCCCTTTCTTCCGATCAAGAAATAGGTAATATAAGTCAATCAAACAACTCTTTCTCTAACTTTTCTTTTTATTACACATTAGTTGTTGCAATGGTTTTATTATGACTTCATTTTCATTATTACTCACAGTAATATTGACATTACTCACAGAAATAATGACTATAATTTTATTTTTACAGTTGGTGTCTTATTTGCTCTTCTAACAAAAGAAATAAATCATATAATTAACATTTATTGGCTCTTCTATCTCTATCTTGTTACACCTCTAATTTTTTCTCCTTGTCCAAATCAAACATCAAGAAACCTATTCTGTTTTCTTAAATTTGATATTAGGATGTACTGGTTTGTTGGGAGTTCAACATCCTACTTTTCAGGTAACAAAGACTGAATTTAAGATAATTATTGGGAGGTACTGCTTTGTTGATAACATACTAATTTATATTACTAATTTCACTCATAGGATCATCATGGTCTCATTTCTCAGTCATTTCAAAGAGTTATGAGGATGCATGTAGCTTTACCTCAGGTGAATTTTCAGTTTTCTATAGTGAAAATTGAGTGCAAACAAATAAGGTTTTGATGTTTCACAATATTAATTTTTATTGTTCACTATATGTTGTGCTTGTAGGGTCATAGTCTTGTTTCTCAGCCAACTCAAGAACATCATATGCCTTTATTTCAAGTAAGTATAATTTCTAACAACTTTGAATGGGTGATGGTGTTTGACGGGAGTTGTGTAAGGTTTTTATAATTTTTAACATTGGAGTGGACTCGTATTGTGAGATTCATGCATGCCAAAGTCTGTAGATTTAGTTTGTGTTTTAAGACTTTGCTGAAATTGATATAACAGATATGTATGAATGTTGGTAAGTATCATGTTTCACTAAATATATATATATATATATATATATATATATTAAAAAGGAATTATGACAAATTTCAGGGCTCTTATGCAGTCATAAAAGAATATCATCGTAATACTAATATATTCATATTATTTACTTAGGGTCACACGACCCTTCCATATAGTGCACTTATGAGAATACAAATGCCTTCGCACCAAGTAAGAACAAAATATATAGATTCAAATGTCTAAGGTTTGATCAATTTTCAATATTGGGTTTAAGCATGTGTTTAATGGTAAATATTGCAAATTTATATTAGTCATGCTTGAGGGCAAGAAGAAAAAAACTGTATTGTACATGCTTCAAAATAGAGAGATATATAGGATCCAATTTTACAAATATAGGTTGTTTAATTGTACTGATGCTTCAAAGTAAAAGATCCTAAGTATATATTTTTTTGTTCTATACGAGGGATTATCTTCAATGTCGCAACCAAATATGATAGGAGGGATGCAAGCACTTGTAACGCAAGCTGCTACGGGCGAAGCAGCCATGAACCGATGGTGCGAGGGATCGAACTCGGACAATCAACAAATGTAGTAGTTGCGTTTGGTATGGGTAAAGGTTTTCAATTTTTGATAATAAAATGTTCAATTATAGCAATATAGCAGACGAACAGTTTTTCAATTGTAGCAATATAGCGGTTGATATACATGTTTATATTTTGACAGTTCAATACCTGTATTTTTTGATTTGATGTACTTCCAATTAGTGTTTTTATATGCTATATTATTTTTCTGAAATTATTTTCAACGCTTGATTGTTTTAATTTGTCACCAGTTGACAATTGAAAAACAAAACAAAAATTAAGGATGCTATTTTGTGCAGGAATGGGTTCATATATTTAATTTTTTTAAAATCGGCCAGTAATAATCAAAAGTTACTAACAGAAATAATTCGCGTTACTGTCAGAAATAATGTGGTGTTACTGAACAAATAATGTGGTGTTACTGCCAGAAATAATGTGCTTTTACTGACAGAAATAATGGGTTCACCTATTATAATTTTCTTAAAATCTGCGTAAATTAATTAATAATAGAAAAATAATAATATGGATGAATAGAATTATTCTGTGACTTGTTAAAGTTATTTCCGTGGAAGTAAGAACCATGAAAATAATATGAGTTATTCCGTTGCTCAATTCCTCGGAACTACCAAATGTTTACCACAGAATTAAGAACCGGAGCACTCAGATGTGAAACTATTTCCGTTGCTTAATTCCTCGAAAAAAGTTTATCTCCATGGTATTCTATGAAAATAATATTTGTTCTGGCGATGAAAGTACCGTGAAAGTCTTTTCGTGGGTAATTTACGAAAATGATGTTTTTTACGTGTTTGAGTCCACGGAACAAGCGTTTTTCCTTCCACGATAATAACAACAATTCTAGCAGTGTATATATATATATCGTGTTCTCATACTGTTCAGAGTAATTTTGGCTATTTTTTTTCTTAGAGTGTATCGTAATGACTAGTGGGCAATGATAAATGTAGTAACTAAAATACAATCTTCCAATAACTCGAAGTCGCGGACATTAATGATGATCGATCGTACATGTATGCGTTGGCTTCTAACATTTTTGAGAAGGAAAATATGAAGTGCCTAATGTCACAATCAGAAAAATATTCATTTAGCATCGGTTAAATAAAAAGTCAATTTTAAAATAGAGTACTAGCATTATTGAAATTTTGATGACATATTTAGATAATGTTATTAATAAAAAACCATTTCTGAAAACAAAGAAAAAGTTGAGACCCGTTGGTAATTCTTTAGAAACTGTTCTCAACAAAAATCGCTTCTAAAGAATCATTTTTATTGGCTTCTGTGAGAAAATAACTTAATGTTGTAGAAAATGATAATTTGAGAATTTTGATTCATCCAAAGACAATGATTTTCTCCTTATTAAAAAATAGCAAAAAAATCTTAAAAAATATATAAAATTTATTTTGCTAACACATTTTGATATAACAATTAGATTGAACTGTTCAGATCATTTATTTTTGATTCAGAATTATATATTTGAGTTTGAAGCACAAACTCCATGGAACTTCGTGAAGCACCTAATACAACTATATTATATATTGTGAAAAAAATTATATTCGATCAATATAAAAATACATCAAAAATATACTTTAAAGTATCTAAATTTTGATTTATAGTTCATATTTAATTCTTCATATGAAAATATAATATTGTGAAAAGGATTTTTTACTTTTTTCTTTCCATTTATATATGTATGGAGAGAGATTTGACTATTGTAAAAAAAAATTTCTTGTGAAAATTTGTTTTTCTTTTATTTCAAAATTTTGTTGGTACGCAAATTTATAATTATACACACCTTCACAAAATTAAAGCTACCCCAAGGAGGGCCGGGGGGATTTTTTTGTAACATACGAGGGATCACCGATAATTAATTAGATAGACATTCTAATGAGGTCTGGTTCTAGATTATTTTTAGGATAATTCCCCTTATTCTAAGAAAAAGAAGCGGTCTTAGATATCCAAGACTCTTGTAATAAGTAGAGAAATATTTCATATCAATACAAGGAAGTCTTTATGTTGAGAATTTAAAATTGATTGATGATAAAAAAATTATTTTATTGATAATTTTTCTTATAAGAGAAAAAAATAGTTATATTTCCTATATATTGTACATGAATAACTGATATCTTATACCAACAGTATTCTAAAGGTAACAAATGAAACAAAATATTTTTTGAATTATAATGGTATTGTGTATTGCTCTCCATTAAACTAATGGGCCGATGATAATATTTGAGGCCCATAATATCTAATTAACATTTTTCGGCTTAATTACTCAACATTTTCACTCAAATTAGTATTATAAATGTTGATCAATCCTAATTTTTCTAAATTTTCTTCAAATGGTCTTGCGGATTTTTTTATATAATTATCATTAAAATAGTATTATTAATAACAAGACAGCGAAATAACTATTTTTATAAATACGAATTGCAGCGCGCCACTGGCACCGGCGCGGAGCAAACGCGTCAATGCCAGTGGTATCTTCTATGAAACGCGCCACTAGGAGTGGCGCGGTTACCCCCACTATATAACCACAACGCGCAGCAATGCACAAGAGAGCATCTACGCGGTTGAAGAGAGAGAAACAAAAAACAAAAACAAAAAAAAAAGAAGAGAAGAAAGAGAAAGAGAAGAGAAGAGAGAAGGAATGAGAAGAAAAGAGAAGGAAGAGAAAGAAGAGAAGAAAAGACAAGAAGAGAGAACGTGCAGGACAAGATCAAGTGCGGAAAAAATATTAAATTTTGTTATTGAACGTAAATTTTATATATATAATTCATTAAAATTGTATAGATTAATTGTGAACAAATTAGAAATGAATTATAGAATAAGTGTAAATTAATTATAGATTAATTGTATAGATTAATTATAAATTAATTATAAATTTTAGATTAATTGTAAAAATTAATTATAAATTAACTATAAATTATTGAATAATTGTGAATGAATTGTGTACTAATTATAGTTTAATTTTATTTAATTGTAGAATAGATTAATTAGGTATTAATTATAGATTAATTATCTAGAATAATTATAGATTAAATTTATTTTTTAATTACATAATAGATTAATTAGCTATTAATTATAGATTAATTGTGTTGAATAATTATAGATTAATTTTATTATTTAAATAGATTATTTTTATATATTAATTAGATAGTAATTATAATTTAATTATAAATTATATTAATTAGAGCATAATATTATATTAAATATAGATTAATTTTATTAATTAATTAGATTATATGTAGATTAATTATAGATTAATTATAAATTAATTGTAATTAAGTTATATATTAATTATAAATTAATTGTAAATTAATTAGATATCAATTATAAATTAATTATAGATTATTGGACATTTATAATTAGGTCCGTAAAATTCATTGAAATAAAATTATTTTTATAATAGATAATGACAGGTGAGTTATGCAATGAAAATGTCATCCTTTATCTCCGATACGACAAATATCGGACACATTATAGTCAGGTAGAGGTACATTATATTTAAGAAAATTATAAATATATATATATATATGAGAAGCTAATTATAAAATTAAAATTACAGAGAGATAAAATGTCATTCATTTTCGTACTCATCGTCTGACGATACCATATATCTCGCACATTCGGGATAGGTTACAAGGTATGTGATTTCTTCATCTCGTCATGCTGTGAGAGATCTATGTTCAAGAAGTGGAGGCTCATAACTTGAAGATTGATACGAAATTATTGAGCGCGTTAATCGAGTTTTGGAGGTCATAAACTCACACATTTTATTTTAATTTTAGCGAGATGACTATGACTCTAGAGGTAAATAGTGAAATATTATTTTTAATTTTATTATAGTATTAAATAGGGTTTATAGTAATGAAAATATTTTTTTAGGACATTACATGTCTGTGGGGTATATCGACGATTGGTGAGCCAGTGACCCGGACACTGACAGAGATTTTTCGACATATATCCATCAGTTATTTGGGCAGAATGATGCATTAGCATTCTACAAGGATGAGAGGTAATTTATTAGATTTTATATGAACTTTAGTATTTATTTGTATACAAATTGAGATTAAACTGAATATAAATTTGGCAGACGCTCTAGTTCATTTCGAGAGTTACGATCCCACTTTGATCACGCTCCGAAGGCGGATAATCATTAGAGTCTTGATCGATATGCAATCGATTTTGTTCTGGATTTGGTGGGGTCTATCATGTTCCCAGATAACAGTGGAGCCTCTGTACCAGCGTTTCTTCTGTCGATTTTGATGGTAAGTGTTATAAAATAATTTTTCTTTCATAGTTAAATAATTTTTAGTACTAATATTTAATTTGCAAGATGATTTGCAATCCGACGAAGAAAAAAATTTGGGGTGTTGCGGTACTTGGTTATCTATATCGGCGTCTTGATGTGGCGTGTCGGGATTGATTAGGAGTATTGGTGGTCCGTGACTCTTGTTGATGTTGTGGAGCTGGACACGTTTGCCCCCAGCTCGTTCATTACCCACCTCGAAGATAGCCATATTCAGCGATTATGGTACACCAAATCGCCACAGTTGTATGTCTTTTGGCAGGTAAAATTTTATATATGTAATCAATAATCATAATTTGAACTGGTAATAAAAAATGGACGGTTGATAAGTCTAGGTTCTACAACCTGTCGCATGTCGGCGTGAAGTACGTGAGGGAACAGCTGTTGATGTTGCCTCACACACATGTCAATTGACGACCATACGAGTCGATATGTTATTTATTGTCGACGTTGGTAGATGACTGTGTGGACTCGTACACTTGAGTGGTACTATCCCCGAGCGAGTGAGGCGATAATTCGGCTTAGTTTAGTCTGTATCTCCTCTGCTTCCTGAGGTATTTAGAATTCTGTCTCCAAAGCTATCTCCTCTTTCACCCCCTAGTTGAAGCATTTTCAGCTTGTCTTGTTTGCTCCTAGAGACCTTCGGTGCTTCTGTTATCATCTTTTGGATCATAATTAGTTGAGAATCTCGCTGATTGTAAAGCATCTCGAAAAGTTTGGATTCTTCTGTTTGTTGCGGGACTTGAAGGCCTGCTCATATGGCGTCCTGATTATAATGTATTCATTGAAAAAGGGTCACGACTAATTATATCTCTTCGAGAAGGCTCACCTTGAGAAGACTGTATGTTCCTCGATCTGCCATGACCCCATATCTTGTCCATTACCATTCGATGTCTAACCATTCACACGTCGGCCATTTTTTTATCAATTCTTTATTTGATATTGTAGTTCCTCCAAGATATGGTGGTCAAACTTGTTGATCTCCGTAATAATAAAATTGATCGGACTAAGTATTCATTAGGTGAGCTGTATTGTATCACTCATCTATGAAACCGTACACATCAAAGTTTCTATGTTGACACACAACAATCACATGAGAGCAGGATATCCCAGTCAATTGATCTTTCTGACAATCACACGTGCAGTGCGGTTCTGACAATTATGGGTCATCTCGAGTGCATTGTTCATTCAAAATTATAACACTGTACTTAAACTGTCCATATCTGCCACTCTCAATCCTCTCACCAAGCACCTAAATCTCGTATTCTCCTCGAGCAGTTCCAAGCGGAATTACATTCATACGGGCTATAATTTTTGGAAAAATTCAAAAAGTATCACGTTATGTCAAAAAATTAGGAAAATATAGAAAAAAGTATCAAGATCAACCTACTTTGTCATCACGTTTTGATAAGATATTGTTAATATTTTTTTTATTATTGCTTGCATGCTCTATGCAGGTTCAATACTTCTATTTCCCTCTTGTTGAAATATTTAGCACATTTATATCATGTTCCCTCTATAATTACCTCAATCAGTAAAGTTCGCTCAACTCTGAACAAACTATTCAGAGCTTCCGAACAATTGCTGATCATTATACCCCCATCGATGTCCTCTATCATAACTTTATGGCCACAAAGCAAAATTATGGGACTCTTTATCATCATTTTCTAATCGTCTTTCGGCCTTTTTATTTGATTTTCTCAACATTCGTCGTCTCTTTATGAAACGACTCGGTTTTTCTTATTCGCTAGTCTCCTTCTGAAATCATTCTTGTGATTATCTTTTTTCTTTTCAGATTTTTCTCCTTCCTTATATAAATTTTCTGCGATGTGTTGCATGCAATACTGGTGTACCGCCTCTCTACGTTCTATAGACCATACCAAATGTGACCGCTGAAAAACTTACATTATTCCCCTATGATGGTCGAATATAATATATATTTTAATGTTAGATTGGATTATCTCATTACGGACCCATCGCATGAACTAACCCTAATTATTCACATTTTTTTCATTTACGATTCTAAATACTAGAGGAATAAGTTTATTCTCTGCATCGTATCCGCACAATGGTTATAACGGGATTTATTTGAACACTGCAATACATGGTCCATAAACCCAAGCTATGGATGTAAACATCTTTGCATTATCATCCGAAGTATAACACATCAATATTTTATATTTTGTACCTGGAGTAATCTGAGCAACCGTCCATAATATTTATGAGAGCAATGTATATGACCATTCTTAAGTGTCAAATAATTGTTCGACCACACCAAGATATTTCGTTTCTATGATCATATTGATTTGTTGCACTGTTAAAAAAGATCTTTTTTTAAATATTGTCGAACACAACCTGCAATCAAATTAGATATGAGTTATAAATATTTGCGGTCTCCTGATGGTCTTCTACAATTGTGAAGGTTTTTATTTATGATGATCCTCCATGTGGTTGGGTCCTCTTCAGGTCTAGTATAAAATCTTCAAGGGTAACTCTCTTATTTGTATTTCATAATAACTCATGTTTTATATTTTTTTTTGTACCCAACATTGAATGTTTTTCCTAATACTCTAATCACAAATTACCTAATTTAAAGCTGATTTAGAAATAAATATTCTATTTTTGGCTAACTCATCATCGGGTCCTAATCGAGATTCATTTGCACGGTCGAACATCTCAAAATTGTTCAACGCTTCTACGGGATGTTGCCTCTCGGTTCGTCCAGTAACTAATAATGTGGTATCACATCTCAAAATTTTCTCGTTTTTGGATTCATCATTCGAAATATCTGACTGCTAAGTGTAATTCTCTCATGTTTCTACTTCACTCCAATCATGCAGACCAGCATCATCTTGTTCACCCTGATCATCATGATCATCGCTTAATTTCATTACCGTTGGATCAATATTACTACTACAACCAATATTATTTTACTCTTCGGCCCTATCAAGACTCAAATTAATATCGAAAACGTTTAAATTACGATCATCAGCTAAATTTCCGCAGTTATCTTAAAAATATAATTGATCATAAGTACTACTACTACCTCAAAAAAAAATTATAAGTATGATATGGTGGCACTGCTGGGTTCGGTTATTGGTAAACAAATGGATATGGATGTGAATAAATACTACTATCATAAGGATAGTTCGAATAATATCCGTCTTGATTAAAATTAGATATTATATTTTGAACTTGATTTAGATAGGAATTGCTTTGATCATAGTTTGAAAATATTCACGCAAAAAAAACTACTACCGCTCGGTTCTTCAGCAGTGTAATTTCCTTCATCAAAATAATCAAAATTTAAATCTGGTATCATTTGGAAGAATAAAAAATTTAGATATTTGATTAGTTTGTAAGAGAGATATTTGTGTTTGTGAGTTGAGGAGAGCGACGGGCGTGGGGAAATTTATAGTGATCAAAGATGTTAGTGGAATTGGCGTATTTTAGCAAAGCGTCACTGCCATTGGCACGTTTTGGGCAAAGACACCACTGTCAATGGTGTGTTTCTAGCAAAACGGCACTAGCAGTGGCGCGTTTGCTTCACGCCACTACCAGTGGCGCGCTGCCATTAGTAGATTTAAAATTTCAGTTTTATCACAATTATTTTTAATAATATAATTATTATATAAAAAAGCTGATGGTCTTGGCTCCAATCCTTTCAAAAAAATATCTGTTAATTGATTTTTGCTTCCCACGAACGGTGCTTCAATTTTCTTTGCTTGTATTTCTTCTCATACGAAGTGACAATCTATTTCGATGTGTTTTTCATGAAACATCGGATTAGATGCGATATGTCTCACGGCTTGATTATCGCAAAATATTTTCATTGGACTTTTTTTTTATTTTAATGCCCATGTTTGCTAGGAGTTGCTTGATTCAAATCAACTCGCTTGTAGTTGATGTCATGACTCGATATTCCACTTTGTTGCTTAATTGAACCACAATGATTTGTTTCTTACTTTTCTACGTGGCTAAATTTTCACCTATAAATTTATAAAAACTGGTTGTTAATTTTCAATCAAATATTCCGGCCCAATCTATATTAGAATAGCTATATATATCGTTAAAATTATTATTTTTCATCTAAATCACTTTTCCGGGTGTATCTTTTAAGTACCTTAAGATTTGGTTTATGACTTCAAGATGCGGTGTTCGAGGTGCATGCATAAATTTACTAATTTGGCTTATTAAGCTGAAAATATTAGGTCTTATCACCATGAGATAAATTAACTTCTCAACCAACCTTTGAAATTGATTTATATCCTCTAATTGTTCCTTGTCCTTATATTTAATTTGACTTTGCTATCAATTAGGGTAAATGTTGGTTTGCATTCTAATTTTTCCGTTTCTTTTATTAAGTCTAGGATATATTTTCTTTGTGAAATAAAAATTTCTTTCGATGAGTGTGCAATCTCAATTCCTAAGAAATATTTAAGAAGTCCTAGATATTTGATGATAAATTTTTCCTTCAATTATGCCTTTACCTTTTTTGTTTCCTCCATATTATTATCGGTTATTATTATAACATCAATATATACCAATACTATTATTGTAATATCATTACTTATCTTACAGAATAAAGAGTAATCAGCATCGTTAATTTTAAAATCATAAGAAAATAAGTGAGAATTTATTTTGCCATACTATACTCATGGGGATTTTTTTAAGTCCATAAATCAACTTCCTTAACTTACACACTAAGTTAGTATTGTCCTCTTGAAAATGTCCGGGTGGTAATGACATATACACATCCTCCTCAAGTGTGTCTTGAATTCACATTTATTTGATGTAGGCTCTATTTTTTGTTTATCGCTATGGATAGTAAAATTCACACGGTATTCATTTTTATCAGGGTGCAAATATATCTTGAAAGTTAATTTCATAAGTTTAAATATATCCTTTGGCCAGTGAACTTGCCTTGTATCACTCATTTACATTACTATGATATTTTATTTTGTACATACTTTTGCACCTTGTGGATTTTTTTCATTTGGTAGTTGGACTATTTCTCATGTTTCATGTTTTTCAATGCATTGAGTTCTTCTCTCATAACATTGCACCATACCAGTTGGCTTATGACTTCCTCGTAATTATTTGGTTCTTTTTCTTTGACAATTGATGTCAAGTAAGCTCTATATTCTTTTGTAATATTTTCATATGATAAAAAAAATCTTGTATAGAGTAATGTAACTTGTATGTTATAAAATCTCATAATCTTATAGAAGCTTGAGGTCGCTTGACCTTCACAACAAGGTTTCTTCAATACAACCTTCAATTTTCTCTTCTTTAGTTTGAGGAATTTCTTCTTCCTCTTAAATTTGAGGAGCTTCTTCCCTATTCTCATTCCCAATTTCTTTTTTATTTGAGATTCTTTGTTCTTTCAAAAAATAAAAATATAAAAATGAAACCGTCGGTTGCTCACTAATCTCATTCTCCCTTCTTTTGTAATAAAGTTCATGATAGATCTTGAACGTCCCTAGGATGATGGTATTGAAAGATCAAGATAATACAAGAATGTAAAGAACCTAAGGTAGAAATGTATAAACCAATTTGAGGCTTAATGTTCAAGTGTAATGGCAGCGGAATACGATTTAAATCAATTCAATTCTCACAAGAATATAGCAATCAAAGAAATGTGAGAAAATAAAGTAAAGATAAAGCAAGAACACAAGATGTAACGAAGTTCGGCTTTAACTATGCCTACGTCTCCGGGACCCTCAACCTCTAACAATTGAGGTTGAGCCGATATATTTAAAAAGGGTTTTACACTTGTAGAACTTGGTCCCTTACAAAAATGGGCTGCCAAGCCTATCGGTAACAAGAGTGACAACACACTAAAAAATGTGAGTGACAACACACTCAAAATGTGAGTGACAACACACTCAAGAAAAGGTGAGCACTACAGCTCAAAAGAATGTTTTCAAAAAGATCACGAAGGATTAAGTTAGGAGAATAGAGAGAAGCAAGATTGAACTTGAACAAAGATTTGGCTAATTAAGTGTATCAATCTTTTGAATTATCTCTCTCACTTTGTATACGGCTAGTAAGCTCTCTGTAGTAATAATTTTGCTAGATAGATCAAATTCTAACTTTTTGTTCTTTTCAGTGAGAGAGGTGATCCTTTTAAAATAGATTTTCTAAAGAAACTATTTTTCGGCCTGAACCGTTATAACGGTTTACGAATCGTTATAACGGTTTAGAAAGAATAGTTGTTGGATCAACTGAGCTGAAACGTTATAACGATTTATCAAATCGTTATACGTTTCATGAAATGTTGTAACGATTACAGAATTATTATACGTTTAATAAATCGTTATAACGATTACTGAATCGTTACATAACGATACACTCTGGTTTCTTTGAGAATGTTTTTGCCTTAGAATATTTTTGAGTATTGAGATGAACCGTTATAATGATTGCTGAACCACTATAACGATTCACTGGGCAGAAGCATTTTTCTTGTTGTTTAAGCTCAATTTATCTTGACCAATTCAACCCAGTTTGAGTCTAATTAAACCTAAATCTAATGTAGTCTTGATTAAGCTCTTGTATCCTAGCACTAGTCTTAGTTCTTGTGCACTAGTCCATTTGCATGTTAATCCCTGCACAAAACTCAAACAAGGCAAACTTTAAAATTCAAGATTGTTTTGCAAATCGACAAATCAAAGAAGATGTTAAGTGTAACAATTCATTTTCTTGAATCATTACATCTTTTGAAAAATAATTTTTTTTATTGATTGGATCATAAGATTGATAACTATTTTTTTGTGATGGATACCTCAAAAAATTGACTTAATCAACATATAATCTAATTTATCTTGATTGTTATTATTACGTACATAACACGTGCATCCAAGCACTCTCAAATGATTAATATTGAGTTTCTTTTGGTAATTATCTAATATATGGCGGTGAGAACAACATCCGACCAATAATTTTTTGAAACGTTATTTTAAAATAAAAGTATCATATTATCTCAAGAAAATGTCGATTTTTTCTTCGGAAACTCCATTTTGTTGGAATGTGTAAACAGAAGTTGTATGATGCAGAATTCTCTTTTTTTTTTAGAAATTTGAAATTTTTTTATGAATAAAATTTTATTTCATTATCACTTATAAATATTTTAATTTTGCATCGAATTGATTTTATACAAAATTATAGAATTCTTAAAATAGGGAAAAAAATCACTTTTATTTTTTGTTATATACAACCAAGTAGTTTTTGAAAAATTATCTGTAAATATAATAAAATATTTATAACCATTAAATGATTCAATCGGAGCGGAACCCCAAACGTCCGAATGTATTAACTCAAAAGGTTTTGTAGTTTTATAATTTGAGGAATCAAAAGATAGTCTAGTATATTTTCCTATTTTATAAATTTCTTAATTACTACCATCTAAAATTTTAAAAATAAAAAATATATTTCAAAATTTTATTGGATGGATGTCCAATTCGTTTATGCCAAAGAGTGCCTAATTTTTCTTTATTTGCATTAAAATTGTATTTTTCTTCATTTAAGAAATAAAGTTCATTCTCAATAAAATTTTTGTCAATTATCTTTTCTGTTATCCATACTTGAAAAACTATATTTTTTGATGAAAAGATAACCTCACATTAGCTTACATGTAATTTTATTAATGGATAACAAATTAGATGCACAATTTTGGATAAATAACATACTTGGTATTTCTTTTGAGAAGATATTAATCAAACCATAACTAAGAATTTTCATTCTTTCGCCGTTGGCAATAGTTACAAATTGATTGGACTCGCATTTTCTAAAATTGTATAATAAATATTTATTTTTCGTCATGTGATTCGTTGATCCGGAATCCAAGACCCATTTTTATTTGAGAAAAATTTAGAGTTAAGTTTGCAATTATATTAGAGATTTTTTTTTATTTCATTCTTGAAGCATTTCGGATAGTTGCATGTATAGATGCCTCATTAGATCTTTGTCAAACTCACTCTTCTGGTTTGAGTCTGGGTGACTCGCTTCACGAACTTAGTCTGCCTCCCTTCTTTTTATATCGAGAGAGCGCTAGGATCAAGGGCAGATCTGGCGTGCCCCTAGATTTTGAAAAATAGTGTTTTTCGGTAATTTGCCCCCTCTGAAATTTTTTTTGCCCCCTTGGATTGTCTGATTAATTTTATTGAGAAAAAATATTTAATATCGTGCATAATGAATTAATTATATCAAAATATCAAAATATAATGTTCCGTAGACGGAAACTTTCTTCATCAACTTGATTATCTATTATTTTAAGCTTTATTTTATTGTTATTTTTAATATATAAAATGTTATTATTTTAATAATTTTTTTATTTAGTACCCGATTAGTTGATGAATTTGAACCCGATATACTATTACAATCCGATATTTGCCTCCACTGACCAAAATTCTGCATCCGCCTCTGGCTAGGATGGAGGGGGTGCTTCCCTCTCTTCTATTATGGGAAGAATCACCCAGACCTCCTCTTTTTCTGCTCGGTTTCCAAAACATCGGCCGGAGGTGGGGATGTAGCCACCAACATCCTCTTTATCATGCCCTCTTTTTCACAATTTGAGCATTCCTTCTCTGCATAACCTCTAGGATTTTGCTTGAAAGGCAGTTTATAACTGCTAGAGGCTGGAGTTTTGGTGATACATGCTTGGATTTTAGCCTTGAGTTGGTGGCTGTTGAGAGGGGGTTACATGACTCTGCTCCCTTATTTGATTGTGCACCGCCCATTTGATTGAGATCACTTTGCTGGTTGTCAGGGTAGTGTAAGAAATTAATACTTCTTTCTTCTCAATTTTTCTTTTAACCAGTTGTTTAATTTTTCCAGTTAGGCAAATTTCCTTGCTGGTTGTATTTACTGATGCCTGTTGTGGCCACAAGTTTTTATAGTACAGTCATTTATGAATTGTACCAATTTGAGAATTTATGGATTCAAGAATACGATAAGAACGTGATATGTTTTGGTCTTTGTTGTTTCTGGGATTTGGTACGTTACCAGTATTGATTTGCTGCCCTTTTTTTGCTGAGTTCTATTGATTCTGGTAAAGAATAGATGTTGTTTTGTCTCTGGTTTTTCCTGAGACTAGTATTAGACAGATGCTGCATTGCAGAAGCTCAATTCTTTACCTTGGTGAGTTGTTGGACAAGTCTCTATGCTGGTCTCCTCACCAATGGTGATTGTTTATTGTCTCCGCCCCTCTCGCTATTACAGTCCCTTTTACAATTGTTGTCATTTTGTTGTCTTAGTGGGATGGGATCGAAACGTGCTTTGATACCTTGTTGAGAATTTAAAATTGATTGATGATGAAAAGTTTATTTTATTGATAGCTTTTCTGATAAGAGAAAAAAATAGTTACATTGCCTATGTATTGTACATGAATAACCGGTATCATCTTGTACCAACAGTATTCTAATGGTAACAAAAGATTTTTTTTTATTATAGCGGTACTGTGTATTGCTCTCTATTAAATTAATAATGGGCCGATGATGATCTTTGAGGCCCATAATCCCTAACTAACAACTTTTTTGCTTAATTACTCAACACCTTAATTTATAAATACGGTTAAAAGCTTGATTTATTTGTAAACAAATTAATTCTTTCATATGATAATATACTCCATATATGGAGCACTAAATTTTGTCCTACGTAATTTGTTGTTAATACATTATTTATATTTAACAGCATACATCCCTTAATTATAGTAGTGACGAATGCCTTGCATTTTGCATGCGTGCGCATAAACGTGTCGATGAGCAGAGTACATAAATTCATTTATTGTTTCCGTGGTATATCGGTACAATATTATGGCTTAATTAACCAATCATGATACTGTGCTATAACCGTGGTTTCTTCTAGTTTGACATTATGCTTGTTCATTGAAATACTTTTAATTTGATGTCTTTTTCTTTAGTGTGGAACTAATTACTACCACATTCTATATTAACAATATTAATTAGTCTAATAAAGGTGCGTAACATTTCTGTCCTTAAATAATATTATGACTAGCTTTTCCAAATTTTGTCTGAGCTCTCATTTTCACATTTCCAACAAATCTACTTGCACGTGATCTGATAATATTCTTTTATGCTTGAACCAGTTGCTATTCCATCATACATATGTAAGCAAGTAAAGATAGCAACTAGCCTGATTTCTATTTTTTTTCAAAGAAATCCTGACGTGCGCCATGGACTAAACTTTTGTATATAAATAATAGATCGAAAAAATCAGTAGTAAAATAATAAATGTAAAAATTGAGAAATAATTTCATGTCAACTTCAGTATATATAGGAGCAGAAAAACAGATCTATCTTTCGAGAGAAGACAGAAGGTGCTAAGGAGATGGAGACTAGCTATTGGACTATTGGTCAAGCACACCATTTTGGCAACGACCTGATTTAAGTGGACAACAAAAAATATTAATTAAATCAAGCACCTAACTCTTATCTGGGAATATATTGCGCGTGAGAGGTACCAAAAATATTGTATTTGTTGCGGGTTGTGGTGTCACAATTTGGACTTACTGTTTCTAATAGAAACAGGCGGTTGATACTACTTTTTGAAAAAAAAAGGAAAAAAGAACAACTAAGTTAGAATTACAAAGTGATCGTTTGAAAAAGATTTTCGTGGCAATTTGAACGATAATTTTGCAAATAAAAACAAAGAAGTTTGAGTATTTATAATTGTAGGAGCACTAATTATTACATATATGGATAGTGTAAAGATAATTATTTACAAAATGTGCAAAAAGAGAAAAAAAAAAAAAAAGGGTGGGAGGTCATTCTAACCCTTTTAAAACCCATCAGTATTAAGTTTGCCAAGTTCTCACCTCTAAAAGAAGAATGTCCTCCGCTAATGTTTGCTCCGACTTGGCCTTCTCTTGAATAATTCTTCGTTTAAAATGTTTTCATATATATATATATATATATATAGTAAAGATACCGTAAGGTTAAGCTTACGTAGACCTTTTATGAGCTTAACTCAAAAATTATATTAAATTATCTCAAAATTTTAATTTATCATCCTCATTAAATTATATATACGAAAATCTTGTGGGATGCAAAAATTTGGAGTGTTTTGAAATTTTAAGTCACCATTTTTAATTTTTAAAAATGATGTTCAAATATTAAATATTTTATTATTTTTTAGAACTAATTTTCAAAACTTAATAAACTCAAAACACTCTAAATTTTTGCATCCCATAAGATTTTCATGTAAATAATTTTATGAGAATGATAAATTAAAATTTTGAGATGCCTTCCGTGAACTTAACTCAAAAAATACATCAAATCATCTCAAAATTTTAATTTATCATCCTCATTAAATTATTTACATGAAAATCTTGTAGGATGCAAAAATTTGGAGTGTTTTGAGTTTTTTAAGTCATTTTTTTAATTTTTTAAAAATGATATTCAAGTATTGAATATATTATTATTATTTTTAGAGCTGATTTTTAAAAATTAAAAACAATGACTTAAAAATCTAAAAACACTTTAAATTTTTACATCTTATAAGATTTTCATATAAATAATTTAATGAGAATGATAAATTAAAAATTGGAGATGATTTGATATATTTTTTAAGTTAATCTCACATATCTTTATTCTATATATAATAATGCTAATGTGCTATGCATATTTAGTGAAAAAAGTGCTAAGGATTTTTAGTCGTGGATCGACATTAAAAATCGCGCACGCGATTTTATCGCTGGATGGAGATGACAGAGACGGAACTTTTTAAGTTCAATCGTATAATTTAGTCCGTCTCTCCCCAACTTCTAAATTTGAAATCGTTGAGCCTCTCGTCTCCCGAATTGCGGATCACACCCTCACCGAGTCTCTTCTTCTCTAGCGGCATCTTCAGGTGCAAGGTACGGTGCTCTCTCTCCCTCCTTCCCTTCTTGCCGATCGCTTAGTTCATAGGGTTTGGTCCATTTCCAGCGAATTGTACCCTGAGAACAAAGCTCAAAACAATATTGTTTATATGTGCTAAAAGAAACATTTTTGGCAATTTTTTGCTCGGCTGCTATTAAAATTTCACTTGGCTTCTTTATTTTATCCAGTTTTGGAGTATCTTATAAAAATCCAATTTCATATAGTTTGGATTCTTGTTAGAAGGTGCCTCGTCGTTCCTTGCTTTTTCTCAATGTCTTCTTTGAGCTGCTAGGGTTTAGTTCAGGTACGGTGTTGTTCCTCTTTTCCATCTCATCGTCTTCTTTGTGCTGCCATGGTCTAGTTCCGATAAGATTGAACTAGTTGCTTGTTGATTTCAAACAAGTCCAGAATTGCTACATTTGACACTGAATTCACATATAAAATTAATTAATTGCTACTGATTGTTGTTATTTATTTCTAAATTCCAAATTCACCCAAAGAGATGAATACTAAGTCCAAAGATTGCTGCCTTGGACCAAATTCTAAATTCATCTGAAGAGCTTTTCTTTTCTTTTTTTCTTTTTGAAATTTTAAAGTTTAAATTTGTTGCAGGTATCTATCCTTTTCTTTTTGTTGTTGTTTTTTTATTGCGCAATTTCATGATTTGTTTCAATTTCAAGTGCTAAATTGTTTTTTAACAAATGTAACCTAATCAAGTTCATGTTCCAGCTGAAACTTTCTATTTGAAGTTTTACTGCTAACTGAAATTACAATCTGATATTTCTGCTACTATTGTTTTACAATTTTCTAATGGCTACTATAGGAATATGTTATGATACACAAGTTTCACAACTATTTCCTTTTTTGCTGGATCTCCATGGAGAACTTCACCAAGGATCTCGATTGGCATTGCATCCATTGCAGTTTTTGCATGCAGATTCGATGTGTGCCCCAATCAGTAATTACAATAGTATAAGGTTGTAATAAATTTAAGCAAGTGTCACTTCTCTGGTTTATAATTGTAATACGGACATGAGCATTAGGACTCTAGTGTAAATTATTTGTATATGAATCTTTGCTTTATGGAATGAGTTTGATCAGTAATTGCAAATGTTTATTTTTTTGTATTTTCTTTCCAGTGAAACATGTTGTACCAATGTATGGAAGCAAAGGAGGTTGAAAATAGAAAAAAAAAAAAAAAAAAAACGTTCATGAATCATGAATATCCATTCACATATTCTTCCGATGAATCAGAAATTATATTTGCATCTATGTTAGTGAAATCAGAAAAATTATCAAAATCGGGTGTTCTCTCTGGTAAACATATCATTGCCCACAAATTAGCCACTGATATAATTCAAGTAGCAGTTGTGAAAAACCAAAAAAATAAAATAAAAATAAAGATAACTCATAACAGTAACAAAAACATTCATTCATTCATGTCAGAAATTAACATCAATGTACTTACATTATAAAATTAATAATAACAACAACATTCATCTATTCAGCTTATAAAATAACATGTGTTCTTAATGGCAAGGAACTAACATGAATATTAAAATGAATCTTTCTAAAATGAATTAACACAAAATATACATGTTCCAAAAATCACAAAATTTGGCAAGGTTGGCATCCATCAACTTAAACGCTGGTCCAGATTTTCCTCGAGCTCATCGGTCATCTCAACATCTCCAAGCACTGAATCCAATTTTAAAGATCATGCACTAGGTAAAAAAACTGACAGTTGCATCTGCTCAATTTCATAAAATGTGCTAAGTGGTAATTACCATACCATGACGGTTTGATAAGTATGTTTTAATTAAATTGTTTAATGATTTTATCAATTTGGACATTGGATTCCCTTTGACTTTACTAATTTTATCAGTTTGGACACCTTTTATAACAGTTTTTTTTATGGTATTAAGCTATGAACCAAATCTGCTGGTATTAAACACCTTTTGTTGGGTCCGAATGAATCAAGGCAGGTTATAAAACCTAACTAAAACTTAGATGTTAGAAAACCAAATCTGCACTTTCACATTGGCAGCCTAATTGTAATTGTCTCTGCACTCGCCAGCTCCAAGGTTCTCCCGCAAATTGGTACAGAACTAATCCCTAATAACTCAAAGAAAACAGCGAGGGAGAGAAAGGAGAGAAAAGACACCATACCTTAGACCCGACAATGCCGCTCTAGCAGGAAATGCTATCAGGAGAGGATCTGGTTGCGATTTCTGAGCGCCAACTGGAGAGAGCACAGAGTGTCGACTTCAATTTGGAGGGCGACTGGCTAGGTCAAATTCGGAGAGAGAAAGGGGTTATGCGAAGAGAGCTTATTAGCATTGACGGAAGAGTCTGGATTTTAAGATCCCGTCTCCGTTAAACTTTCTTCAGCGAAAATCGAGTTGCACAATTTTTAAAGCAATCAGACGGTTAAAGTATCCGTAGCAACTTTTTGCATAGAAATATGCATAGCACATTAGCATTATTCTCTATACAGAGAGAGTTAAGTTAGCATGCTCATATGAATACAGAGATCTTATGTGATTCTAGTTTAAAAAATATTAAATAATTTTTAAATTTTAATTTATCACTCTCATTAAATTTTTCATATTGAAATCTTATGAGGTACAAAAAATTAGAGTGTTATAAGTTTTCTAAGTCACTCTTTCTAATTTTTAAAAATCAATTCTAAAAAAATAATAAAATATTCAATGTTTGAACATTATTTTGAAAAATTAAAAAAAGCGACTTAGAAAACTCAAAACACCTTAATTTTTTGTATCCCATAAGATTTCAATATGAGGAATTTAATGAGAGTGATAAATCAAAATTTGAGATCATTTGATATACTTTTTGAACTAGGATCACGGAGGAGCTCCGTACTCCTAGGAGCATGATAGTTTTACTTCTCTCTATATATAGAGGGAGAGAGAGAGAGAGTTATGCTACGGTTAGTTGCGAAGTACAAAATATTTTTGTACTTCGTGTCGTATCTCCCATTTTCGAATTCAAAACACCGATCCGATCGTTAAAAGTGTTCTCCATATTGAAATATGTTTGGAGACCAAAACATTTTTTAGAATGCTTTTTAATTTTTTTTAGGGGATAAAAATACATTGAGTTTATGATATTTAATAACAATGATTTTCTAATTCTCAAAAAAATAGAAAAAATTTCTAAAAAATGTCAAATTTAATCTCTAAACATATTTCAATATGAAAAACACTTTTAACGGTCGGATCAATGTTTTAAATTTAAAAATGGGAGATACGACGTGAAATACAAAAATATTTTATACTTCGCGACTAACCGTAGCATAACTATATATATATGTATATATATATATATATATATATATATATATATATATTTCATATTACTACGAACAATTTGTTTCCTGATTTTTTTTTTGTAGTTGACATCGGGACTTATTGATTATATTTCTAATGTTAATAATAATATCATTATTGCCTCATTCCATATTTTTCAAGTTATGTAGCTTTATAAATTAAAAACGAATTTTTTTTTTCACAGTCGGCATCGGAATAAGAGGATTCTGTCATCGTCGAAGAATAACAACATATTAGGACGCACTACTCAAGTCTCCAACATGACCCAAGAAATTACAACCGGGCCCATTAACACTTTGGATAACGTCTTACGAACTACAACTATTCGAATTTAGATGCAGATGCCGCATGCACGCGTAAAAAGCGAGTACTCATTTAAGCAGAGTAAAGAACGTAAATTATTATTGTATACTATTGACTAATCTGCTCGTGATAAATTAAGGAATCGACCGTCCATGTCAATTTCGCTGTCTACTACACACTGTATACTGCTACTACTATTACTTCATAGGTTATGAACTCAAATAACGAAATTACAATATATGGTCCCTCGTCATGCTATCATGATGCATCCAACTCAACTTCACTGGAGTTTCAAAAAAACAAAAAAAAACAAAAATCAGCGGATGCTCTCTTTCAAGAGCCGATCGACACTTTGTGCTGTGCTGATTTTCTCGGACTAAAGAGTTGAGCCCACTTCTTTTAACTCAGCCCTGCACTTTAAAATGAATGAAGTGAATTCGTATCCTTGTAATTTTCTAAGATCTTGTAATTTGAAATTGGAAACTTGTACATTCAAATGTTGTTTAACAATTGTCTTGCTTTCTTCAACAAGAAAAGCACTGAAACCAAATTAAGGTTTCTAATTTGTAAAGCTACATTACTTGAAGAAAAAAATGGAATGAGGCAATAAGGTTCTTATTATTAACATTAGAAATTTAATCAATAAGTTTCTAGTTGACGCTGAAAATTGATGATTTTTAAGGACAGAAGAGCATATGTATAAAATCATCTGGAACTGAAAATAACTAAAACCAAAATAATTTTGCGTTCCGATTTTTTGAGCTATTTCAGAAAATTTCCTCCAAAAGAACATAATGGCAACTGGCAGTTCCTGTGCTCAATTGCAGAAATTGGCTTCGGCCCAAATGTATCCCATTTGAATCCAAGTACCCCCATTACCCAACACCTGATTTCCTTCCCCACTGCAGCATGGCGACATCTCTTTGCTTCTCCGATCAGGCCTAAATTAACCAATTCAATACCCCTATCATGGCCGCAGTTTGCCATTCCCTCCAGGTTGCAACACTCAAACAAGAGACTGGCTTCTATGTAGATCGCTAGAGCTTTCATATATCGATTTTTACATAAATCAATTCATTTTTTATCCATGTAGTCTCAGATGTTTAAATAACAATTATATTCTAGATGTTTTTTCATCTAATAAACAGAGAGACGTTGAACATAGTTGGGTCATCCGTTCAAAACATTAATAATTAAGTTTGATATAAAAATTTCCACAACTTCATTTTACCTATTTTGTGTTGAGATATTTTTATTATCATATCTATTTAAAATTATTCTTATCCATATTCTATCATTACTCATTATAATTACACTTATTCATTCTCTATCGTTATCTATTAAAATAAATGAGTAACAAAATGCTAATAGGTACTAATGAATAATATTAATATATTAATTAATTCATCATCATTCATAAAAACATTCAAATTCATTCCTTTCATAAAAATTCATCTCTATTTTACTAATATAAAATTAAAATATAACTACATAATCAATTCCAACTTAAGTCATTTCAAAACAAACAAATTAAAAAAAAATACATATCTTGTAAAACTTTTTAAACTATTTAACTAGAAAGCAAAATGTGTTAAAATAAAAAAAATTATATTTTCTAAAATAAAATCTTACATTATCTCATCCTATTATATTAAAAAGTACTATACTAAATATTGTTCAAACATGATAATTTATCAGATGGTAAAGTCTGGAGAAGATAATAAGTATAATTCATAATTCATATTAATTAACTCACATAACTCAGACAACTAACATATGTAAAAAATATTACATGAGATAATTATTTAAAAATAATATAAGTTACTTTTTAATAATTTACCCTATAGAAAAACGGGTACGAAATGACTTTTTTCATACCCTTATCTATTTACTTAATGAAAAAAAAATTACTCCTAGTCGTATTAAATAAGCTAATGATTTTTTTTTTATTCATACTTATCTTATTGAATATGATATATATCAGATAAATAGATAAAATAATATGATTGCCACCCTAAAATGTATAAGTGATCCTTTCAAAAACTGTCTTATATCTATTCTAACCATCTCTTTGCATAATGATAATCTTTGAGTTCTTGTTGTGTTCCTTTAGTAGCTGAACCACAATTACAAAATTTACAATACAATAAACAGTCGAGTCAGAAATGAATTTTGTTTCCTTATTCTTCTTTCTCCTAGAAAATATAACTGGTGTGGAGCAGTTTTCTAGTAAATATACCGCTTAACTACACGCTACAATTTAGATAAAGAAAACGGTTTCTACTTCTCAAAGCTGAAGGATATTGTGATTGTCAATGGCGTGAGCTGGTTATAAAAAAAAACGAACTTTAATCTCTTTTGATTTTTAAATACTATAAGTGTTACCAAAAAAATTATTGGACTTCAGGATGTGTTATTAATACTTCATTTTAAACTGTTGTCCAAGTGATAAATAGTGTGTTTAGCAACAGTTTCTTTAAGAAAACAGTTCCTTTAAGGAACCGTTGCTAAATAGTTTTGTTGTTTTTTGGGGTATGATATTTTTTTCTCTAACTAATAACATTTTCTCTCATGAATTACCCATCTCACCGTCCGTTAATTCCAATTCAACGCTCCAAAAATAAAAATTTAAAAACTAAAATCTCACGGATTACCAACTATTTTTCATTTGTTTCCATATATAAAAAGAGAGATGAGAGAGAGACAAAGAGAGAAAGAAAAAAGAAAGAAGAGAGAAGAGAGACAAAAGAACAAAAACGAAATCCGACCATTTTAACTTCAAACGGTCATAATTTTTAATAAGAAACTCCGATTGAGACGTTCTACGCGGCACGGAAAACTAATAACGAGATCTACAGGGTTAATACTTACACCGTTACCATCATTTTCGAGGCCAAAAAATCTCATCTTCAAACTCAAAAACCCATTTGAAGTTTTTTTTTCTTTTTTTTCTTTTTTTTTAGAAATTGTATAGGTTTTCATATTATTGTATGAGAAAAATGTATGCATTTTTTAATAAATATTTTTTCATTTGATAAAAAATTATATTTTTTTCATATTAATTATTAAATGAATAATATATAACAATATTTGTTCTTATCTAATTAATATGACTCCATATTTATTATTTATTGTTAATCAATACGACTCAATATCAATCTGACTCGCACATTTTAAAGAAAGTTAAATTTATATATATATATATATATATAATTAGGCTATGGTACTTTGCAAAGCACAAAAGCGTTGTGTGCTTTGCGCTCTATTTCTAATTTTAAGTCATAAATGATCGATCCAAACCGCTCAATCTAATCTCCATATCAAAATCTATTAGTAAACAAAATTTTATATTTTTTTGGATAGGGGGGAAACCGTCATTTTTAGATGAACCAGAATTCTCAGATCAAGCCATTTTCTCCTCATCAGAAAAAATAGCAAAAAAATTCTAAAAAATATAAAATTTGGTTTACTAATAGATTTTTATATGAATATTAGATTGAACGGTTCGGATTGATTATTTCTGACTTGAAATTAAAAATAGAGCGCAAATCACACAACACCTCTCTGCTTTGCAAAGCACCATGGACTCTATATATATATATATATAAAAATCGTTATTAAATTCTTGTAGTGCTTATTCGCCGCAGTTCATAAAATTAGACATCATCGGATCATCCTATAATTACTGTTGCATCAAACACAACGGCCATAAACAGATAAGCCTCATACTCCCAACGACAAAATATTATACTCGATACATATCATAAAGCTAGACTTCCGTGCATCCTATTGCTTCATCATACAATATGGCCGTAAGCGGATAAGTTTCTTACGTTACCCCACCAAAAAACAAACATGAACAGACTTTCTTTTTCTTTGCTGACAACTAATACAACAGATTTTTAAGTAAATAAAGCTCAAAAATATCTTTTCTGTGCTCATAGGTGGTAATTGGATGGTTTTGGTCGGATTTTGATTTAGGTTGGTTTTAATCGGATCAGTTTGATTATTTTTTAAAAATAAATAGACTTACTTGATATGAGATTGGATCGGAACCAGATTATTTTTTACTTTCTGAAAAAGTCAAATTGTATCAGATTCAAATTGGGTTCGACAAATTTGTCAGGTTGAATGAAGTTTTGCCACATTCACTCGGTCTATTCTTTCTGTGCTTGTGGGACTTGAACCCGTTAGATGAGAGGCTATTCTAGTTTAAATATTGAGCTATGATCATTTGCACAATACAACAGAGAAGTTAGTTTGTTATTTTGAATTAGGTTTCAAAATTCCAATTCAATAATGGCTTATAAAACCAATCAGTTCAGCAACAGTTACTATTATCCTTTAAACAATTTTGTAGTATAATATATTTTTTTAATTCAACGGACCACGTTACGGGCTCTATAAATAGATAAAAAAAAGTATGTACGAAAAGAAAATTAACAACATAACTTGCGTCATTCAACCAAAACCATCTTCTATTAAGTCAAGAAGGTTTCGGTTCTAATTTTTCTTTTCGCCCAAAATCTATACTATATACAATGGAGTAACATCCAAAGACGGTGGTCGACGGCGGTCGACGGCAGTCACAGACGCACAGGCACAATTGACAAAACAACCGTGCGCCTGGCTACCACCACCAGTTGTACCTTCTTTACCTTCTTCACTGTAAAGATGTAAAGAAGGCTTTGATAAAAACATTCACTGGCTTGCATGTTCTCCAGCTATCTCACAGCGCCTTTACTTTGCACTGCCTTTAGTTTTACCTGAAAAGTTAAAAGCCAGATGAAATTCGATTACCTTTTCCGTAATTGAACAAAAAATCGAGAACATAAAATAGAAACTATTCCGCTTATTATCTTATTCAAATGATATAATCAAGTAAATAAAAGTTATCTTCGACAAATAGATATTTTGCATATGATAGTGGGTAATGACAAACTTGGGCGAAGCTGGGAATTGTTTGAAGTCAACATTTCTGTGAATAGCCTGATGTTTAGTTCGTCAGCTTCGAAAAGGACATTGGTAAACATAATTCTAGAACTGGGAATTGTTCAATGAATCATTGGTGAGGTCTAAGGAGGTAGTCAATTGCCCCAATTAGACTACGAAGCTTCAATTTGAATTAATTTGGTTCAAGCTTGACGCTTGGTCCTTTTAATTTCGACATGTTTACATTGGAAATAAGACTTTTCACGAGCCCTCAGTGGTTCAAACCACAACATATCCCTGTTCAATTTTTCTTCTTCGAAATATGTCAATTTTTTTAATACAATTGGTCTTCAATTTTACAATTGACACAAATTGAATAATTATGTAGAGGTTAAGTACGCAACTTTGTGAGGTATTGATTGCGAACTTTCTGGTAGCGAGTATGGCCTAGTTTATGCTATATTTTTCATCAAAAAGAGTTTATGCAACCTTGTCCCTTTATTCCAATTTCGAGAATTCAAAACTATTTGTTTCCTTCTTTCATAAATAAAGTAGCTGATATTAATTTCCAATTTTTTGAATAAAAGTAACTTCCATTTTTATTTTGCTGGTTCTAAATTCGAAATATATGCTTGCAATTACGGCCACGATAGAACTTACAGAAGTTGCAAATACTGTAAATAGGTGTGGGAGCCGAGATATGAATCATGATGAATGAAAACAGAGCAATCAACTAACTAAAATAAATCAAATTGAACATGAGACATATGTAAATACTCACCGCCTCTATATCAATTCGGTAAACCATCAATTTTCGTCTCTCCCGGCAACTTGTGCGATATGCTACAACTACATGAGCCACTGCTAGGGATAGAGACGTCAGGAACAACGCTTCGACGGCCACCATCTCATCTTTTCGGTCAGAATTCAGCCTTCGCCACAAATCTGCCGCGCCGGCACTGGTCGTGGTGAATCCGAACATGAAAACACCCTTGGCAAACACATACCCTATTGACGCCAAACTACAGAGTGTCGTAACACCGAGGTAGGCGCCTCTGCCATCACAGATAGTATACGCACCTTGAATTCAACACAAATTTGCAGTCAGAAGCAATGAATTAGGTGCAATTTCAAGCCTCGCTCGATCATTAATATTGGAAAAAGAAAAAAGTATAATTACTTTTGATAGAACTTACAAAGGATGAGTAGAGATCGAGCAATTGAGATCAGAGGTAGATCGGTGACTGAAGAGCTGAAGTTGAAGTTCTTAATCTGGATTGATAAATTGGCGTTTCCGTGAACGGAAGTGGAGACGAGTGCTGGGGGAAGGAGGAGATCAAGTAATATTATCAACAATGGAGGAGCGCAAACGAGGAGGAGAGAGGCGAGCATAGAGAAGAGGAAGAAGATCGTCTTGATCCACCGCCATGGCCGAGTCAATAGCCGCTCCTTGAAAAGCTTCTTCTCCATTTGAATTTGTTAATAGTTTGCGTTTCGGTCGGGTAGAATATAAGAGGAAAGGTTTTTGGCTTCGGTTTTTGGTCGGGGCATGGAGTCAATGGGAGTTATAAGAGAGAATTGGGAGATGAAGAAAACGGAGCGTAGGTAGTAGGGGTGGGGTACGTGGGTGGGACCTTGTTCTAGAAATTTGATGAGGAGATGCTATGGACAATTTTATATTTTGTCTTTTTTTAAAATTTTAAAATAAAATATTTTTCTTTCTTAATTGTTCAACAAAATACTTTTATGTACTTTATTTTTTTATTTTTTTTTCATCTTCAATACTATGCTTTATTTATTTTTTTCATTTAGTTTCTTTCATTTAACATATATTTTCATATGTAAAATAATTTCATATGATATAGATTTATATTCATGAAAATTTTAAAATATTATATATTTAAAAATAATTATAATTTGTATTTATTTTATTCTAGTATGTTTGTATTCATTAATTATATATTTTAAAAATGATCCCTAGATCATTGAATACATTTCAAAATAAATGATAATACTGTTGTTCTAAATATAACAAAGTAATATAAAATAAATATTCTTATTTATAAATCTTGCAAAATAATAACAGATATAAAAATTGCATTTGGAACATATATTAAATCATTAAGTAAATAAAATGATATACATTAAATGTTAAATTATTTTTTTTAATAAATTTCATTTTTTATTTTATCACTCATCATATAGCATTAGGCTCTGATGACTCAAATTATATATATTTTTGAATAAATTTATAATATCATTAAAAATTTCATAAATGAAGATTTTATGAAAATTTGAGTGTATAAATGAAAAAGAATAAATTAAAAAATAAATAAGAAATATTGTTAATTTTTTATATGAAAAAATATGTGTAAATGAAAGAAACTAAATGAAAAAAATAAATAAAACATAATAATGGAGATGAAACAAAAAAAAAATAAAGCATAATAGTGGAGATCAAAGAGAAAAAAAAATTATCCATAAGGGCATTTTATTGAATATTTTGAAGAAGAGGGCATTTTGTTTTAAAGTTTTTGAAAGAAGGACAAAACATAAAATTGCTTGTTTGAGTCATCCTAACCTAATGCTATATGATGAGTGATAAAATAAAAAATAAAATTTATTTAACAAAATGAATTTAACATTTAATGTATATTCTTTTATTTACTTAATGATTTAATATATGTTTCAAATGTAATTTTTATATCTGTTATTATTTTGCAAGATTTATAAAGAAGAATATTTATTTTATATTACTTTGTTATTTTTAGAATAACAGTATTATTATTTATTTTAAAATATATTCAATAATCTAGGGATCATTCTAGAAAAATATAATTAATGAATACAAACATACTAGAATAAAAATAAACATAAATTGTAATTATTTTTAAATACATAATATTTTTAAACTTCCATGAATATAAATCTATATCATATGATTTTTTTTATATATGAAAATGTATGTTAAATGAAAGAAACTAAATGAAAAAAATAAATAAAGCATAGTAATGGAGATGGAAAAGAAAAAAATTGAAAAATAAGATACACAAGTGTATTTTATTGAACAATTTAGAGGGAAGGTATTTTATTTCAAAAATTTTAAAAGAAAGGCAAAATATAAAATTGCCCACATGCTATGCTATGCTACTGTCAGTTGACACTGCATTCGATTTCTGTGGCAACTTCGGAAACACTAACCGCGTAGAGGTGGTCTGACAAATGATCCACAAAGACTCGGCTAACGAAATTGACTAATTGAGCCTAATTGCGGGATCTGCTTCGTAATGATGTACCTCGCCATAGGCTGAAGGGTCATTTATTTAAATGTAATACTAATTTATGAGTCTTTTCCGGGTCAAACCCAGTAATTATCTCATTTATGTAATTAACTCTGCAATTTTATAGCTTAGTTTCATGCTTGTTATTTTATTAAGCAATCAACAACAAATACATCCAGAAGTAAAAAGTAGACAAAATTTATGGAGTGAATAAATTCATTGTATGTTTATAAAATAAATTTTGCGTAGTTCTTTCCTCCTTATAAATCTGCTTAAGATAGAACAACGACCAGTAATTAATGCATGATAACTGCGTTTTGACTTTTGAGTACTCTTTTATTTTCAATAGTTCGAACCTGATTTTAAGTTCGAACTTTTTTTTTACTTACACCGAGATCTGTATCATTCTATCTATGCATATTTTATTGATATAACTTTATTTATATCAATATTAATTTACTTGAAATAAACTGCTCATAATGTTCGACGGTCACAACAATCAGCGACATGTTTGCATTCATTGTCGAACCAATAGAAGTTGAGGAATTTTATTCATCTAACTAAACACTGTCACAACTGTTACATGTTTAAATTTTAAATATCATCATCTATTTGACTATATCAATAAATGATAAGAGATTTATTATTATTATTATTATTATTATTATTATTATTATTATTATTATTAGTTTTATTGATTTAGCACTAGATAGAAAAGAAGTATTTTACAAATTACCCTTCCCCATGAAAGTTTAAATAAATTTCCCTTCAATTTAAAATTTTCAACAATATGGCCTTATTCGGGTCTCATTTTTTTTATTTGTCCTCTCTCATTCTCCTTTCCTTTCCCTAACTTACTTTCAATTCCATTTTCATATTTTTTAACTTCCATCTTTAATTCTCGCAATAAAATATTGATGATATGCATTGTGTAATTTAAAATATTTAAGTTTATAATTAAAATATTATATTTGAAATATTATTTAAATAAAATTTAAAATAAAAATATGATTTCTTGATTACAAATTTTAACCATATAATTTCTTTATTTCAATTTTGAATTGTGTTGCATTGAACTATTAAAATATAATTTTATAAAAATAGGTATTGATAAAAGTCTAATTTTATAATATAATAGCATCATTTTGTTTGAAATATCATGCAATATCAATTGAATGTTTAAAATCATCATGTTAGTTTTAAAACACAAATTAAAGACACATAAGTTGGGACCTCTAATTTTTGGAAATGACTAGTTCATATTTTCAAAAATTCATAGTACTTCATGTTGATATATGAAATTCATAATTTTAATCGTGGAATGTACAATGAATAAAAATGAAATATCTTAAAATATTATGTTTGATATAATTCTCTAATTCAATTTTAATTTCCAATTACTTACTTTTCAGAAAATAAATTCAAATACTATAATAGTTTATATAATTCAAAGTTTGAAAGGATTTTTTGTGCTTACATTTTGAGTTGTCATATTTTAGACTTTGTATTTTATTTAAACGAATACTTCATCTTTTGAACATGAACTAAATTTCTTTTATTATGAAACATTGAAAATTATTAATATTTTATTATGATAACTAAAATTAAGCTTGAAAATATGAAAAAAAAATAGAAGTGAAGGAAGAAAAAGAGAGGCGAGAAAATAATAATAAACAAGAAAATGGAATCCACGGTGTTTTGTTATATATAGATAGAAGGATAGTTTCTTTTTTAACTTATATATAGAAAGGATGCTTTGCAAAAGCACATAATTGAATATTGAATACTCGGTATTTACAAGGGTTTGCGGGAAAATTTTAGAAAATGAGAATTCGAAAAGCATAATATTGCATGATATTATGGATAACGCTTGAGGATTTATTAATTAAAAAAAAAAGAACAGAAATTGAGGAAGCATAATGGTCAGCCGCGTGGAAGTCGCGGGAAGGTATTGTATGGGATAAAGAGAGTTTTGGACTCGCAAGCCACCAGGTACCCTTTAAGAGATATCTTTCTTCCAGAATCTCGTTGGAAAATTATTAGGACAAATTATTTATTTGGAAGTTTCTTCAGCTTAACATGGCTTGGTCATTAGGTGTGCTCTTGTTTCTCTGTGCCACAGACCACTGTAGAGCCTGTGTCGCCTTTTACACAAATTAAAGTCTAGTTAAGAAATTTTTTTTTTAAGTATAGTTTGGCTTTTTCTTTGTACTTATAATGTCAACCCCTAAAAATATTATAGAAACTATGCCCTAAGTAATTTACTGTAGAATCATATATTATTTTTCATTAAATTATAGAAAATATAATATTTTCTGTCATGATACAAACGCTTTCTTTCAACATTTCAATATCACTTTGAAGTTTCAACACTTTCTTTCAACATTTCAATATCACTTTGAAGTTTCAACAATTTTTTCAACATTTCAATATAATTTTAGTACTTTTTTATTTTCATATCAGCTTGTTAACAAATAAATATTCCATTATCATTTGCGCTGATGATTATTTATTTTTACTATGTTGACAATTAATATAAAAAAAATAATTTATAGATATGTTCTTAGACATATATATGGTCTAAACAAAGAATTTTTCATTTGTTTTAGTATTATTTGATAATGCATGAAAGACTGTTGTAATTTTTAAATCACTTGATATATTGTAAAACATACACGAAATCTCATCTTAGTTTGAAGATATGATACCACATATCATTTATAGTCATCTCTATAATGTTGGATTTCAAAATTTTACTATGTTTCTTAAGATTGTCAAAGCAAATAAAGTGTCAGATAGTTCTCCAACTAACTTAAATTGGAATTTAATTACGGATATCGTCTATGATTTGGTGTTGTTCCGAGATATCTTAACAATTTATTATTTGAAGAACGCTATAGTTGCATATGTAATTTAATTTTTTTTCTTCGAGCAAACATTCTAGGACCCAGAGAAAATTTTGAAGTTATTACTCTATATTATTATCACTTGATGTTCATGACGCTTAATTTATATTACTTTTACACACATTGTAGTACATTCGCCGCAGGCACAGAAAAATGCAGTCGGACGGAGATTTTTTATTTTTTATTTTTTTAGCAGTGTCGTAACCGCTAAAATCAGGGGCGTTCCGAACTCTTAAATGTAATAAACGGATTACATGTGGATCTACAACAAAATCACATGATGCTCATGACTTATGAAATAGATATTCTGAGGCACATATGAACATATGAAACAGTATGATGCTCATGTCATTTTCCTGATGATATCAGTATAGTATTCAAATAAATATTTTATTATTATATGAACCTTCATTGGTATATGATCCATATTGAAAATGAATAAACTATATAACTTACAGAATTCTGAGTTTTCTTTTTTTAATCTAGCTTAAAAACGCAAAAGACTAAGTTATTTATAATTTTTTTAGTTCGTCAATTCATCTTGCAGAAAATGAACTGTGAGTTTGTTGTAATCTTGATAACTGATAGTAAATTTACTAGTTATAATGCAAACAAAAACTGGCTTATTTTTGTCAATTAAAAATTTACATTATTTAGTAGAAATACCAAAATAAAAAATGGGCATGTTCAAATATTGCAGCAAATGAAATATATTGTATTACTATATAAAATAAAAGTTGCGTAGACCCGCAGCATTTTTAATGCTAAGGAATCCATCTATGACCTAGAAATTTCGCGCAGTTCTGAACGTGGAAATTAAACAGTTGTCCGCGTTCAAGTAGAGTTGCCTGCTTGAAATTAAGCAAAAATAAATAAATAACATAAGATAAGATATATGTACCTGAAATCTGGTGCAAGTAATGAACGGTAGTCCCCAAAATTTGACCATCATCCCGTTGTAATAAATTAAGAAGAGGAAAAAGTTGATCATCATTACTTGTGTTTTCGTTTCTGATAGGTTAGGGACACTCAATTATATTTAAAAATATATGATAATTATTTATTGTGAGCCCACTTTCATATCAGTTGAACTGACAGCTAACACTATCATGGCAGAAAAAATAGAATTATGACCAAAGCATCCTTTAAATAATTTTGTCTCGATATGTTTTAGCAACCATGGCCGTTGGTTTTTATGCTTACCTGTCTATATTACATAACAATAATCATTGTCTGGAACTGGTTGTCATTATACAAAATGGAATGGTGGACATATAATAAATATATATATATATATATATATATATATATATATATATATATATATATATATATATATATATATATATAGCTAGTGTTTTACCTATCACTACGGTGATGTATTTTAAAAATATAAAAATTCATATCTTCATATGAAAAGAAAGAAAATAAAAATGAAGATAATTTAGTAATTAACGTAAATTTCAATTATGAATACCTAATTAATGTAAAATAAATGCAGAATTGAGTGGAAAGTTAAAATTCATAATTGATGGCAATCTAAGCAAAAAATAATAAAGTGGAGCAATTAAACTCCTAAATTATACAGCATTTTGTATAACAATCAAAATTGATAGAAAATTATAACTTCAACACAAACGGTTATAGAGATAGTAACATTATTTGATGAATAACTTAATCCGATGACTAAAATTAGTTTTAAAAATTCAATAAAAAATCTAAGTTGTTGCAACCGCATTGACATGCTGCATAAAAATCAAATGCGAGTTTAATTTTCAGAGTTTACGTACAATTTACTGGTTGAATAGTTGAATCACCAGCCGCCTTTTGAATTTGCAATAATAAACGAAAAAAATATTATTCTAAAAAAAAGAGAATAGTATAATATAAATTAATGCAAGTTGTCCGTACAAGTTTTTGTTTTGGTTGACCTCAGCCATATTAAAGAAAAAAAAAGATTCCCTAGCTTCATAGTGTAATAAAAGGGGAACGGAAACGAACCGTGTACATGCCGTAAAAATTGAAGCGTGACAAAGACATATTGTTGATTATTTATAGAACCAGGTTGTATTTTTGTTTTTTGTTTTTGGGTTATCAAGTAGTGCAAATGAATTAATGCATATATATGTAAAATAATGTTGAAATTTATAATAGAGGGTATATTGAATATTTTCTGTATATTGAGAAGTGAAAATTACACTGTTGTATTTATTGATATTTATATAAGAGAAGGGATCAGTTAACAATGGGTTATTTTGACAACCTTGACAATGATTCTCTAAATAAATATAAAAAAAATCTTAAAATGAAAAAAAGTTTATAGATATGTTTTTCTACCTTTAGATTGATGTTCATTCAAATTTTATATAATTTCATTATCATTTGATAGTCCATCAAAGACCATCAATTTTTATATAATTTGCAACGGTTCTAATTTAACGGTCTTTGATGGACTATCAAACGATAATGAAATTGCATGAAATTTGAATGACCATCAATCTAAAAGTATAAAAACATATCTATAAAAAAATTTCATTTTTATATTTTTTTTGTATTTATTTAGAGATTCATTATCAAGGTTGTCAAAATAATTCATTGTCAATGGATCCCCACTCTTTATATAAATCTATTGTAATGGTAATCTAGTGATACAAACGGTCTTCAACCAGTAAGGAGTTTTTTATATAAATCTATTCCACACTCTTTGTGAATATATCGACCAATTGATTTTCACACATAACATAAAGAGTTTTATTTCTCATACTTGTATTTTCTCTTGAATGAAGTGACAATCAACCTTGATGTGCTTCATTCTTTCATGGAACATCAGATTTGAGGCTACGTGGCATTATTGCTTGATTATTATAAAATAGTTTTATTGCTGATTGAATTGTGATATTCAAGTTGCTTAATAATTGCTTAATCCAAATTAATTCACTTATTATAGATGTCATAACTCGATACTCGGTCTCCGCTCGATCTTGCTATGATATTTTACTTCTTACTCTTCCATGTGATTATATTTTCGTACACAAATGTGTAATAGCCGATTGTGAATTTTCTATCAAAACTCACAACCCAGTATGCATCGGTATAACCACGCATATCATTAGAATCATTTTTTTTTCATAAGTATTCCCTTTTCTGGTGATTTTTTAAATATCTCAAAATTATATTAATTGCTTCCATACAAATAGATCTAAGAGCATGCATAAATTGACTTATTTGATTAATGATAAATGTAAGTTCCAAGTCTTTGGTAGTGATTTATATCCTCTAATGATTTTCTCTCTTCGGTATTCAATTTTTTTTACTATCAATAGGAGTTGAAATTGGCTTACAACCTAATTCTTTTATTTCTTGAATAGATCTTTTGTGAATATATTATCTTTAATTTCTTTTATATGCTCTTGATTGTTGCCCATAATTATGATATCATCGACATACACTAACACAATGATAATATTCATATGGTCAAAGAATGATACACACTACTTATTTAAAATTTACAATCAATTAAATAAGAGCCAAAATTTTCATATCATACCGTGGAGGATTGCTTGAATCAATAAATCGATTTATATAGCCTACAAGCTAGATTAATATTGTTTTCATTTTTATAATTGGATGGTAGTGTCATATATACTTTTTCGTTTTTAATAAATATAACCAATTAGTTTTTAAAAATCATCAATAAATATAATAAAATACTTAAAACCATTATAAGAAATTAAAAGGGTCGGACCCTATATATCGGAATTTATCGAGTCAAGTAAGCCATTACTTTTACTATTTGATAATGAAAATGAAAGTCTAATTTTCTTGGCAAACTTATAAATATCACAACTAATATAATTCTTAATAGAAAGATTTAAAAAAAAAATACTAAGTACTTTTATCCAAAGGATATCCTAATAGCTCACAATCTTGATTTTTAGCCAAACATATAGCATTTATTGAGATATCAAAATGTATAATCCATTTTCAATTATACCTTCACTAATCATTTTTCAGATCTCCTAGTCCTAAAATTTGATATCATTTTGAGAAAATATTACATTGTATTCTAATTCTTGAGTTATGTTTTTAATTGAAAGTAAGTTAGTCAAAATATTATCAATATACACTACATTCCTTATTTTTGTAGAAAATATATTAAATTCTGTCATACCAACAATTTTGATTTTCATGTCATTTGCAACTAAGACGTATTGATTTTGTTTGGTCGGTTCTAAATTGGTCATTATTTGTTATTGCAAAATATCTGATCCATGACACCACTATATAAAATTATTTCCATCATGTAAGTGTAACTTAAATGATTTAAGAGTTATACCATCTGAATTTTGATAAGCATGCCACATGGAGAATTGATGAAGCATGCATTGTACAAGATCTATTTGTGACCCGTCTGACCCGCTACTAGAAGTGCCTATACATTTGGCTATTTTCACTGCTCCCTCTTCCTCTAGCTCATGTACTATGGGAATTATGGGATGCAAGACTCGAAGAGTCGAGAACTCCTATTTTCCTTTTTTTCGCTACTGAAGTGCCTTGTATGCTCTGCTCTCTCCTTTCTCCCTCCATCTTTGTTACCAACCCAGCCAGCTAGTCTGAGATGGGGATGCAACCACCAACAACTATCACTCTTATGCTTCATCTTCTTGCAATGAGAGCATTTATCCTTAGCTTGTGTCGCCCCCATCTTCTTGTGATGAGAGTATTTATCCTCAGCCATCACTAGGGTTTCGCTAGTGTGATAGTATGAGCGTGAGTGTCAGATCCCTCATCGCCTCTGACTTGTAGTCCACCCATTACACTCTGTCATGACTCCTCGTGGTCAATTAGTACTGCTACTTTATCAATTAAGGGGAGGGAAGAGCTAACAAGAATTTGTGACCTTGATTGCTCATAGCTACTATCAAGGTTAGCCAAGAGTTGAAATACCCGTTCTTGGTCTTTTCTTTCTTGGATTTTATCTGGATCAGTGACCTCAGGTTGAAGAATATTGATTTCATTTTATTTTCTTTGCATATCGCCATATAGGTGGCTAAATGGTTTGGCTCCTTGCTTATATTAGGCTATTTCTTTCTTGATCTTGAAGATGTGGGCATAATTGTCTTATTTGCCAAACCTTTATTTCAGATTTCCCATAATTTCATTGAGGTGTCGGCTATGTGCATGAACTTCTCACTGATTTATGAGTATGAAGCAGCCATGACATGATCACATTATCTTGTACTTCTCACTCCTCTGCCTCTGCTGGTGTTAATGATTTCGATTTAGAGCCATTAATGTAACACACTCATTTTGCCTCATAAAGAGATTGTGTCTGCCTTAGTCCAAGACTTATAGATTTTACCATTGAGCAATATTGATGTGAGTCTGAGGGAAGTGTTGACATCTGAGACTTCTTTAATGATGTTTTTCTCTGCCATCTTGATGCTTGCTGGTACTTATGAATTTTGAACTAATAAGATCATGTCAATAGCTTAGTAACCTCCTTTTGCAGTTTTTGTGATTTTTCTAAACTGATAAGAACATATCAGTTGCCTTGGTCTTTGCTGGTTATATTTCTAGTATTTTTTGATATGCAATTAGTTGCTCAGTCTTTGTTGATTTTATTATTGGGGGTCAGGGTAGGTTCACACCCCTTCGAACCAAAAAAATAGTTCGAAGGATTCTCGGGCCGTTGATTTTGCATTGAGATTCATCTTTTAACAGACACGGAGGTCCGAGATTCGCACTTTCAATGATCATTATGAATCCCGATATAAAATCAGTTGCCCGAGAACCCTTCGAACTATTTTTTTGGTTGGAAGGGGTGCGAACTGATCATGTTGCTATGAATTGTTCAATCTTTGTTGGTATGCTTTTATTTTTTTCTTCTTATAGAATAGTATAATATGAGCTGTAGAATGGAAGTATATTTTCTGTATTTGATAAATGGTCTCTTGGGCTTGTATAGCCTTATACGCTTTCTTACAAATAACCCCTCTAGAAACCTCATAGTGGGTAAAATCCTATAGTAAACATACAAAATATCTCAACTCTTGGGCTCCCCTCAAATAACCCCCAGATGGGCAAAAGATATCCACTAGGCCCAAAAGTCTTGTCACATCCTCTCGCTAAATCCAAAGAATTGAGTCCTTTCGTCAAACAATCGGTACATCTGGTCTTTCGTTGAAACATGACCTAACTCAGAAGTCCATTGTTCAACTTCTCCTTGATGAAGAACCTATCGATCTCGATATGCTTGGTTACGTCATCTTTGCTTGTTTGGGTTGTTGGCGATGCTTGATGGGCGACTTGTTATCACGCCACAACTTCATTTGGGTCCCTTGGTCCATCTTGAGCTCCAACAACGAGCTCTCGGCCATAACATCTCTTGCACAGGGCCATAGCCACGTATTACGCCTCGGTTGTGGACCTCGCAACCACTTGTTTGCTTTTTGCTCTTCCGGGAGACCAGTTGCCCCTGAAACATGCAATATCCAGACGTGGACTTTCTATCATCGAGCAACAACTAGCCCGGTCTGAATCACGATAACCCTCGATGTTCGGATGTTCATTCTTCTGAAGATCGACCCTTTCCAGTGCACTTTTCAAGTACCTCGAGAATGCGGTACACCGCATCCATGTGACCTCTCACAGGGATCATGCATATAGCGACTCGCACGCTCACGACAAATGATATGTCGGGACGAGTGTGGCTCAAATAGATCAGCGACCCGACCGACCTTTGGTACCTCTCTCTGTCAATGGCTCTCCCCTCGGCGCTCGACTTGGACTTTTGGTCGATTGGAGCAAGCTAGCAGTCTGCACCCCACATACTTTGTCTCCTTAAGCAGATCCGGCACATACTTCCTACGAGATAAGACAATTCCTTACGCACCACGAGCTATCTCGATCCCAGGAAGTATCTCGGTTGTCCCAAGTCCTTTACCTCGAACTCCTTTCCCGATTCCTTCTTAAGCGATGCAATTTCATCCTCGTCATCTCCAGAGATAATCATGTCATCCACATATCGCAAGCACGTTGTAATATGGCCTCCATGTCGTCGGAAGAACACGTATGGTGCTGCATTGGTGCATGTCGATACCCCATGCCTATCATAGCTCTCCTAAATCTGTCAAACCAGGCCCGAGGGGACTGCTTCAGCTCCGTAGAGTGACTTCTTGAGCCTGCACACCTTACCATCCGTTTGTTTCGTGCCAAAACCTGGTGGTATCTCCATGTACACCTCCTCTAGCAAATCACCATGGAGAAAAGCATTCTTCACATCGAGCTGGTGTAGCTTCCAACCCCCATTTGCAGCCAAGGAAATCAGTGTCCGTACTGTGCTCATCTTTGCCACGGGTGCAAATGTCTCATCAAAGTCAATGCCATAAGTCGGCATTGTAACCCTTTGCTACGATGATCGGGCTTTGTAACGCTGGCCCGAGGCCCTCCGGGTTTTGCTTCACCGTGAAGACCCATTTGCAACCAACCGCCTTCTTGCCTGGTGGTAGTGACATGAGCTCCCAGGTTTTGTTCTTGTCCAGGGCTTCAAGTTCCTCTAGCATGGCAACTTTCCACTTTGGATCCTCCTTAACAACCTTTGCCAACACTTAGGGATAGAGACAATGTCCATGATGCAATGAATGCTCCATGCACGGGTGATATGTTAGAGTAAGAGACAAAGCCGAGCAATATCATGTGGAAAGCCATATCGATCGGGGGAACTCCTGCGTTGATGCGAGAAGTCCTCGCTTATCGATAGAGGAGTGGGAGGAAGAAAGAGGAATCATATCACTGTGTACTACGAATACGAGGTGGATGGTGTAGGTGTCTCGGGAGTCGGAGGAGGCGGAGACGAGGGACTTGGCACAGAGTGGCAATCTTGTGGCAACCTTCTTCCTCGTTACGCTTTCTTCTTCTCGTATACACCCTTAACTCCCCACGAGCACAGTCTCATCATTTCCGGTCCGGTCTCCACCACCGCACCATAACCGAATCCACAAACGGACAAGGAATATCCCCACGCTCGCCATCCTCCTCTCTCTACTACTATCAATCTCCCCTCTCGCCTCATACCTCCTCACTGTGTCGAGCGAGTCACCAAAGCGATGCGGCGGATCGAGTAGTATGGTTCAAGCTCCCTAAATGTGACATCCATGCTTGACAAACAATCTTCTCTCTCTGGGACTCCGGCACACATACCCTTTACGAGTAGCCGAATACCCAACGAACACACACTTCACCGCCCTTGGATCTAGTTTTCCCACATTTGATGCATTGTCTTGTACAAAGCACACACAACCAAAGGTTTTGAGAGGCAACACATCCCCATTCTTGCCTTTTAACATCTCGATCGGCGATTTCCACTCCGATACCGCGAGGGCATCCTATTGATCAAGTAGGCCATTTATCGAAAGCTGCTTGTCCCCATGAAGTATTTTGGTACCTTCATTGACATCATCATGCTTCGAGTAATCTCGAGGAGATGTACGTTCTTCCGTTCGGCTACCCCATTCTGCTCGGTGTGTATGGACGGGTGGTTTGATGTTGTATCCCATGAGATGACAAGTACTCCCCAAACGCCTTGTTGGTGTACTCGGTCCCGTTATCGGACCTTAATACTTTCACCTTTGCACCATATTGAGTCTGAATCCCTTTGTGGAAGTCTTTGAAACAAGCAAACACATCACTCTTATTTTTCATCGAGATAAAGCCAAGTCACACGAGAAAAACAATCGATGAAAGAAACAAAGTATCTAAATCCATTCACGACGAGTTGTGGGACAAGGCCCCATACATCGAATGCACTAAGTCAAAAACAAAAGAACTCCTACTCCCGAACTAGAATATGAACTCCTCGTGTGTTTCCCCAACTCACACGCATCACAAAACAATTTCTCCTTATTAGCCTTTTCAAACAAAGGCGGATACAACTACCCAAAACGAGAAAAAAGAGGGGTGACCTAAAAGCTATGATGGAGCGACGATAAGTCCTCACGGTCCTTCCACTCCTCTGTGTACCCTCCACAATGGATGAAAGAGCCGAGTCCATACTCTCCCTATCCAGATACCACAAGCCACTATGCCATGTGCCAGTCCCAAGTCGCCTGCCGGTCTCCTTCTCCTGGAAGATCACCTTTGGAATATCAAATAAAACCACACATTTTAGTTGCGATATAATGGCACTTATGGACAAAAGATTCACAGGAAAGGAAGGAGCATGCAAAACATTGGACAAAGTCAAGGTGTTGGTACATTGCACGGTACCCTTACCAATTACCGGTTGAGCCGTACCATCGGCCGTCTGGATGCTTTCTGGGACTGCTAGGTGAGTATAGGAAGAAAACTCCCTAGCGGCACCGATCACATGCGAGACGCACCCCGAGTCGACTATCCCGATACGGTGCTCGGTGGTAGATATAGATGCGAAGAGCAAGTGTATCACCATACACGAGTGAGTGAGCAAAGGAAGCGATGTTACCCCTTGAGGAGGATGAGGTGGATGCATCGTCGAGCGCACGCTTCCCTTCCGCCGCGCTTTTTTCTGCTTCCTCTTCATATCTCCGAAACTCCTGATCCTCCTCAGTGAAGACCACAGTCTCCTCACTCTCCTCCTCTACTATCGTCAGATGTGCCTGATAGCCTCCTCTTCCACCCCTCCGGCCACCTCTGCCTCGGCCACGACCTCCCGGGCCCGGCCTCTTCCTCCCAAGTTCCTCTCCTTCGGTGGCTTAGTGCAAAGCGCTTCGGGTGGCCTACCTCGCGCGGTTGTAACACTCCCGAGTCTCGCCTTTGTACCGGTATTACGACTTGGAGCGCCGTCTTGACTTCACCCCGGAAGTCTGCCGTACCGGCCCGGAGTCCATCCTGCTCTCCTCTGTATCATGGCGAGATCGTCTCCTCCAGGTGAGGGAATCTTCGGTGTGCCCGATAACCTGCGCACCTCGGCTCGAATGCGGGCTCGACCCCTCATGAAATGCATAGTCGCCTCGAGTATCACGTGCCCTCTCGCACTCGGGATCCTGCGGCATGCGGTGGCGAGAAATGATCATAATACGCACGGTCGCTCCGGATACGTGGCGTACTCTGAATGGATCTATCTCCACCACTCGCCTCTATCTCTCTCTCGATACGGAACACCCTCGGATTGTTTCCCACTCCATCATAAGTTTTCTTCGACTTCTCCCGGACATCCTTGACCGCTCTATGCCATCCACTGTGGAAGCAATAGAGGGAGTCAGTGAACTCAGAAGCCACATATATACTGTCATGTGAGTGGACTTCCACTCTGCCCTCGCTGGAGATCCCTCAGCTGGCTCCTTCTTGTCCCCGGTCAAGTACCCTCCGAGATCCTTCCTACAGAGTGTACCTTGCCGACGCGCGACCGGCTCGAGTAAGTGGCTGGTCCATCAAGCTTCCTGTCGAGCAGTGGAAGGTCTATCCTCTGAACGGGTCTCGGTGTGCTCTCGCTCGCCGCCACACTGAACGCTCGCATCAGCATCTGGAGCTCAGTGGCGCTCAGCTTCGCCATCACCTCCTCCATTGGATTCTTACCTTCCTCTGCCATTGAGCAGAGCTCGGACTCCTTCTTACAAACTTTTCTATCTCCTTCTTGACCGATCTTGATTTACGCCATCAGGTTCGAGTCGGCCGATCAAGAACCGAATCAAGAACCTCGCATCGGTCGGGTCGGATCGGCGGGCGCCTAGCAAGCCAAAGGAGACGAGACGCGCGACTAGACCGCTAGCGGTGGCGGCTTACGACCCACCGGCGGATGCGGGCGACGACGAGCGACGCCACCGCGGGCGATGGCGGCCTAACGGCCCGACCCCGGCGAGAGCGGACGGGAAGGGAAGCGGCGAAGCGGCGGGCTTGGTGGCGGGCGGTTGCGCGGTAGCGACTCGGCGGAGCGGAGGCGGAGGCGAGAGAAACGAGACGGCGGAGGAGGAGAGCGAAGGCGGCGGCTTTGGAAGAAGCTGGCGGAGGCGGCGCTGGTGGCGGATCGGCGGCGGCGGCGGATCGGCGCGGCTAACCGTGCGGATACGAATAGTATAACAACGTAGAATGGAAGTATATTTTCGTATTTGATAAATGGTCGGTATAGCCTTATACGCTAACCCCAGAAACCAAAATCCCGTAAACATACGATACCATATAGAATAGTATAACAAATCGTTCTAGAAATGGAAGTATATTTTTGTATCTATTGTATTTGATAAATGGTCTCTTGGGCTTGTATAGCCTTATCACGCTTTCTTACAAATAACCCCATAATAGAAACCCTAAAAATCCCAAATTGTAAACATACAAAATATCTCAACGTATTTCTTTTGTGCTTCCAGTAGCACATCAGCAGAAACGCTACCAGTCCAAATTATAATTTTTTATACTTAAAATTTTAATTTAAATAGTTTAATAATTTCGTGTTATTCGAGTGTTGTGTTCTAAAAGAACCGAGCGAGCACCTAGTGATCGAAATAAAAAAAAACTACAGATTGGTATCAGAGCCCATGGCTGATTTTGGGGGAAGCTCGCTTGGTCAGTTGGTGTTGCCGAAGTTAACGAAAATAAACTATGAGAATTTGAGCATCCAGATCAAAGCTCTAATGGGTGCGCAAGATGTCTGGGACATAATCGAAGAAGGCTATGAAGAAGTTGATCTTACGGTATAAGGGATAACATAAGCGCAAATCAAGACAGCCAAAGAGAAGAAGATGAAGGACAAAAGCGCTCTCTACATGCTCTATGAGATAGTAGATGAAGCAGGCTTCGAGAAAATTACAACCGTGACAACAGCAAAGGAGGCATGGGACACACTCGAGAAGGCATACAAAAATATAGACCGAGTAAAGCAGATCAAGTTGCAGAATCTAAGAGACGAACTAGAGTTGACGCAAATGAAGAATAAGGAGAGTGTATCCGACTATATCTCTCAAGTTCAGATGATTGTGAGTCAACTCAGAAGAAACGACGAGAAGCTGGCAGAAAATCGAGTTGTCGAGAAGGTGCTGAGATCGTTGACAGATCAATTCGAGAATATTGTCTACGCGATTGAGGAGTCGAAGAACCTTTCAACACTAACCATAGACGAGCTCACGGGATCTCTGATGGCTCACGAGCAAAGAAGAAAAAAGAAGCAGGACACTCTCGAATAAGCATTGCAAGTTAAGATGAGTCTCAACAACAACAAGTCTAGTTTCAAGGCAAACTCGGGAATGAAGCAAACTCAGGCCTCGGAGAAAGGATACTTCGGGAGAGGAGGATCAAGTCAAGACGGTCGAGGACGAGGTAGAGGTCGAGGTGGTCGTGGCAATAAATCCGACGTAGATTGCTATAACTACGGGAAGCATGGACACTATGCTCGGGATTGCTGGGCCGAGAAGAAGGTAGAAGGTAAAGCCAACTACATCGAGGAGAAGATTGATGACGTGCTGATGATGGCACACAACGAGCCGAATTCGAGAAGTGAGACAGTGTGGTATCTCAACACAGGGGCGAGCAATCACATGTCGAGACACAAGAACCTATTTGTTGAGATGGAGGAGATCGCTGGGACAGTCTCATTTGGTGATGTTTCGAAGGTCGAGGTGAAAGACAAAGGAAAGATAAAATTTATTCAAAACAATGGAAGTACTGGAATAATAGAAGATGTGTATTTTATTCCCGAGATGAAGAGCGATATTATTAGTATTGGCCAATTGATGGAGAAATGATATAAAATATTCTCGAATGGGAGATCTCTGAACCTGGAGGACAAGACCGGCAGAATGGTGGTAAGTGTCGAAATGGCGTCAAATAGAATGTTCAAACTAGATCTCAACTCTATTCAGGAGAGATGTCTAAAATTAAGTCTGAAGAACAAGAATGAGTTGTGGCACCTCAGGTTTGGTCATCTCGGTTATGCAGGACTGAAGGAGGCGGTGAGAAAGCAATCGATGATAGGATTACCGAGCCTCAAGTTCGAGAAGCTGTTCTATGAAGGATGCGTTGTCAGAAAGCATGCGAGGGATTCGTTTGAGAATGCCAAGTTTCGAGCTAAGAAGCCACTCGAGCTAATCCACACCAACATCTGTGAGCCGATCACACCTGCATCATTTGGAGGATGAAGGTATTTCATCACTTTTATTGATGATTATTCGAGAAAATGTTAGGTCTATTTTCTGAAGGAGAAGTTAGAGGCCTTTGAGACTTTCAAAAGATTCAAGATCATGATAGAAAAGAACACAGGAACATATATCAAGTCTCTGAGATCAGATTAAGGTGGCAAGTACCTCTCTAACAACTTCAAGAATTTTTACGATGAACATGGAATTCGAAGGTTCTACACGACTCCTTACACTCCGCAATAGAATGAGGTGTCTGAGAGAAAGAACATGACCATTCTCTACATGGTTCATTTGATGCTGAAGACGAAGAACATGCCGAAGGAGTTCTGGGCAGAAGTTGTGCAATGCGCAGTGTACATGCAAAATCGATGTCCTCACCAGATACTCAAGAATAAGACACCACAGAAGTACTAGACTAGACACAAGAAGAATGTGACGCATCTGAGAGTTTTTGGGAGTGTGGGATATGTACACGTTCGGGATCAAAGGAGGACCAAACTTAATGATAAGAGCACGAAACTAGTATTCATAGGCTATGACAAGTTGTATAATTCAATCGAAAAAAAATAATTTCAAGCAGAGATGTTTACATAAATGAGCAAAGTGGTTGGGACTGGAAGAAGTAAGAAAAGCTCGAGATAGAAGAAGTCGAGAAACAACCCAAAGTCGTGATTTCGACCCCGAACACCGAGATGAAGAAGTCACAGAAACAACTCGAAATGGTGAGGCCTCGAGTTCAAGGAGCTCGGGAAGCGAGGAAGGAAATGAAGATGAAGAAGATGAGCCGAGACAGCCTCGGTTCTGAAGTTTGAATGATATTTACAACACAACACGCCGAGAACATCACATTCGAGGAAGCATCTCGAGATGTGAAATGGAGGAAGGTGATGGATAAGGAGATCAATGCCATCGAAAAGAATGAGATTTGGGAACTAGCTGAATTGCCTAAGGGACAAAAAGTGATCGGAGTAAAATGGGTGTTCAAGAAGAAGATGAATTCACAAGGCGAGATTGAAAGGTATAAAGCGAGATTAGTTGAGAAGGGTTATCGACAAAAGGCCAGTATTGACTACGGTGAGGTGTTTGCACCAATGGCCCGAATGAAGACAATCAGGTTGTTGATCTTGGTAGTAGCACAGTCTAAATGGCCGATTTATCAGATGGACGTGCTGTCAGATGGACGTAAAGTCAGCATTCTTAAATGGAGTACTCGAGGAAGAGGTCTATGTCGAATAACCTCTCGGATATATAAATTCGGGAAAGGAGCAAAAAGTGCTCAAGCTGAAGAAGGCATTGTATGGGCTTAAGCAAGCACCGAGAGCCTGGAATATGAGAATTGATGGATACTTCAAGGAGAATGATTTCAAACAATGTCCGTATGAACATGCTATCTATGTGAAGTCGAGAAGAGGAGAAACATTGATCGTGGCGTTGTATGTCGATGATCTAATCTTTATGGGAAATAACTCAATAATGATGGAAGAGTTCAAAAGAGTCATGATGAAGGAATTTGAGATGACAGATCTCAGATTGATAAAATATTTTTTGGGTCTCGAGGTGAAGCAGCACGAGAAAGGCATTTTTGTCTCGCAAGAAGCATATGCGAAGGAGATTCTGAAAAGATTCGGGATGGAGAATTGCAATCCAATAGCGACACCGATGGAGCTCGATACAAAACTTTCGAGATATGATGAAGGAGAGGAGGTGGATGCAAATGTATATCGAAGTCTAATTAGAAGTCTTAGATATCTAACTTGCACAAGGCCGGATATAATGTTTGTTGTCGGCATGGCAAGTCGGTACATGGAGAGCCCGAGGACCTCTCACTGGAAGGCGGCGAAGAGGATTCTGATATATGTACGGGACACAGTTGATCTCGGGCTACACTATTCGAAAACTAACAATTTTAAGCTTGCAGGTTACTCAGACAGTGATTGGTGTGGAGATATAGATGACATGAAGAGCACTTCGGGATTCGCATTCTATGTTGGAGACACAATCTTCACGTGGCTCTCGAAGAAGCAAGCGATTGGCACACTGTCGACTTGTGAAGCCAAGTATGTCACTGCATCATTATGCATGAATCATGCGATTTGGCTAAGAAATTTGTTGTATGACTTGAAACTGCCACAACCGAGATGAGCAATCACATAGATATGCGCTATCACTCTATTCAAGAACACATCAAGGAAAAGGAAGTTCGAGTTACTCACGTGCCGAGGACTTGAGATTAAAGGAAGATGTTAAAAATGGTAATCTTTAAGCCTCGAGATCTGAAAAGAATCAACAAAATTTGTAAGATATCAACAAAATCTGGAAAAAGAGCAGAGAGAAATGAAAATGTAATATTGTCTGCCTAAAGTGGTAAGTCATGCAATTGAAAGAAGGAATTATTGAGATATTATGACTAAACTGATAAGGTATATAATATGTTAAGGAATGTTTAGGATTTTGTGTTAGATTTGTGTGAGATGTATTAAAGATACCGATTAGTATAAATAGGGGTAGTATGCTATAAGAATGTAAGACAAGCAAGCAAGAGAAAATAATTGTGTGCGTTTGTAATTTTAGTTGAAGTTCAATAAAGAAATAGAAATCATTGAAATTCACTTGTTCTAATATCGTGTTATTCGAGTGTTGTGTTCTAAAATAATCGGGCGAGCATCTAGTGATGAAAATAAAAAAAAACTACAGTTTAATGGAGTTTGGAGAGAAACCTTGTTCAAAGTAGGCAGTAGGACCCTTAATTATAGATTATAATATTGAAACTTCCGGTCAGTTTTGGCCACTTTGTTTAGGTTGTTGACAATATTTCTAGTGAAGAGCTACCTCAGACTAGGTCAGAGATTGAATTAATATATAGTTAGTAATAACGACAACATGAAATAATTACCATTGACAATGTTTGTAAATGTTACTCAGGCTAACCAGAGTGTTGACAATACAGTGGTATAGTATTGTATTATAGTAAAGACTGAGCACTTCCGTCTTTCTATAAAAAACAAATAGTGAATATTATGGAAAAAAAAATCAACTGAAGTTAAATTAGCATTTTAGTTTTGGAATTTATGCAATTGCCTAAAAAACAATTAAAGTTCACAATTGTTTGTTATAATTTATAATTATTTTTAAAACAGATTATACTAATAAGTAAAGAACGTTGTTTTTTCACCCAAAAGATTTCACAAATTTGTAAGATTGAAATTAGAAGTTACAGTGTTACACTGACACGAGTGTCTTTTGCTGTTATTCCCAATATTCTTCTGGGCTCCAGGTACAAACCTTGAAGCACAGTAAATTAATTACGGTTAACAATGAATTCAAATCTTCTGTCGCAGTTATGATGGTACTGAGTTATCATGCAATCTCAACTGCTCATCATAGAATCAGAATGAAACAACAAACCTATGTAAACAAAAAACTTAGCAATCTTCATTAAAAAAATCTATTCAGTGACCCGTCATCTCTTCTTCTGTACTTCTATTTAGTGATAACCTCATAAATTTTATTATCTTATTTGATCTTTATTTTTCATCATTCTTTTTATTTTAAAAGAATTTGTTTATTTGAGATGTTATGTTTTAAAAATAATTTAGAAGAATAGTTTTGCTTTAACTTCAATAAATTCAAATATAAATTTAAAATTTGAAGTCAGCAACATTCTCAAAAACTAATATGATACAATAAGATTTGTCTCTCTACGTGTATTTGAGACGACATCATTTAGATTATTCTAGTAGATGATTTAATTTATTGGACCAAAATGATCGTTGTTATTATTTTTATGAATGTAATCACATTGTTTGAATAATAATTGCCTATAGGCCATTAATTGATGCTAAAAAAAACCTACAACCACAACCAATCATGTGGGTTGGAACTGCAGCGGACGACCAATCGCGTGTCGTATTTTTTCTACCATCATAACTATCATTGAAGACTGGACCTCCAGCATTGTCATAGATCTTTCTTTTTTTTTTTTTTTTTTTTTTTCAAGTTTAAATGGAGATTTGGGTTTTTAACTTTGAATATATATCCACAAGTCTTTTACTTAGACTTCGAGCTAGGTAGTTATTGATTATATTTTGATAAATAATACTCTTATTTTTTTTTTTACATTCGTTTGTCCTTATTTTATTTATGTATTTATTTATTCTACACTGACTTGATGTGTTTGTATTTTTCTTTTATTTCTGTCTTGCATATAATAAATTATATGCGACAAAACTTTGGGGGTGTGATGACTATGAAAAAAGTTGCTTAATGAAAGGTTAATGTCAAGATTTTCCTATTTTTTACGCGGTTTTGTGCTTTGATTTTGCCTCAAGCATGAAAGGAAATTGATCTCAACAATTTCGATATTGAAGCCTGCGCCGCCCTGAATCACAATAGTATTAATTTAATATGAAACGTTTAATTTTGTCAGAATTATTGTATTAATTAATATTCTATTGAAGTTCTAATTGCAAACACGCTCATCTTAGAAATGTATTTACGACCTGACCTTTTATTGTTGACAACAGCACAAACTATTAGCAACGAATAGCAGGCAATATATATAAACTTTAAAGTAGGTTTGGAAATGCATACTTAAATTACGCAATAAATGTTTTAAAAAACAGATATTGGAATTCATGAAAATACTTATTTCATAAATGATAATATACATTTACTAGAGCAATTAGGAACATCTAATTTCAGCGGCCGAACCGGATGATGTATAATTAAACCGGCAAAAGTTAATTCACAGTTAGTCTCGTCTGATTTCTCAATGATGCCATATAGTTTCTACTAGGAAAAAAATGAAAATAAGTGACCTGAATGGTTGTTTTCCGATTTTTCCCCCTTTTTACTACGCCCAGTTGGAGAATTAGATGACTCCAAGTTGCATTAATTATTTAGAAGAATCCAAGTTGCATCATTCCCAGTCATTAGGCATCGTCCTAAGGGCCGAACCTACGAGAGGGCCGGATAAGGACCGGGTTTGATAAGAGTTTTTAGAGGATCACGTTTAAAGGACTTAATTTTTAATGAATGAGCCTTTGTTTTTATGACTCCAACCGGATAAGGACTTGATATATCTATTTTTTACGATTATGTATTTTTTAATATTAATTTATATTTAGACTTAATATATATATTTTTAATTAAGTTAAAAATGTATTTCTAATATATCAAAATCTATTAGTAAACCAAATTTTATATTTTTTAGAATTTATTTGCTATTTTTTTGGAATTTTTTTGATATTTATATAAAAAATAGTAAATTATATTTTTCTGTTTTGATATTTTATTTTTATATTCATATAAAATAGTAAATTATATTTTTCTGTTTTGATATTTTATTTTATTTTGTTTTTTTTTTTTAAATTTTTTAAGTATAATTAATATACAATATTAAATATTAAAGAAATGATCCGAAAAGAGCCGGGTTTGAAGGGCCTGCTTTTTAAAGATTGAGCTCGGTTTTTGAGAAGCCCGACCCTTACCATTAGAAAGGACCGGGTCGGGTAAGGATCGATTTTTTTTAAGATCCGACCGGACCGAGTTTAAGGGTCGAGCCCTTATGAACTATGCTTACCTGTCATTTGTGATCACCCAAAAATGATGTGACAATTACTTAACACCAATTCATTGTTTCTCTAAAGCAGAATATATATAAACCAAGACGAAAAGGAAAAATAAAAAGTGAGGTTTTTGTAGGGTGTAAATGGGTCAGGTTTGAGATGACAGAATCCGATCTGATTAAAAAACTTATCTAATTTATTTTTTTAAAAGGTAAAAATTGACTTGACTCCATCCGAATCCATTTAGATCTGACTTGACTTGAGATTAAATTTAAATTAAATTAAGATATGAAAAAATTAATATATAAATTGACCCGACCCAGTCGATCCTAACCCAACCTGGGCTGACCCTATTTCATCCAGAAAGTCAATTTGACCTTACCCTACCCGTCCGAACCCAAATCTAACACGATCCACCTGATTGCCACCACTAGATCGGGCAAGATTGGGATATCATTATTTTATTATTATTCTTAATCCAACTGGATTTGACTCATTTAAAATTATGTCAATATTTCTTTAATCATTTTTATATATTTTAGGTAATTTAATATTAATTAATATATAATTAATCTCAATTAGTGTATATTTAAACTTTGCTTAATATTAAATCATAAAATAATTTTTAAAAATATAATTAAATGATCTAATTTTTGACTGGTCAAAAAATCTTGATTATATCCGACCCGTCTATTCTCCAATCATTACGGACCTGATTGGTTCGGATCAGATCAAATTATGATATCCCTAAGTTCTTGACAATGTATTATTTTAATAATTTTGACAATATATTTATAAAAATTAATAGTTAAAACCATACTGAGAAACAATAATATAGTTATACAATAATATAGTTATTCACACAAATTATTCAAACTAGTTCCTTCTATCAAATGAGGTGAGAAATGCATTATTGAGAATTTCATGTTTAAATTAATTTTTATATTACCTACATTTTTTATATCCTAACATCACTTAAACTACATTTAGTTCTCTTTTTTATGAATTTTACTAAGCTTTGTGATAATACGAGGCTATACTACCTTTACAATTTATATTTTCTTATAGTACTTTGGTTTGGCCGCAAACGTATGACCTATGTTAAGTATAATAAGGATGTCGACCCACATTGACAGAGATAATTACCGAACATACCCTACTCGAACTTCTAGATGTGCAAAATAAGTAAATGGGGAGGAGTTTGTTCAAATGGTTGGTTTTGAATGACTTATAATTAAAATAAATAGCAATAAATATTTTTGTGGGTTTCTGAGCTAACTAAAATAAGGGTTCCTATGGGTATGGGTCAATTTCCACTCAGATTTGGACTATACTTCATGTATGCTCTCATATACGACTTGTATGGACACATACGGGTTATAACTACTTCTAAGATATAATTTCTCCGTTGGTTGCGCGAATCCTAGTTGATCAGTACCTAAATAACAGACCTTAACTCTTATATGTTAGTTTAGTTTGTGTAGTTGGTGGACAAGTAGGGTTCCTAATTAAGTTCACATGAATCTCAATTCTCATATGTTAGCTTAGATCACTTAGATTGAGTATTAATTTTTTATAGGTACGCTCGATCTCTTGATCTGAGCAGGGTTTAACCTCTCAAACACAACCCAATCTACCATTTCAGGTCCTAAATCTACTTATTATACTTAAAAAACCTTGGTAAACTACTTGAATCTTAGACGGTCAAACCTGAAACATTACCTCGGTTCGGGGCTTATCTAGCAGTTCATCAAGCAATCAAACAAGTATAATAATAATATACATCACATCAAACACAACCATAGAATAGAAAACCTCTAATAAAAAATCATAATCCGAGTTTTACATCCATAATCTCTAAGAACTAAAATACTTAGCCACTCATGACCACATATAAAAAAGCGGTAAAGATACAAAAAGTAAGAATGAAAAGCATTATAGTAAAAGTTAATAAAAATAATATAGATATAACAAATAGAGATGATTCAAACTCTTGATGTTGCTCTTGCTCGGTCTCCGTCTTCTCTTGAGCATTTTGGGCCTTCGATCTCTCAAATCGCCTCGAAAATAGTGACCGACGGCTAGGGTTTGTGGAAGTGGATGGTGGGTGCCAAGAGATGGAGGATGGCTGCTGAAAGCGGAGTATATATGAGGAGGCGCGACCAAAATGGAAGAAAATCGAGCAATTAAGTCACTATTTTCTTTGTTCTGTTTTCTAGAATTGATCCATACGGCCGTATAGAAGTGTATGTCGGTTGTATGCTCTACTTTTAGTGATAAACGACTTATATTGATTCCATGATGTTTCAATTGGTGTGAAATCTTTGTTTAAAACTCGATTCCTTAGCTTCGTAGCATCATATTTTTGAAATACGAAACTGGCCAAGATAAAATCAAATCCAATAAAATAAACATGCTATGTAATGAAATTAAACATGAAATTATAAGTTTAATCTTAATTTTAAACAAAAACAGAAGTCAAAACATATATATAAATGTATGACATCACTTTGTTTGGTTTTAATAATTTTGGGTTGAGAAGTTCTATTGACTCTCAATAATAATTTATGGGTTGGTTAACAAGCACAACCGAATTATTAAAGTAAAATGAGAAGGAATCTAATTATGATATTAATTACACCAATTTTTATGATATTAATTTATGCTAGATATTTTTAAAGTTTCTAAACTCCAAATAGTCAATCAAAATTGTTCAATATGATGAATATACTAAAATAATCTTATCGATCAAATTTTTATATTTTTTTTTTGAATTTTTTACTCTTTCTTAAATTTTCACAAAATCATTATAATTTTGTATCCATCTTAATAGTAAAAAAATATAAATTTTATTTGCAAGCACATTTTTGGATCGACTATTTAAATTTTGAAAATGTTTGATATAATTTGGTGCCACTAAAAAATAATTTAATTGGATCCAAACTTTTAAAGAGAGAGAGAAAAATGACACTCAGTTGTCAATGGAGTTTGGAAATCTGCTTACATCGCTAAGGCTTTGCATCGACACATTTCTATGCTTAATAAGAAATTACAACTTCGAATCGTTAATCCCTTACAAAACAAATGTTATCTTTACACATCTCTTTTATCATTTTTGATGTATATATAATTAGTGGCCGAATTATGATATTCATATAAGGAGGTTGAGATGCGGATTTACGTTATTAGAATATTAAACTTGATAAATTAGGAAGATTAATATATGATACATTATAATTTGATATATAACTTTCATGAAATTGGAACCCAACTACCCCTTGTCTCTCTTTACCTATAATATTAAAAAACAATATTTAAATGCCCCTATCATAGAGCCTCACAATAGCCCTTTACATATGACAAATAGGCTCCTTCAAAAATATCATCCACGGAATCCGCGTATAGATGAAAAAATAAATAAAATGAGGAGATAAAACGAAAGACACTATATCATTAGGCCTGTCAAACGTTGGAAACAGTCACGAAAGTGACCTCTTGCGTTAATCGTTGCGTTAACGCACGATTAATTATTTTTTTTCGTTATTCGTTGCGGTAAGCAAATACAACCAAATTTTCTTCTGTTAACCGTTTCGTTTTCTTAAACGATTTAAACGGTTTGAACGGTTAAGATATGTGATCGTTTTATTCATCAATTTCTAAATACGCCAGTCAAATACAACATAACATAAATACATACACATGAATTTCTAATAACACATGAATTCATCAAATAAATACACATGAATTCAAATACAACATAACACAAATACAAATAAATACAAATAAATACATCAAATACAAATAAATACATGAATTCAAATACAAATCAGCAATTTCTAACATAACACATGAATTCAAGCATATATCAAACTCATACAAATACAACATAAATTTGACAAGCATATATTCAAGCATGAATTCAAGCATATATTCAAACATGAATTCAAGCATATATTCAAGCATGAATTCAAGCATACATCAAATACAACATAAATTTGACAAAAAATGTAAAAAATTTAAGCAAGTCATGCATCAAATTCATACAAATTTAAGCAAGTCATATATCAAACTACATAAAGGATTCATCAAGTAGCAAGTCATGCTTACGAGCAAGTCATATATCAAATTTAAGCAAGTCATATAGCAAGTCATGCTTACGAGCAACAACACAACAAGTAACAAGGCAACTATACTAAGTCATCAAGCAACTACCAGAACTACCTAGCCATCAAGGCAACCAAAAGGGAACAAAATAGGACTACTGAGAGATAGAAAGGTCTGACAGATTCTTAGGCTTCACCGAGACACGATCACCGAGTTCCTCTTCATCAGTGAGACATAGGACATCACCAAAGTACCCTCCATTTTCTGAAACACGGTTGAACAACAATGAATGTAAGTATGCATATAATAGATTCAGAATGATATAGAAATAAGTTCTATCAAGTTAGTGTACCGATAATTGAAGCTCTCAACCAATCCTGAGCACATATAAGTGATTCAATACTTTCATCATTCAAAGAGTTTCTTATTGGGTTCAAAGTTCTACCACTAGTACTGAAGGTAGATTCAGAAGCAACTATGGAGATTGGGACAGCAAGTATGTCCCGGGTTAACCGAGAAAGTACCGGGTACTTAGGAGCCTTTAGTTTCCACCATGTCAAGATGTCGAATTCATCATCTAGACTGGCTTCATCAAGTCCATCACTCAAATAATCCTTAAGTTCTGACTTTATTGGTTCAGATGTCTTTTTACCCCTCAAGTGATCCTTCAACCCAGCCCTTGTATCACTAACCCTAGGTGTTGGGCTAGTAGTTTGCCTATTAACAATACTCAATTCATTCAGATCAATTCATTCAGATCAAGCATAGTATCAATTTTAATTTCAACTAAACAATAAAGAATCCAAGTGTAAGATCAATACCTCATTTGTTGTATTGATCTGCGCACATTGTTGTGCAACCTTGAATGTGATTCCACATATTCTTTGAACAATGCATCCATGCAACTTCTCAAGTTGGCAATGAAGTTAGCGAGTCATCGTGGTACATCTACTCAAAATAATACTCAACAACGACCGGTTACATCTAGGATCAAACACACAAGCAATTGCTAAGCAATTATTCTTAACAATAATACTTCTCCAATTTTAAGATTCTCACAAAACTCAGAAAAAACAAGTTAAGTGTTGGATACTTTGTACCACTTAACTTTAGTGTGGCATCATAAAATATTTTCATTCCATTTTTCATTTTGCAAACATTTCTAAACTCATCTGAACTATGAATGATGTTGTGAGGAATTTTCTTGCAACTTTTAGTTATGTGGTGCCTCAAGGAGCTGGTGCTCCTTTGACAACCCATCTTAAAGACTTGCCCACAATAGTTGCATATAGCATCATAGCTGCCATCTTCCTGATCATGCCCCTTTTTGAAATGTTTCCATACATCAGAGGTTAGTGTTGTCCTAGTTTTCCTCTTTTTTTGGGGTCTTTCTGATTCTGGTGCTAATGCACCATCTTTAGGGTCATTGTTTGCATCAGTTTGTATCCTTTGTATTTCCTCTTGGGTCTCTTGGTTTAGCCCCATGCCCATGCTAAGTCATAGAAAGCCAAGCCAAGAAAATGAGGACACGATACAAGCAATTTCTAAACAAGCAATTCATTCAGATTAAGCATAGTATCAGTTTCAATTTCAGATCAAGCACGTACTTGCTTAAACCAGCAAGTACACAAGCAATTTCTAAGCAAGCAATTTCTAAACAAGTCTAATTTCTAACAAGTAATTTCTAGCAAGCAATTTCTAACAAGCAATTTGTAAGCAAGCAATTTCTCAAACAAGTAATTTCTAAACAAGCAAGTTCTGCCAGTGAGCATCTTTCAAACATTTATAGTTCTCAAAAAGCAACTCAAACAAGCTAGTCAAGTAAAGAAAAGGGAGTTCAAGTTCATACTCATCAGATGAGATATTAGGCTCACTGACAGTCCCTGACCCTAATTGTCTGTCTTCATCACTCATCCTTAGCTAGCCAAGTCAAAGATCAATAGTCAGAGTGAAATAAACTGACAACAAAAAAACAAACCTGCATAGACAGTAGCAAGAACAAAAAGAAAAAAAAATCAGTGACATGCGACTTGTAAAAGCAAAAGAAAAATAACAAAAAAAAAAGAAAAATTCGAAGAAAAGAAATAGAAATTAGAAGAAAAATACCTTCTGTTAAAGATTTGCTCACTGACCTTGACTTCCTTTCTCTCTTTTCCTTTCCTTCTTTCTTACTTTCTCTCCGGCCTCTCTCTTTTTTTTTTTCTTTCTTTCGGTTCTTCCTTTTTTCTCCCTCCAAGCCATATATAAGTAAGGGTTCTCCATGGTTTCCCTTTTCCTTAACACACCCGGAGGTGACGATTTTCTGGTCAGATTTTCTGGTCAGATCTGTCATCGAAATAAGGAACCGACGACTCATTTCGCGAGCTAGGAGGGGGAACAAACATCGAAGAAATGATGAGATGGCAAGGAGGGGGAATAGATCGGCCAAGCCACGTCACTCAAGGGTCGACGGCGACGACATACAAAGATTTCTCTCCCGAGAGAGAGAGAGACGGGAATGAGCGGCGGATCCATCAACCTAGGGTTTTTTTACCTATCTATTTCTCCGCTGATATTAACCCTGCAATCGCTAGAATTGCAGCTCCGTTGAATTCTAAACGCAAACGAAAATTAACGAAACGACAGAATCAATTTGCATTAATCGTTCCGTTTCGCAGACGAAACCAATACCATTTGCGTCTGCCATTTCATTTCGCAAACGAAGCAAAATTTCATTCCGTTTACCGTTCCGTGTCCACGAAACGGAATGGAATAACGGGTAAACGGGTCCCGTTGACAGGCCTATATATCATCACCCATAATTTAGTAAATGTTCTCGGCTGGAATTTCATGTAATTGGAGCAGTCAGGATTAGGCCGTTTAAAAATTGGAACAGAAAAAGAATAGTACAGCCCAACTATTGGGAAAAGGCCTATATAAGAGTTGACAAAACAGGGGTCTAATTAAGGTCAATAGGCTCAGTTCGGTGACCGATTTGTCTCTGGGCCATAATTGGGCTACTGCATGATAATTTCTTTATCTTGATCGGATCGACCAGGTTTAACGATTCGGGTCCAATTTTAATGGTTTGTCGTTTGAGAATGAACTGTGTTAATCATAATTACAAAATTTGACCGGCTGAGAAGAGCCGATCTTGCCATCTTAATTCATGTGTAAATGCCCTGCGACCCGTTTTCCATATTAATTCCCCATTTAATGGATTGCATGAACGAATCAAGTACTTATATATATTGTCTGGTACTAATCATTGGAAACTTTTTTCAAGCTTTTAAAGGTTATCGGCTAAAAGGAATGAAAATTATCACAAGCTTCTATCATCAATTTCCCATCAAAATAATTGTCTTCTAGAATTTTTTAAGCATTTATTTCGGAATTTTAAGAGGATTCTTAAATAATAATAAGATAATGAATGATTAAATCAACAATAGATCATCTTAAAAATTCAAAACAAATTATTAAAAAAATATAAAATGAAAAAAATTATCCTAAGAGATTTTGATATAATATATTTAAAGCAATGTAATTGATTTTAAAAATATTAATGTTTACTTTTTTTAGTCAAGCTCGCCAATGAGTTCGGTAAGTTTAAGTTCGTACTATCTTTTCTCTAATTTATTTGATGAACAACATTTTTTAGACCTTTTTTATTAATGCATGATAAAACAAAAACAAAAAGAATGGAGAAGAAGATGAAGATATGCGCTAATAAATATTCGTCGTCGTTGTCATTGAACTGCCAAATTGTTAATCTATATATCATATGATTTAAGAGATATCTTAGATAACTAGAATATAACCTGTCCAAAATCTTTGTTGAATTTGGAGGTGCACTTGTTTAATTTGACCTTGCTCGTCATGCTAAGATGACACGGCGACTTTGCTCATATCATCCACTCAGTCCAGTTGTTCTATGTTTTATAAGTTACAATACGGACTGTATTATGTTTAAAATTTATAATTTCTTACGGTACTTTGATTCTCAGTTGCAAGTGTATGACATACGTTAAGTATAGTAAAGATATTGAATCCGCAGAAACAGAGGTAATTACCGAACATACTATGTTTGAATCTCTAGATGTGCAAAATAAGTAAAACGGGGTTTGTTCAAATGGTGATTTTTAACTACTTATAATTGAAATGAAAATCAATAAATATTTTTACTGATTTTGAGTTAAATAAAATAAAAGTTTCTAGGAGTATAGGTCAATTTCCACTCGGATCTGGACCAAACAACATATATGCTCTCGTATACGATCCGTATGGACATATACAGGTTATGACTACTTCTAAGGAGTAATTTCTTCGCTAAGTGCGTGAATCCTAAATAAATAGTACATATACAACGGATCTCAACTCTCACGTTGTCATAAATCTCTTAGATTAAGTGTCAGTTTCTTGTAGGTATGCTCGATCTCTCGATCTGAGCAGGATTCAACCTCTCGGCCACAACCCGATCTACCTTCTTAGGTCCCAGATTTATCTATTGTACATAGAAAAACTCTTAAAAGCTACTCGAATCTTAGATGGTCAAATCTGGAGCCTAACCTCGGCTCGGGATCTATCCTAGTAGTTAATCAAGCAATCAAACAAGAATAACAATAATACACAACACATCAAACACAACCTTAGAATCGAAAACCTCTAATAGAAAGTCATAATCCAAGTTTTACATTCCTAACCCCTAAGAACTAGAGTACATAGTCGTTCATATCAGCATATAAAAAAGCAGTAAAGATACATAAAGTAAGAACAAAAAATATTATAGAAAAAGTTAAAAAAAATAACAGAGATACAACAAATAGAGATAATTTAAACTCTCGATGTTGCTCTGTACTAGTCTCTTGCTCACTTTTCATGTCCTCTCAAGCGTTTGGAGCCTTTGATATCTTGAATCACCACATAAATGGTGGCTGACGGCTAAGGTTTTTATGGAGGCAGAGTGAAATATGGTGGAAGAAGCCCTCCCTTAGGTTGCTGGGGGTGAAGTATAAAGAAGGAGGCTCGACCGGAATGGAAGGAAATCACGTCATTAAGCCGCTGCTTTCTTTGCATTATTTTTCAAAAATGATCCATACGGCCCGTATGAAAGTGTATACGAGTCCTATGCCATTATTTTCAATGGAAAATGATTTTTGTCGATTCCATGATATTCCAATTGACGTGGAAGCTCAATTTAAGACCTGATTCCTTAGCTTCTAACCTTGCTATTCTTGCAATGCACAACTGGCCAAAGTAAAATCAAATCTAAAAATAAATATACTATATAATGAAATTAAATATGAGATTGAGTGTTTTAGGTCTTGATTTTAGGCACAAACATGAGTTAGAACATATATATGAATGCATGATATAAAACCCCAAATATATGAGCTAGAATCTTGTTTGTCCTAAAAAAAAATCCAAGTCCTAGCAATGTAAATCATACCCAAATCTAGACCTAAACTCCCAATACCTAATGAAGTGAGGAAATTGATCTCTCGGGTCAAACTGGATTAGTCGCGATTATCCTTATTCACCTCACAGGACAGGCTAGAATACATATAAGTTAAATCGAATGAGTCTTGAGCCAGAGATAGCCCGACCTTGAAATCTAGGACCCTAGCTCATCTCATCATGATATGTCTCAAAAGAAAATTCATTTTATGACTAAAAGAACATATACCACGACTTAGCCTAAAATCCCTCGCATGTCAAGATTATCCAGACCTCATAGATTCAACAACTGGTTCCCGCTTCTATGACCAAAACCAAGGTATAAAAGTCTATTTTTTTATATATTGAAAACAATTTAAATTAAATGGTTGAGTGATCGGATCCTTGTCTTACATTGGAACAATACACAGTGGCTTGATTTACCCAGGTTGTTCAAGGTGTATATTGTATACATTCACTCATAGCTCAACGATGAGCCAGTGGAGTGACGATCACTCAGTTATTAAATAAAAAAATATATTTTTGTTATATATATTTTTATATTTTATTTATTTATTTTTAGACTTTTACGGTTAGTTTCAATCGTAGAAGCAGGATCATTTCTGTTTATGCTCTTTCAAATGCTGGACAACCCTAATATATAAGACATATCGATCATGTGGACATTCTAATCATTTTAATTCAGAGATAAAATAAGTTTAAGCGCTAGACATACTAAAATATTACTTAAGCAACCAGTTCAGGTCCTATATTTCAAGGATCAAGGTCATCTAAGGGACTTAACGCTACAGATTTAGCTCTTGATTTCGTCACACTAGTCCATGTGGTTATGATAATCGAATCAAACTAATACGAGGTGATCTCAATCCATCGCATATCATCACATCATATCTAAATGTAATCTTATCATGCATACTATATGCTAAAAGAAAAAAATGCAAAGTAAAAGAAGAAAAAAATAAAAAGAAACTGCCAAAAATTTCTTATCCCCATAATCAATCGGCATCTCGCCCAAACTTAGACAACCAAAGGTCACTCAAATAGTCATGTACAATCGGATAAGCTATAGCAATACAAAAACCACAAAAGACCATGACTACAAAAGTGTCCCTATCCCCCCAAGCTGAACCATATATCGTCCGCGATGTATGAGATCCAAATTATAAAAAAAAATAGAGAGAGAATAGGGATGCAAACCGAGAGCTCTAAAGCCCTGAGGAGGTGGACCCTAACTAGGCTCTGTTGATGGGTCACCGCCCATGAACCAGTCCATCCAAGTCTGCTTCCACTGGTCGAACCGAGCACCATAATCTACCATCTGGGTGTCGAATGAGTCGATCTGTGCACCCTATGCCTGGATCTCAGAGTGAAGGGAGCCTATCTCAGTGCTGAGAGAGTCGAGTCTGCCATCAGTGGCATTGAATCTGTTGCTATAATATTATCTCTCAACATCAATCCTCCGATCGAAATACTCTCTGTCCTCATGCTAGTGCAGACTGATTCCCTATAAAATACTACAAAATATCCTGCATGTAGGGCTCAGGAACAGAGTAGTCGGAAGAATGGCTGGGTATTGTATGCGAGGATCGGGGATGTGGCTACGTGGATGAACTCAGGATATCCTCCATGGCGGTGTCAGTCGATGGTGTAGAGGGTCGAGTAGGCGGTACATCCTCTGGTGTGCCTAGGATGTACTCAAGACACCATGTCCAATCATCTCTGAAAGAGATGGAAGAATGAATCAGTATCTCTCACTCTGACATGTCTACAAAGATCCAGTAGTATCTCGACCCGCGTCCAGGTAATCGTCTAGAGATCCTGATAAAGTACGAGGCGCAGAGAGATTTGTCATTCATCATGAGTGGGATTTTGTATATGTCATCACCAATGAACTGGAGACCTAATTTGTGACCGATATAGGTCATATAGGATCCCATGGCGATCATGCCTGTAGACTTAGGATTTGTGCGGAGTCCAAGCCAGTCACATAGCATACACAACATCAGATCTGGCCGCTGTAACTCATAGTCCGAAAGAAGTATGATGTCCATCATCTGGAGATCCTCATGTATGACCTGAATGATAGACTCATCTCGGGCATAGATTGTGTGGTCTATGATCTTCTGAATGCAGCAAAGAATTGGGTGGATGATGAGTTTGGACTTGAACTCCTCTTGTCGTCCAACTCCTCTTCTGGAGATCATCTCGAAGATATCCTCCCTGGTCATCTCTCCTTTGTAGGCTGACTCGTCGATCTGGGGACTCAGATGAAGATGGAACCACTCTCTAAACTGGTCGAGAGTGACTCTTTGTGTGGTACCTCTGAGTATGAACTTGATGTATCGGTCGCGTCTGTCATCCTCCATCAGTCAGAGAGATGAAAGAAACTCGACCGTAGTAGTGTTGTGTGTCGGACAACTATCTTAGATAGTCCAAAAAGGGAAGGTAAATCCAACTCTACCTGTGAGGCAAAGAAAATACTCTCGAACTCTGATCCTATACAAAAAATGAAATTGATGCTGCATGTGCTCTTGTACGTGTGGTTTGCCATTCACGGAAAGTGATCGAGTATTCCCTATATGGGAATGCAGCAGTAAATCATCTCCAATTGCCCTCCAAGCGGGATGTACAATCCCGAATCATGAGAAGACTCGCCAGAATCGTACCATTCAATAGATCTACCACGGACGCTCCTTCTTCCTTCTTGGTGCACAGAGGGCTGGTATTCTGCTTCATCTCCCTCCTCGACTGCATCCCAATTAATCGATCGATCCCTCGGTACCCTAAATCAAAAGAGAAACAAAGTCAATGGTCAAATGCAAAAATTATGAAATCTACTAATACTAAATGTTTCAATAAGAAACACAATTATGCATTTTAATATAAGCAATTTGATAAAAAGATTAACAAAAAAAAGAAATTTTTAAAGCAACAATGCTATATTTTTCAATTCTAGTTCGTCAAACAAATTGTATTTTAAAGGACCGATGGGTGATTTTATGAGTTTAAAAATCAAAATGATTTTCAAACCAAATCTCAAAGATATGTGCATAAACGGGTTGTTTTTCAAAAACATAAAAACATTTCTAAAGAAAAACTCAAGACTCAAGCTCAAAGATTAAACGAAATCTCAAACATGTGTATTTTATAATTATTGTTGTCATATTGGTCATATATCATTTGATTGCAAACTTAGAAAATAAAATAATATCGTAAATGTTGTTTAGGTTCCTAAAATTAAAAATTAGAGACCCACATTGTTTAATTTTCTCTTTAAACCATATATGCCACATATTTAGGGGGAAGTTAGTTAATTTTTTTAATCAATTATATTTTTTATTATTTTAGAAGTATTTTAAATTATTTATCTTATACACGGTGCATACATTAAGGGGGAGCAATCAATTTAGAGAGAGCTAAATTGAAAGAAATTCTTTATATGCACCATTTTGCCCGATTTCCAAAAAGGGAGAGAAGTTTTTGGTGAAATCCACATCAAATGTTATATCTATGCACTCATGCATGTTTTTGCAAATCGACCGAAGGAGAAGATTGTTACTGTTTACCCTTGAAAAATTTCAAGGATGAGTAGATGAATAAATGAAATAAATTGATGATAAATCATAAGAAAGGGGGAGAAGAAAGAGAGCAGTGGAAAGGTGGCCCACTGATCAGGAAAAGTCGCTGCATAACCCGGAACAAATCCATTAGTCCCACGATGGAATGCTGAGCGCAAAGTGAAGAGTATAAATACCCCGCTATTCTCTATCCACTCAGCATGTGTGACACCCAAGAAGATCGAGGGAGAGAGGAGACCTCTTGGGTGTCACCATGTGATTTTATCTTCTCTGACAAGTGGGACCCACATGGCAGTCCCTTATGAAAGCGGCTCCCATGACATGGACCTAGCCTATTTTTGTTAAGAAAGCTAACCAACCGGAACGAGAGGTTAAGCATTAATCCCACAATGAAATAATATGGTGAAAGACGAGGATATAAATACCCCACCACCTCCTACTCATTCGAGGTGGGCGACCCTCGGGAGATTTAGGAGAGAGAAAATCTCTTGATGGGTCGACCATTTGATTACATTTTTATCGACAAGTGGGACCCACCTAGCGACCCCTTGTAGATGAACCTAATAGCATAGCCTATCGATGAGTCATCCATATGACCATTTTCAGCGACAGTGGACCCCACACCTCGGTGACCTATTGAAGAGGGTCGAAATTGAACCCTAGAAATCGCCTTTGAAGCTAACCCTAGGAAGGAGGCAAGCGATGTAATCCCTATACTACATGAAATGATGTCAATGCCAAGCTAGCATTTTGATGCAACTAATCATGAGAAATTCCAAATGTGATTTTGCTTTCAAGTGACACAGTGCCAAAGCTGCGAGCAACCACCTAACCATGCTTTGATTTGTGTCAATTCTTGATAAGTAGTCGGTTATTTGACCAAGTCACCCTCATGTTAAGGGATTGAAAGTCAATTTCACAAGACGATCGGTGCCAAAGCTAGGAGCAACCATCGATCAAGTCTAGATTTGTATTAATTGCTGATAAGTAGTCAGCATTTGATCAAATCAAGCCCTAATGAATATCAATATAAGTCTAATTGATATTTAGTTAGGGTGGTTTCTGCAAGAGGGAGATAATTGGCAGAGACATTGAGCTACAATTGAGATCAGGGATTAATTCATAAGGAATAATAGGGTTTTATGGATAAAAGAATTTTTAATCCAGAGAAGGAGGGGTAAAAATGGAATTAAAAATTACAGGGATGATCATCATGAATTTAGGGATTTTTGGTGAAATTTTCATAATTTTTGGATAAGTGGAGCTATCAGAATAAATTCAAGGAAAATAAAGGCGATTAAATGGATTAATCGAGAGGCGAGATTTGATCGAGGCGGATCGGGTGCAAGTTGGGGGTGATAGCGGCTACGGGTACAAGCGGGTGCAAGAAACACGAGAGGGAATAAAATAAGCGAAGAGAGAGGGTGTGCCACGTGGCGGCCTCTCATTGGGCCATGTCGGCCAGTGGGCCCCACCTGGTATGAGTCGGCGACGGTGGGCCCCACCTTAGTGCCACGTGGCGGACGACCGATGGGCCACCTCACCACCCTAGTGCCACATGGCACCACACCGAGGTCCACTTAACCCACCACATGCCACATGGCACGACCGGAGGAGGCCACCTCACTGCCCGGTGCCACGTGGCTCTACCTTACGGGCCCACCCTCGTCTACGCTTACCACATGGCGGCACACGAGTGAGCCACCTCGGCGACTAGATGCCACATGGCACTTCTCCATTGGTCCACCTCGGCCATGTGGGCCCCACCATGCCACAAGATGACTGACAAGTGGGCCCCACTTGGTGCCACGTGTCATGCATTAACTGGTGCCATGTCATCGCATAGTATACACAGGGATTACAGGTGGCTCCATTGGATTGGTACAAATCAGCACAAGGTGATACACATGGCATTACTGGACAAGCCCACATCATCCAGTCATTAACAGACCATTAGTATTAAATAATTGTTCATCAGATAAATAACCAATCAGGCAGAGCCACCTCAGCGTATTAACCCTAATCAACTGCTAATCAATCACTAAACCTTATGAGTGGGACCCAACGGTCAGAGCAATGTGAGTAAGCGCATGAACTAAAGCTGTGAACCAAACCCATTCAATCTACCTATTCAGATCGATACGGTTGAATTTAAACAAAGGAAAAAGGAAGGTGAACCTGGTGCATGCTCCCCCAGTCCCTGATCTACTCCCCTCTGGCGCTTTGGTGCACATGCGCCTGAGTCATCCAGCCCAGCCGAACACTCTCCCCGCTCTCTCTTCTTCTCCTTCTCCTCTCGCGCGCGAAATCTGCTTCTTCCCATGGCGTCTCACCATTGCAAGAGCTTCAAAGACGATTGATGCACTTTAATGAATTAATTAGAGAAGCTAGAGCGGGGGATAACAATAAAAGGGAGTTAAACAATAAGCTTACCTCAATTCGAATTGGAACGATGAGAAGGCACTTACATTGAGTACAATTGAATACTTCGAGCGCTAAATTGAGCACGAGACGACTTGATTATGCTTAGGCGATGTCAATTGACAAGTAATTACAAAGGAATTGAGCAAGAGGAAGGCTTGAAGATTGAAAATCGCCGGAGATAGTAATAAAGAGCGAGCTTGATAGGCACTTCAAAGGCCAAATTGAATGATCGAAAAGCTTATTCGGATCAAGGCGACGCCAATTAGCATAGAAGGAGTGAGTGATTGAGTGGAAGAAGTGAATTGCGCCAAGAGAAGAGGTGAGGCGAAACCGATTTTGAAATAAATGAAATTCGGTGGAATTGAGAGAGAAGAAGTAATGGCAACTATGCGAGAGGCATTTAAATACGGTCTAGTGATAAGAAGGCTTGCTTATCAACCGAAGTATCTGTTGAATTGGAGTCAAACGAGTTGCGGCACGATCAAACCATAACGAAAAGCGATTGGGCGGTTTTCACAACAAACACAAATCAATCTCAGCCATTGATTGAAGGAGATTGAAGGGTATGGATGTATCCAAGGTGGCAATCCGGGTGAAAGGCACTCAACCAATCGCAATTGGGTTCAATTGGCCGGTTCTAGCCTATATAAATGGAGAATCAGCAACAGTAGAGAGAGAGGTGATTAGAAGAGCAATCAAGAGCATACACACACCTATATAGACCCAATAGTGATCACAGAGGAAAGAGAGAGCCTTTATTAAGAGCTAATAAGAAGAATTTGAGTAATTGAGATTTCTGTCAAAGCTTGAGGTAACCAATCGTATGAATTGAGTTAATTGGCATATATTTTTGTTATCTCCTCTGGAATCTTTGCTATTTGATACATTTTATGAGGATTTCTTGATCAATTTTGCTATTGGGGTCTATTTTCTTAAAATCTCCTTTATTTCTTTTCTGATTTTGCCATTTCTTGCTATTAGAATTAATTGTTGAATAATATCATAATATCCAGTGAGCCACTGGCCCAATTACAAAGTAATTGGTGAGCCTTTAGGCCTGGATTGATCACAAATGCTAAGAATGCATGATTATATGGTTTCCATGGTAAATTTTCATTTCTTGATTAATTTCTTTGTATCCATTCGCATAATGACTTAAGGTATGAACTTGCTGTCTCTTAATCACTTCAATTGCATGATTCATTCAGCTAGGAACCTAGGCTTTGCAATTTTGCATTGGAATTGTTTAATCTGATAATAGAACAGTATATTGCTAAATCGATTAACATTATTGCGATCTCGGTGAGCCAGCCCCTAGTGAAGGCGGGTGTGCCTTTAGGCACGAGGGGTGTTAATTGAATAATTATGGTTAGTGAATGCTTCAAGTTGGTAAGAAATTGAAAAACGGTGCTTAGGTCGATACCATTCTTGAATCACAAGTGCTCCAACACAATTGCTTAGATGAATGATATCCTTCATAATCATCTAAGATCAGCTTATTACATTCGGGCGACACTCATTGATCTTGTAATTATGAAAGAAACTAATTAAATTTGGTGAATTTGGCAAAAAGATGACTCGGTACCAATCGGTGCGTATGCGATGAATGACGAGGTGGTCTCGCACCATTACTAGCTCAAGAGGAGTCAATTAATCACTTCAAATCATGATAACATATCGGGCGATGCTTATTAAACTTTGTAATTGCCAAGAATTCCGATTAATCGATTTAATTTGGTAAGAATCCAATTCGATGCAGATATCAGTGATGCGACCCAATTCGGTGCCATGGTACGACCTCTATTGCTATATAGATCCTTGATCGATGCTTGAGATGAATTCTACACATTGAGACGACGCTAGGGTGATGTTCTGATCGGAGAAGGAGTGCTCCGGTCGCCGGGAACGCCACCTAGCACGGATCTTGATACATCGGAGAGTCAGAAGCGAAGGGATCCCGTGTCGCACGATTCTTGAAGCGTCCACCGATCTTGAAGAATATCGACGAACGAGATCCGCGATAGTTTGAAAATTTAAACGAGAAGAAGATCTGGGCCTTATACATATTAGATACGTATCTTAATCAAATCTAACGGCCCGAGATATGTTTAAACATTTAAATAATAACTCTGTGCTAATCTGGGCCGTAGATCCATTAAACACTCATCTCAAACTAATCTGGCGGCCCAAGTGAAGAAGAGAGTTAGAAAGATGCGCACCAATCTCGGAGTAGATCTGGCGGCCCAGATTAGGCCCATTAATTAAATAATAACAGAATAGTAATAGCATATAGTAAACAAATGATTTAAAAATGTTCCTGAACTCCAAATTGACTCAAATTTGTTTCTAAAATTTTCTTATTTTTCATACTATTTTTCTATTCAATAATATTCCAGTTTTAGAAATATAATCATGATAAAACAATTTAAAAGCAAAATACATCACATATATTGGTATATTTGACTTAGCTTTGACTTGCCATTTTAAATACTATAAAAATTCCAAAAATACAAATAAAAATCATAAATAATAACTAGATATATTTCAGTGATTTTTCAAGTGATTTTCCATGAAATAATAATGATGATAGTAATATATTATAATAAATAATGAGATTAGCTATATTCTTTGATAAATAAAAAAAAATATATGAATAATAATAGATATTATATTGATATTTTCTTGATATTTTCCTGTAAAAAGAATAATAAAAATAAATAGCACAAAATATACAAAATATACTACTATGCATTTTCTTTCATGATAATATAGTTTTATAATATGAATTGTATTTCTTTTGTTATTTCTATACAAATATACAAAAAATATACTTCTGATGAATAAAATGTAATAAAAATAATAGTTTTAATAAAAACATAATGAATTTCATCTCTTATGACTAATAACAAAAATCTTATACTTTTCTATAGATAATAAATAAAGATAATAAAAGATATAATGAATAGTATAATAAATAGAATAGAATATTAGTAATGATTTCTTTTTAGCTATTATAGATATTAAAAAAAAAATAGTAATAATAATAAATAATAAAAATAATAATAAAAAAAAAATATAGCTAACCACCTTTTAATTTTGTAAATAATTTTTACATAATGAATAGTATTACAATATAATAGAATATAATAACAAAATTCTATTACTTTAGCTATTATAAACATTTTAAAAATAAAAAAAAAAAAATAAAAATCATAGCCATTTTATTTTCTATTATTTTTGTAAGTGATTTTCTATAGAAATAAATAGAGTTTAGAAATAATAAAAATAAAATTCTACTATTTTAGCTATTATAAAAATCCCAAAAATATAAATAAAGTTAAGTTAATAGTTACCCATTTTCTATTATTTTTGTAAATAGTTTTCTACATAGATAAATAGCATTCAAAAATAATAAAATAATAATAATAATAAAAATAATAATAATAATAATAATAATAATAATAATAATAATAATAATAATAATAATAAATAAATGCATCTTTATAATAGAGATAATAATAAAGGATATTATATGGGCTTTGTATATTTTTTGAGATGAATAAAAATGCTCACACAAGGAGTGTAGAGTCACATGAGAATATTTGCACAACATTTAGAACGATATGTCGAGACAAGAACACCTTGACATTTGATGAATAATAATAAGATACGTTGAGACAAGAACATCTTGACGTGGGATGATTGAGGCTTTGATAGCAATATGAAGAAGATGCGTTGAGACAAGAACATCTTGACGTGAGAAGATTAAGGCTTCGATAGCGACCTGAGAAGATACATCGAGACAGGAACATCTTGATGTTTGATGAAGAATAACCAGAGCTACGATATTAACATGAAGATATACGTTGACTCTGAAGAAGAAGAACATTATGATGTCCTAGAGAGGTGACATCTTAATGACTCGTTGCCATGAGCAAGTAACTCATGATTGAATATGCTCACATAAGGGGTGTAGGGCTACATAGTAATTTTGCACAAGTAATGCAACACATAGAATGATTAGTCGAGACAAGAACATCTTGACGTTCGTTGAAGATTGACCAAAGCTACGACATCAGCATGGAGAGATATGTCGACTTTGAAGAAGAAGAACATTACGATGTCCGAGCGAAGTGACATCTTAATGACTCGGCGTCATGAACAAGTAATTCATGACCATTTGAGTGGCAGAGAGACGAACTCGTCCGTCGATGAGTTTGTCTCCCGGCTCATTTCCGAGAATGTGAGATTGACGGTCGTTGGTAGATTCATCCACAAAACGATGAATGTGAACCGTTACGTAGGTAGGTTCCTTCACTAACACATGCCTCAATGTTGAGCGGCCCGGCGCTTCGGGTTTGACATTGTGTGCAATTGTGTTTCCTAGGTTTATGAATCGGCTTAGTGCTACGAATTCATGATCTAGAAGATCGGTGAGAAGAAATACGTGGGCCATATCCACCCTTCTCCTGATTCACCAACCTCAAGATCAACCGGCTCAGTGCTTCGAGTTGTATTTTGTGTGATTGGTTGTTGACTAGTTAAGATTGAACCGGTCTGTTTGTAGGTTTATCTTCTAGATCAACGGAGGTCGAGTCGGTACGTATGTAGACTCACCTCAAGCCCCCTATGAAGAGATTAACACAGTCATTGGTAAGGTTACATCTCGAGGTGGCATGGACTGAACCGTCTGTTTGTAGGTTCGTCCCCATAGGATAAAACCGATCTGTTTGTAGGTTTTGTCTTCCCTAGATTGAACCGTCTGTTTGTAGGTTCATCTTCCGTAGATCCCTTTTTATAAACCTAGACGACCACTTGACCATCTTTTAACTATACTATTTGCTTCTCTCTTTCAAAGATCCGAGAGGTGCCTCGAGGTTCGTAGCCCGGGGTAATTAACGGTGGGGGCTTGCGCCCACCGGAATCTACAAGAACTCACAATCACTAAAAACCCCACGAATGTGCATCCAAATATCTCTAAACGGCGAGAATCGGCCGACACCCATCGGATGCACGCTCGGGAGGGATCTCCGTGTCCTTCTTCCGCAACCCATCGCCGGCGGCGGTGCGGAGCGCGCGAAAAAGGTCGCACGGGATGCACGCCGGTGGGACCTAGATTCTCCTCTTATCTCGAAAGAGAGAGGCAAATAGAATAGTTAAGAGATACAAGTGGTCTTCTATGTGCTAAAATGACTAATAATTTTCAAGTGTTTTTGTTTTTGCAGGAAATGGCATACTTTGGAAACTTCAACCTCGCTCCCTACACCGTCACTCCTGCAAAGAGCCCAGAGGGCAAGCTTTTCATGTTCTTCGGGACCATCCCGCAAGAACTTACCATCTATGGCCCAGCTCCAGTGGCCACGATCACTCCCGCAACCGTCCGGATCTCCATCCCGGACGAGGAGGAGGACTCGATCACCCTAACTCCCAAGGGGATCTCCAACAACGTAATGGCCTCTCCTACTACCTCCCCAAAGAGGAGAAGGCGACCGTCCAAGAAGACAGCCCCAACGGCCGCAGCCCAAACTACCCGCAACTCTCAAGCGTCCAGGAAGAGGGCCCTGGATGCATACCAGAACCAGCTGGTGGCTAGGCCAGCTATCCCAGTCTCCAACAAATTCACGGCCCTCCGAATAGTGGCCAAGAACTCGGCCACGGGCCAGCTCCGCCAGGCATGGGAGGTGCCTAAGCCCACACCTCGCCTAACTCAAAGGCCTCAGCGCCGCCAGGACAAGTCTCAAGCCCCTGCAGAAGCCATCTACAAGGCTCACGGGGCCCTCGAAACGAGAGGAAGAGCGTCAAGAACGCTAGGTCGAGACAATACGTCTCCCGCTCCCAATCAATCTCAAGACATGGCTCGGCCGCAAGCCATTGTCTCCACTCCACACCCCGAGGAGGTTTACACCAAAGGCAACACCTAGCACCCGGCGGTGTGGGTCCCAAAGGGTTCCCGGCCAACAAAACCCCGAATCTCAAGCCCGGCCCAACAAGGCGGCGGTCCAACGCTCCGCCGAGAGCGTGTTCGGCCGTCTAGGTCGAAAGAGTGTATTCGGCCGATTAGGCTCGAGAATACCACTCAATAGTCTAAAAATAACGCCTCGACCAAACAAAAAGAAAGAGAAGAACCGCTCGCTATGAAGAGCACTTCTCGGTCAACACCATCGGCATAAGCTACGATGCACCGATCCGGACAACGATCTTTGAGGTGAATATGACCCAGGATGACCGGTCCCCCTAATCAAGCTCACGTCACCAATACCAACAAAAATAATGGTAGAAAAGGAGACCTCCCAAGAGAGTCAACCCCGAAGGCAATAGCGAGGGAAGGGGAAGACCACAACGAAAACCACGATCTCTTTGACAATGAAGATGACGTTGAAACACGTCCCGAAATGCCCATCGATGAAATAGAAATATTGAAAGGCCACATCGAGGCACGGGACGAAGAGCTGATTAGGCAACGGGAGCTAATCGCTACCATGCTAAAACAAAATGAAGAATTGATTAAGGCGGTCAAATCCTTACAAGAATCACAAGACGCCAATTTCAAAGCTCGGTAGCTCCGTCAAGAAGGGGTCCACGGTACCAAAAGCAATCATAAGGGAAAACAACACATCGATTCTAAACCCCATCCACATAGAACCATAGAAGTGGAGGTGAACCAACGGGAATATCCCGGAAAGAGATTCAAGCCATGATTGCCCGACAAATGCAAATAGGCTTTGGAGGTGGATACGCTATCCCTCCCGTTAAAAGCGTGGACATCCATACCACCCGCCATATACGACTTAGAAGAATATCCTAAAGGGTATGTGATTCCCGCTTCAGGACCTTCTCGGGGAAGGCAATAAAGACACAACCCCGAACAACACCTGGCCCATTTTGTAGCCTCGTGCGGCAACACGGGCGGCAATGATGCACTGTTGTTAAGACAATTCCCTCAGAGCTTGGTGGGAACCGCCTTTCAATGGTACTATTCATTAGAAAACAACAGCATCAGGACTTGGGACGAGATGGCAGACTCGTTCAGGGCACGATTTGTCATGGTGTCTGACAAGATAAACATAGCCGATCTGGCAAGCACTAAACCCAAGAAAGGGGAGTCAATGACCAGATTTTATCAATAGATGGCGGAACCTCAGCATCAAATGCGACCGCACATTAACTGAAGACGAGGCCGTCAACCTAATCATGAAGAACATTGACGGGTGGATGGGCATGCTTCTTGGTGTGACAAAGGTCAACACATTCAAAGACTTGCTCAGATCGGTATCCAATATGGAAAGAATGTCACCGCACACCATGCCAACTTCATGAATAATAGGCCACAACGAGGAGCCCGAGCCGAAACCAAAGTGGCATTCACCTCGCTAAAAGATAAGATGGTTGCCAACGCGACACCCAAGGCGGCGACGGTGGTGGCACAAATGGCAACAATTACAACAAGGGACCCGGGCCCAACCCGGGAGGGAGTTCACGGAGTTTTGAATCCCTTAAACAAAAGAAATCTAAACCGTACTCCTTCGAGAAAAGATAAAGTTGCCCAAATCTTCGAGAGGGACCGAAGAACGGCCTAACCTCTAGACGATAAACGCCGGAAGATGCCGATAAATCGGACGAACCCAACTTTTGCCCATACCACACGAATAGTAGGGCATTCAATTGAAGATTGCTTTGGGTCTTCAAAGATTGGGTCGAAAAGGCGTATAAAAATGGTGAAATTACTTTACCTAAAGGGGTTCTTGCAAAGCCCATCGGCCCATGAGCGAGCCAACACGATCTCTCACGAGGAAGAGAAAGTCCGGGCCGGTCAGCGAAGATCAAGAAGAACAATGGACTACGCACCTTATCGAAGAAATCGATTAAAATGCTTAAAGCTCTTAAGAAAGAACCTGGCATGAGATGGAAAGACGACGATCACGCCGGTGGTCCCACCAAAACCCGGGGTATATTATAAGGTGGACCGAGAGCAAGACCGGGTTCTTAAGAAGAGAAAGAAGCATAGAAGCAACAAGTCCGGAGAAAGAATAAAATTGAAGAATGCGAGCGGGGGCGATCCGGCGATTACCCTCCAACACTTCATCTCCAAAGAAGGCGGGAGAAGCTAACCCTAGGTCAAAAGAAAGAAGATGTAGATGAAAAAATAAATAAGGAAGAGAGCGAAGAAATCTGGGGTGCTTCGTGCAACATGGTATATTCTTCTCATGACGAAGATATGCCAACTTTAGAGGAGATGTTCTTCCCGAATGATGAAGGAGAAGCAAGCACCTCGGGACCAAAATGAAGAATGCAAAGCGTACTCCGTCCGGGACTTATATACCCGAGAGACAAGCTCCCAAGGATTCCGATAAAGGAAAGGATAAGGCCACGAATAAAGGTAAAGAGGTCGAGAACCTAAGCAAGAACCCGAAAGGACCGGTCGACGGGCGAAGAATATAATGTGTTGGCACATCACGTAAGATTCCGGCGCTATTAAGCATATTTGACGCGTTGATGATGTCACAAGACCTAAGGGAGGTGCTAATCCAGGCCTTGCAAGATCCCGAGAAGTACAAGTCATATTTCATCGAGCAAAATATGCGGGAAGCCCTATTCACCGCCAAGCGGGCCGCTGCATAAATTTTACGACGACGATGACCTCTTAATAGGCACCGTCGACCATAACCGCCCGCTATACATCACCGGAAGCTGCGGAGGGCAAAAGGTTGGTCGCATCTTGGTTGACGCGGGGTCTTCAATCAATATCATGCCGCTTAAAACTACGAAGACCATCACCTTAGACGTAAAGAACCTATCGACGAAAAGGTGATCATTCATGGCTTCAATCAAAACTCCCAAAAGGCCACAGGAGCTATAACTCGAACTCGCAATGCGGAAGCCTAAGAGCGCCTACTAAATTCTATGTCATTGACGCCGAAACCTCTTATCGGGCGTTCTTTGGGTCGCCGTGGCTTCATAGTAATCGGGTCATACCTCTACTCTGCACCGATGCACGAAATATATCGAGAATGGTAAGCAAAAGAGAATTGACGGAGATGTCAAGCCATTCGGGGTGCATGAGATTAAATTTAATGACGCCCAATATTTTACTTTAAATCCGCCGTGGCGCCAAGCCGCCTATAACTAAAGCGGTCGAAACCCTTCAACAAAGGCCCTAAATTTGATACCTCGTCGGAGAAGAAGAAGAGGTCAAATTTAATATTAAACCCCGAGGTGCTCGAGCCCAAAGACCGGAAGAAAGTCGGGTGAAGAAGCAACCTTCCCTTCAAACAGTGGGCTACGTATAAGGCCCAAATAAAACCGAACGAAATCAATGCAAGTGATTCGAAGAGGAGGTCATTTTCAATTTTAAACCTGCCAACACCCCTCAAATTCGATCACGGAGGCAACTTCGGGAGAAGACTCGAAGATTCGAACGACTCGGGCGATATTACCTCGGGAGAAGAGTCGGCCATGATCGTCAACCACAGGGAAGAAGAATCGACGAAGAAATCATCTATCACATCCTCAAAAAGCCATACAAAGGGCCCGAAACGGATAATGAAAGTGAGGAGTCATATATGATCAACACGGGACCGGTAGCGGAAGGGATAACCGGTTAGGCCAAGGCCTATAAATGAAGAACGCTCATGGCGGGAAAATTTCGAAGGACGCGTACGGAATGCAATTGACGAAATAAGGCACCAAGTTGAAAATAATAGAAGAGAGGTGTACGAACAATGGGAAGTGATGCGGGATATTAAAGTGCAACACAATGAAATCATGATAATGATTGAAAACACATGCAAACCGCGATCTATAACTCCGAGCTACTCAAAGAAATGGCGAGTGAACCCCGCGGGACCCCCGAAAGACAAGCACCCGATAGCGGCAAACGGGTAATTGTAATAGTAGATGAATCAAAGGGGGAAGAAATGAAAGCTAAGCAATTGACCGTCATGCAAACCCTCAAAGTCAAGAAGAGTAAACCATACTCTTTCTTAAAAAATAAAACGGCTCGGATATTTGAGCAGGCCTTAAAAAGTGGGTTAACACTTCCCGTTTGTAAGCGACCCGCAGACATGGAGAGAGCCGGCGAAGGCGAATTCTGCCCTTATCATCGCATATTGGGCCATACTATTGAAGAGTGTTGGGTATTCAAGGACCTTATAGAAGAAGGGCATAGAAACGGGACGATCCAACTCCCGAAGAGTTTTCAACAAGACCCAGCTCCGCATAACCTGAATAACAAAGGCAAAGGGGTGGCTTATACGATCTCGCACACTCCCGTACCTAGTAAACCTAAGGTTGCGAGACGAAAGCCGATCAAAGAAATCTACCGCTCCAACTCAGTCATGAACATTGAGATAGAAGAAGAGATGGCAGCGCTAGAGATTACTGTGGTCCCCGAAAGGCATTTTAAAGACCTCATGCCAAGGGAAGTGAACCACATCCAAACCTTAAAGACCTTTGTTGTGCCGGCAAAGGTGGAACGCATCAAAGGGAAAACTATCATCCACAAGGCCATAATTTTCTATCAGAGCGATTCAACCCAGTCTCTGAAGAACCCTGATCACAACACTTGGAAGAAGTGGGTGATAGAACAAGAATCGGAGAATGCAACGAGCGATGACGCTGCATCTCATCCCTTTGGAAAGGAGCTATATAAATTGGCGAAAAGGGCAAGATGTCGAGAAACATATCCAAGGCGAGAGCCAAGCGCTTTGATGAACTCTGGAATGGCGGCCAGAATAAAGTCCTGGGCCTGGATGGTAAAATAAAATACACCCGGGGATTAGGGTATAACTGCGATGACGCAGCATGCTTCGAGGGGTCTCTCAAAGAGTACCGTATGAAAGAAAGCTGTTGCATGACTTCTGTTGAAATGCCGGATAATGAAACAGAAGAGGACAATACCCCGGTCCTGAAAAATGCTTTGAAACAGTGGAAAAGGAACCTAACACGGTCGATGAGTTAGTGAAATCAATGCGGGACGGAAGAAGACCCACGACCAACTTTCATAAGCGCGTCATTGCCAGAAGAGGTGGCTGACAGGTTGAAGACATTCCTTAGAAGCTATATGGACTGCTTCGCTTGGAGTTATAAAGAGATGCCTGGATTAGATCCCAACGTGGCGGTCCATTACTTAAAAATCGATCCAACCTTCAAGCCAGATTAAACAAGCGCAGAGACGAATGAGAATAGAGCTCGAAGAAAGGTCGTGGAAGAGACAAAGAAACTCATCGACGCGGGCTTCATACGGGAAGAAGAGACGCGAGAATGGGTGGCTAGCATTGTCCGGTTAAGAAGAAAAATGGGCAAATCCGCATTTGCGTAGATTTTCGGGACCTAAACAAGGCGTGCCCTAAGGATGATTTCCCGCTCCCAGTAACCGAAATCATAATCGACCATACATCCTCCTATGAAGTCTTCTCCTTCATGGACGGTTACGCGGGCTATAATCAAATTAAGATGGCGCCAGAAGATGAGAGGCACACGGCATTCCGCACGCCGATTGGCATATATTGTTATAAAGTCATGCCGTTTGGGCTCAAAAATGCGGGAGCCACTTACCAACGGGCAATGACGAAAATATTCGACGATCTGATCCACAAGATAGTAGAGTGCTATGTGGACGACCTAGTCATCAAAGCCATGTCATATGAAGAACACCTCCAATACCTCGAGGTCGTTTTCAACCGCTTGAGAGAACATGCGCTCAAACTAAACCCGTTGAAATGCGCATTTATGGTATCATCCGGTAAATTTCGGGGTTTGTGGTACGCCACGGGGGCAATTGAGATAGACCGGGCAAGATCAAAGCAATAACCGAACTATCCCCGCCAAAGAATTTAAAACAATTGCGATCTTTGCAAGGGCAATTGGCGTACATCGGGCGGTTCATAGCCAACCTATCGGGTAAAATCCAACCCTTCACCCGTGACTAAGAAGAATATCCCGTTTAAGTGGGATGGCGAGTGCCGGCGAGCCTTTGAAGAAATCAAGGCATATCTGCTCAACCCTCCGTGTTGGCGGCGCCCATGCCGGGAAGGAACTCATTCCATATACACCGCCCTGGATGGATCCTTGGGAGCCCTATTGGCACAAGAAAACCGGGATGGTAATCAAAATGCGCTATATTACTTAAGTCGCATGATGGTAGGGGCGAACACGGGTATTCACCGATCGAGAAGCATTGCCTAGCCCTAATCTTCGCGGTGAAGAAATTGAGGCACTTACATGCTAGCCCACAAAATCATATTAATATCCAAGGTGGACCCTCTCAAATATCGTGACTCGGCCAATGCTAACGGGGAGGTGGCCAAGTGGGCTATCATTCTTACCGAGTTCGACATCACATATACACCGCAAAAGGCGATCGAGGGGCGGCGCTAGCGATTTCTGTTGCACACCCGATTCAAGATGACTCCCCATTAAAATGTGACTTTCCCGACGAGGAAACTCTACATGTTGAAGAAGGAAGTCCTATATGGGAGATGTACTTTGATGGTGCCTCGTCGATCAAGCCGATCGCGGGCCCGGGAGTCCCAACTGTGCGAGCTGGCGCAGGACTAGTCTTCGTAACCCCGGAAGGCGGGATAATACGACATTCTCTGGCTTTAACCGAACCATGTACAAATAATGAAGCAGAGTATGAGGCACTTATCGCCGGACTAGAGCTATCATTGGAGCTGGAAATCAAGGCTATGCGCATCTTTGGGGATTCACAGTTGATAATAAATCAAATAATTGGCGAATACAAGGTCTTGAAGCCGGAACTAATACAATATCACCAAAAGGCCATGGAATTAATGAAGAAAATCCCGTACGTGTCCATCGAGAAGGTCACGAGGGCTGTGAATGGTGAAGCAGATGCGTTGGCCAAACTCGCCAAGGAGTTGGGTGAACCAACAGAGCCGGAAATCCACATCATCGTCCGCAATAGGAGACCATTATCATTGTGTCAGACGATAGATAATGCGAATAATGAAAATACTGGGCTTGAAAAGGTAGAATGCCAAGAAACAATGATAATTGAAGACGATGATTGGAGACAACCATTCATCGAATATTTCCGGCATGGCACCCTCCCCAAAGATAAAAGGATGGCCGATCAACTAAGAAAGCGGGTACTACGGTATGCATATGTGGGCAATACGCTATATCGTAGGTCTTATGATCATTTGTGGTTAAGGTGTGTATCAGGGCCTGAAGCCGGGCAGGTTATGAAAGAAGTTCATTCCGGACTATGCGGAGCACATCAGTCTGGGCCGAAAATGAAGTTGAAAATCAAGCGAATGGGATATTATTGGCCCACGATGGTGGGCGATTGTGAAGAGCACGCGAAGAAGTGCGCATGTGCCGGATACATGGCCCTTTTATACATCAAGCGCCAAACCCGTTGCACCCCACGGTAGCATCCTGGCCATTTAATATGTGGGGCACGGATATAGTGGGGCCCATAGACCCTCCGACGTCGAGAGGTCACCGGTTCATCTCTGGCGCGACAGTTACTTTACAAAATGGGCCGAAGCCATCCCACTCAAAGAAGTTAAAGCGTCCGATGTGGTTAAGTTCTTCAAGACGCACATCCTTTACCGATTCGGCACACCACAACGGATAATATCCGATAATGGAACGGCCTTCAAGAGCTCCAAAGTCTATGCCCTGGCGGAGCAATTTAATATTGATTGGAGATTCTCGTCCATTTATAACCGAGAGCCAATGGCTGCCGAAGCCTTTAACAAAACCCTAATCAATATCATGAAGAAGACGTGGACGGCAACCAACGAGGCCCGGGATAATCGTCTACGGGAGGCATTATGGGCTTATCGAACCACATACCGAACGCCTACGCAAGCTACCCCGTATTCTTTGGCTTTTGGGGTTGAAGCCGTTCTCCCTCTTGAGGTGGAATTACCGTCATTGCGGGTGGCTATGCAAAATGATATGACCATGGACGAATGCCAACAACTTAGGCGGACGAGTTGGATGCCATGGACGAAAAGAGATTGATAGCCCGACGGAGAACCTTGAAATATATCGAGGCAAAAATGGCAAGGGCATATGATAAGATGGCGCGAGTCAGGGCATTTCAACAAGGGGAGCTTGTTCTTGTCCTTAAGAGGCCAATTATTGGCGGCACATCGGCCCAAAATTCTCCCCGAATTGGGAAGGGCCATACGTAATTGAGAAGGTATACGGGGCGGCGCATACCAACTCATAGACCATGAAGGTGAAAGGCCCATGCCACCGATTAATGGGCGATATCGAAGAAGTACTACACCTAGCCCGAGAGAGAGGGGCCAACCGAGTAGTATCTATTGTAAATAAATAAGGAGGGAATAAGTGTTCGCTTACACACACGTGCACGAAACACAAACCCATGTCTAACCTCCACTTTTGCATAAAAATCCCAAAAACCCTACTTGTGCATCGTAAATAGAATGCATCTAAAAATCCAAAACCACACAAATACATTTAGCCCTATAACAAAATAAAAAATATAGAATAAGGGAATACAACGCCAAAACCACGCGAGAATGTAAGGCGAGAGCTTTGGTGTTTGGGCTCACAATACAAATACCACCGGGTTTGTCCATTTGATACGAGAATAAACACAAAAATGGGCGGGGTTTGCGGTTGTCCCTCAAACTATCTGTTGCCCATGACGAAAGTTGCTCATATTGGTCGCCGCGCGCGCAAGTCAAGGGATAGGTCGAGCAAATTGGTGGCTAGTAAATAGTCGCTTCCGAGGGCATATAAATAAATAACTCTCGTATTATTAGTAACATGTATCACTAATAACAAAAAATCTTGCCTCTTCTAATAAAATAAAAGGATATATATGTAAAACAATAAAAACCTATTTTCCTACTCATAAAAAAAAAAATGATGAATGAAATAAAAATAATAAAATCTTTTCAATAAGGGGTTGCCACCTTTGTCCCCGACACCACGAGTGTTATACAAAGCCGGGTTGGGTGCATTCATCCGTAAAAGCACCACACGCCCGAAGAAATGGTGTGTCATAATCCCACGACATATCATGGAGGGGTCAGACCAAGGGTTTACGCTTGTACCCGACATTTCATGTTAAACAAAGCGGCTCGCTTAAAGAAGTGACTCGGGTCATGGAGAGCGGACCTACCCGATGAAAGCTTGTCTCGCGAGGGATGCGTGATGGATGTTTGAGGGTAGCTAAAATATAAAAAACTAGGTTGGGTACATTCATCCGCAAAAGTACCACACGCCCAAGGAGGTGATCTGTTTCTAATCCCAAAATAGATCATGGAGGGGTCGGACAGGGTTTATGCTTTTGCCCGACATTCGGTGTCAAATAAAGTAATTCGCTTAAAGAAGTGACTCGGTCATGGAGAGCGGACCTACCCGATGAAAGCTTGTCTCGCGAGGGATGCGTGATGGATGTTTGAGGGTAGTACCCCCACAAAACAAATTGAGTGGAGATGAGTGAATGTGAGTTTCCACTTTAGCACGCAACGGTGCACAAATGAGGGAGAGTGGGTGAGCTTCCACAAATAAATGTCGATTAAATATACAAGGAGCATCCACAAAATGGTGTTATCAATTGCATCCATAATCCAATTGATACTGGTAAGTTTATCCATCGGTAATAAAGGGATAAACGGGTTTATTACATGCCGGCCTAGAGGTCAATACGAGACGAGGTTCGGTATCCGTAAAATACCACGGTTACTTGAGTTTTGTATTGCCATAAATAAAGAGAAATGATGTATAGAATGAATGTAATAGGATGTTGTAAGATTTTCCTTTTATTATGATTAGACGCTGCGAAGCAGTTGTAATAGGGCGCTTTTGCAAATAAGATTGGAGGTGCACAACATGAAATCAATGAAATATTTCCTCGCGCTGCAGAGGAAGCGATGAAAGGATAATAATAGAAGTAAGCATCATCCACAACAAGAGATCAAAATGATAAATGTCAATGCATCCTATATCAAGTATAGCAAAAGAAAAGGAGAAAAGAAAAAAAAAAAGTGCAGTCTATGGGCCCAAAAAGCGGGACTCCAACTCTAATAGCACAGTACTAATAGTCTCTAAATGAGTATGGAGGGAGTGCCTATCCTCCTCCGAAGGCGCCTCGAAGTCCAAGAACGAGCGAAGGCACTATCCCGACGCTCGTGTGAATCGCAACTCGGGAGACGTCCCGCCGGATGTCGAGAGAAGCCCTCCACCGATGATCTGTGGTCCTCTAGCTCCCGCACGAGCGATCGAGCGGGCCCACCACCGACTCCCATGGAGCGGAGAGTGGCACAAGAGAGAGCCGCCGAAGATAACGGAGTCGAGCGGCCTCCAAATGCTGCGTAGCTCATGAATCTCCAACTCGTGCGATAAACGAGAGAGCTCGCATCCCGATAAGCCCCGAGCGACTCCTCACACCTCCTAGAAATGAAAGTGCTCTCGAGACGAGGTGCAATGAGTAGAGCGGCGCGATGGTATCCCGCATCGGCCCATACCAATCGAAAGAGAAGCCGCTGGGCAGAGAATCCAGGATCTCGAAATCTAGCGGATAGCCTCCGAAGAAAGTATCCCGGAGTGCATCCGCCAACGCGGCCAAGGCGAGCTGCACATCCCTCGATGAAACATCTGCGAGTAAAATAAATGGGTTAGACAAATTGTTATAACCAAAGAAGAAATAGAAGGAAGAGAAGATCTAACCTATCGCCTCGTCGCACGAGACAAAGGCGGGACCGAAATCGGGGAATAGGGATGTCGGTCGCCTCGGGAGGACCATAGGTGTACTAGACCCGGCTACAAATAAAATGAAGAAGCATAAGTACATGGAAAAGTAAAATACGGGCAAATGATAAAGGAAATATAAGGTACGGAAGAAGCATGAGGCTCGGCGAGACCCTCGCTAACCGGAACCTCTGTCTCTGGGCTGTGGAATAGCTGCTCCACCAGCCAGCTCTCATCCAACTCTGAGTCATAATCGACTGCAACTCGCTCGGTAGAGACTCGCTATCTGTGGCCATGAGAGGCTGCCCGTCGGGAGATGAAGAAGCATGAGATGGCCCTCCTCGATCGCAATGGCTCATCGCTGCGGGCTCGACGACCAATGGACTCCCTGCTCTAAAGAAGCCTCCTCGGTAGTGCAAGAGTGAGCACCGGCCCCGAGAACCACGTCAAAGGAGTCGCCATCCCCGGTAGGCACCAATAAGATCGACGGTGAGGCAGGACCGTCGTAGAAAAAAGACTCCGAGCGATGAGGAGATGCCATGTCATCGGCCTCAGGGTCTGTAAAATCTACATGTAAGAATGAAAATACTAGTGCATGCTGGCAACTAGGTATTAAATAAAGCACATGAACCTGCGACGGCAAGGTCGGTGCAAAACCCTGGAATAGCAGTGCTCGCAGGCGCCGATAGATCTGCTATGATGTCATCTCGGCCAGCCTCCACAGGAGATGTCTCACGAACGAAAAATAAACTCTAATCGAGAGATGTAAATGAAGTGCGCCGAATAAGGATAGGCGAGTCGATAAAGAAAATCACCGGAGTGGGAGAAGGAAAAGAAGATGGAGAAGACGGGCCGAGAGGCGCCGTCTCGATCCCTCCCCATGGTAGGCGGAGCGGTGGCTCGACATGTGGGCGAGAATGAACGCCAACTACTCGTGGACGAGGGACCGAGAACCCGGGCTCCGCGTGATCATACTCGTAAGCCAGCTCTGAATCAAAAGAGAATTGGTCGAAATGAGATAGGGCTTATCAAAGAAAATAACCTAAAGGGATAATGAAGTGTACACAGTAAGAATGGTCCTAATAGGAACACGAGAAAATCGGTGTCTAAACCACGAAAGTCGACGGGCTCGCGGCAAGGGCGGGAAAGGGCTGCGATCACGCGAAACGGTGCCATCTAATAGAGGCTGACCATCTCGCGGACATGTACTCCGGACGACCACCGGAGGAGTATACGACTGGTAAGAGCGAATGGTCTCATAATACCACTGCTGCGATAACGCCTCGTGAAGGTGGAAGTCCTAGAGGTGGATGCCATCGATAGCGAGTGCCGTGCCTAGTCGGAAGAGGTGAGTGTAGCACCATCCGATACCCTCCAAATCGATCGCCGCCATGATATAGGGCGGAGAAGAGGCGCCGGAATATCCCGATCCAAGCCAAGCGATGTGCGCATCGATGTGGCGAATAGGGCTCGATGAACATATGATCGCCCAATCGAGAGGAAGAAAGCCCGACGAATACGATCGGGTACTCCAAGTCAATAGGCCGGCTCGAATGCTAGAAGAGTCAGAAGAGGGGACCCTGCTGTCAATCACCATCCTGTCAGCAACCCTAGCTGCCCCACGGGCCACTGATCTGTCTCGAGAGAAGCGCAAATGGTCTCGACTCCTGAAGAATCTATACCGAGCGACCTCTCTGGAGTCAATGAAGTGGGCCGCACCCCGCCTAAGTCACTCGATAAGGGTAGACGATCTCGTAGCGTGACCGCCATGCCGGATCATATGAGCCGGACCAATGTAAATGAAGCCATCCACTAATCGGATGCCACGGGATCGGCTCCGGCACTTGTGAAGGACTACGAGATGAAGTCGGACCACGGAGGCACCTATAAATGTTGGCCGATACGAGCACGGCCAAAGAAATCCTGTCGCCACGCGCGATCGGGCTCGCCATAATGAACACCGAAGGCCGAATGGTGTATGCGGGGGAGCTAGGCAATAAAAATAGCAAATCCACCAAGAGATGAAAGGCGGTCGAATAAGTCTCCCGATCCACGTCATGTGAACACGGGGTATCCCGAGATGGGATAGGGCCGTCGTGGTGAATCTCGAGCCGACTGTACCAAATGGATCTGCGGTGGAAGCCAAACCGTAGGGCGAGTGTGGACCCGATCGGTGAAATAGGCGATCCAATGTCCGAACGGAACTCGGGATGCCCCCCCGTAAATGATGATAAATCTCATAAATCCTATGCAAAGAAGGCGGGAATCGAGTGAAGTCCCCCGAGTCGGCGGGCGAGACCATGAACTCGTCATAGAAATGACCAAAGAAGATCGGCGGCCGGTCAACCGCTAGCGTATCTCTAGGAGGGTCGGAGTCGGCTCCCGATCGTCGATAAACGAGTGTTGGTGGAATAGTTCCACCGCTCACAAAAGGCCCGTAGCCAGGGTGTGTCGATATGATAATGAAACATCGACAAGAAAACCGAGTCATATATCCCGGCTCGCCTGAGCAGAGTCCCCTCCCGCATGAGCACATATCGGGTCCACTCTAGCTGATATCCATAGCACTCTAAGGGAGTGATGAAGGGGGCAGTAGTCCACCTGTGAGCCTCCCCGTCGATAATCTCCTTGCCCAGGAGATGTGTCAAAGGAGCTGTAGAAGCAACGCCTAAGGGCTGAAGGGGCATGATGTCATGAGGCTGATCATCCCTAAAGAATAAACCGCCGCCTCGCGGGTAGACGAGAGTCGCTCGGATGGCTGAGATGAGAGGAGTCCAATCGCTAGGATCCTCGTAGAAAGAATGATAATGACTCAAGGGGCGACGCGGAATGGCGTCATGAGATAAAACTACAATATCCGAAGAAGAGAAGACGTCATGAGAAATGAAATGATGAATAATAAGGAATAATGCACCAAGACAAGCCTTTCGAGCATTCAAGACTCGTCTTGGTGGGTGGCTCTTTGTTTACCCTTGAAAAATTTCAAGGATGAGTAGATGAATAAATGAAATAAATTGATGATAAATCATAAGAAAGGGGAAGAAGAGAGAGAGAGCAGTGGAAAGGTGGCCCACTGATCAGGAAAAGTCGCTGCATAACCCCGGAACAAATCCATTAGTCCCACAATGGAATGCTGAGCGCAAAGTGAAGAGTATAAATACCCCGCTATTCTCTATCCACTCAGCATGTGTGACACCCAAGAAGATCGAGGGAGAGAGGAGACCTCTTGGGTGTCACCATGTGATTTTATCTTCTCTGACAAGTGGGACCCACATGGCGGTCCCTTATGAGCAGCTCCAATGACATGGACCTAGCCTATTTTTGTTAAGAAAGCTAACCAACCCGGAACAGAGGTTAAGCATTAATCCCACAATGAAATAATATGGTGAAAGACGAGGATATAAATACCCCACCACCTCCTACTCATTCGAGGTGGCTGACCCTCGGGAGATTTAGGAGAGAGAAAATCTCTTGATGGGTCAGCCATTTGATTACATTTTTATCTGACAAGTGGGACCCACCTAGCAGCCCCTTGTAGATGAACCTAATAGCATAGCCTATCTGATGAGTCATCCATATGACCATTTTCACCGACAATGGACCCCACACCCTCGGTGACCTATTGAAGAGGGTCGAATTGAACCCTAGAAATCGCCTTTGAAGCTAACCCTAGGAAGGAGTCAAGCAAAGTAATCCCTATACTACATGAAATGATGTCAATGCCAAGCTAGCATTTTGATGCAACTAATCATGAGAAATTCCAAATGTGATTTTGCTTTCAAGGTGACACTGGTGCCAAAGTCACGAGCAACCACCTAACCATGCTTTGATTTGTGTCAATTACTGATAAGTAGTCAGTTATTTGACCAAGTCACCCTCATGTTAAGGGATTGAAAGTCAATTTCACAAGACTGATCAGGTGCCAAAGCTAGGAGCAACCATCTGATCAAGTCTAGATTTGTATTAATTGCTGATAAGTAGTCAGCATTTGATCAAATCAAGCCCTAATGAATATCAATATAAGTCTAATTGATATTTAGTTAGGGTGGTTTCTGCAAGAGGGAGATAATTGGCAGAGACATTGAGCTACAATTGAGATCAGGGATTAATTCATAAGGAATAATAGGGTTTTATGGATAAAAGAATTTTTAATCCAGAGAAGGAGGGGTAAAAATGGAATTAAAAATTACAGGGATGATCATCATGAATTTAGGGATTTTTGGTGAAATTTTCATAATTTTTGGATAAGTGGAGCTATCAGAATAAATTCAAGGAAAATAAAGGCAGATTAAATGGATTAATCGAGAGGCCGAGATTTGATCAAGGCGGATCCGGGTGCAAGTTGGGGGTGATAGCGCTACGGGTACAAACTGGGTGCAAGAAACACAGAGGGAATAAAATAAGCGAAGAGAGAGGGTGTGCCACGTGGCGGCCTCTCATTGGGCCATGTCGTGCCAGTGGGCCCCACCTGGTATGAGTCACCGACAAGCGGGCCCCACCTTAGTGCCACGTGGCGGATGCGGCCGATGGGCCACCTCACCACCCTAGTGCCACATGGCACCACACCGAGGGTCCACTTAACCCAACCCCGTGCCACATGGCACACCTGGGGAGGCCACCACCTCACTACCCAGTGCCACATGGCTCTACCTTACAGGCCCACCTCATCTCTACACTTACCACATGGCAGCACACAGAGTGAGCCACCTCAGCAGCTAGATGCCACATGGCACTTCTCCATTGGTCCACCTCAGCTATGTGGGCCCCACCATGCCACAAGATGACTGACAAGTGGGCCCCACTTGGTGCCACGTGTCATGCATTAACTGGTGCCATGTCATCGCATAGTATACACAGGGATTACAGGTGGCTCCATTGGATTGGTACAAATCAGCACAAGGTGATACACATGGCATTACTGGACAAGCCCACATCATCCAGTCATTAACAGACCATTAGTATTAAATAATTGTTCATCGATAAATAACCAATCAGCGAGCCACCTCGCGTATTAACCCTAATCAATCGCTAATCAATCACTAAACCTTATGAGTGGGACCCAACGGTCAGAGCAATGTGAGTAAGCGCATGAACTAAAGCTGTGAACCAAACCCATTCAATCTACCTATTCAGATCGATACGGTTGAATTTAAACAAAGGAAAAAGGAAGGTGAACCTGGTGCATGCTCCCCCAGTCGCTGATCTACTCCCCTCTGGCGCTTTGGTGCACATGCGCCTGAGTCATCCAGCCCAGCCGAACACTCTCCCCGCTCTCTCTTCTTCTCCTTCTCCTCTCGCGCGCGAGTCTGCTTCTTCCCATGGCGTCTCACCATTGCAAGAGCTTCAAAGACAGTTGATGCACTTTAATGAATTAATTAGAGAAGCTAGAGCAGGGGGATAACAATAAAAGGGAGTTAAACAATAAGCTTACCTCAATTCGAATTGGAACAAGAAGAAGGCACTTCATTGAGTACAATTGAATACTTCAGCGCTAAATTGAGCACGAGACACGACTTGATTATGCTTAGGCGATGTCAATTGACAAGTAATTACAAAGGAATTGAGCAAGAGGAAGGCTTGAAGATTGAAAATCGCCGGAGATAGTAATAAAGAGGCGAGCTTGATAGGCACTTCAAAGGCCAAATTGAATGATCGAAAGCTTATTCGATCAAGGCGACGCCAATTAGCATAGAAGGAGTGAGTGATTGAGTGGAAGAAGTGAATTGCGCCAAGAGAAGAGGTGAGGCGAAACCGATTTTGAAATAAATGAAATTCGGTGGAATTGAGAGAGAAGAAGTAATGGCAACTATGCGAGAGGCATTTAAATACGGTCTAGTGATAAGAAGGCTTGCTTATCAACCGAAGTATCTGTTGAATTGGAGTCAAACGAGTTGCGGCACGATCAAACCATAACGAAAGCGATTGGGCGGTTTTCACAACAAACACAAATCAATCTCACCATTGATTGAAGGAGATTGAAGGGTATGGATGTATCCAAGGTGGCAATCCGGGTGAAAGGCACTCAACCAATCGCAATTGGGTTCAATTGGCCGGTCTCTAGCCTATATAAATGGAGAATCGACAACGAGAGAGAGAGAGGTCATTAGAAGAGCAATCAAGAGCATACACACACCTATATAGACCCAATAGTGATCACGAGAGGAAAGAGAGAGCCTTTATTAAGAGCTAATAAGAAGAATTTGAGTAATTGAGATTTCACAAAGCTTGAGGTAACCAATCGTATGAATTGAGTTAATTGGCATATATTTTTGTTATCTCCTCTGGAATCTTTGCTATTTGATACATTTTATGAGGATTTCTTGATCAATTTTGCTATTGGGGTCTATTTTCTTAAAATCTCCTTTATTTCTTTTCTGATTTTGCCATTTCTTGCTATTAGAATTAATTGTTGAATAATATCATAATATCCAGTGAGCCACTGGCCCAATTACAAAGTAATTGGTGAGCCTTTAGGCCTGGATTGATCACAAATGCTAAGAATGCATGATTATATGGTTTCCATGGTAAATTTTCATTTCTTGATTAATTTCTTTGTATCCATTCGCATAATGACTTAAGGTATGAACTTGCTGTCTCTTAATCACTTCAATTGCATGATTCATTCAGCTAGGAACCTAGGCTTTGCAATTTTGCATTGGAATTGTTTAATCTGATAATAGAACAGTATATTGCTAAATCGATTAACATTATTGCGATCTCAGTGAGCCACTGGCCCTAGCTGAAGCTGGGTGTGCCTTTAGGCCTGAGGGGTGTTAATTGAATAATTATGGTTAGTGAATGCTTCAAGTTGGTAAGAAATTGAAAAACGGTACCGGTCGATACCATTCTTGAATCACAAGTGCTCCAACACAATTGCCGATGAATGATATCCTTCATAATCATCTAAGATCAGCTTATTACATTCAGGCGACACTCATTGATCTTGTAATTATGAAAGAAACTAATTAAATTTGGTGAATTTGGCAAAAAGATGACTCGGTACCAATCGGTACTGTATACTGATGAATGACGAGGTGGTCTCGCACCATTACTAGCTCAAGAGGAGTCAATTAATCACTTCAAATCATGATAACATATCAGGGCGATGCTTATTAAACCTGTAATTGCCAAGAATTCCGATTAATCTGATTTAATTTGGTAAGAATCCAATTCGGTCGATATCAGTGATGCAACCCAATTCGATACCATGGTACAGCCTCTATTGCTATATAGATCCTTGATCAGATGCTTCAGATGAATTCTACACATTGAGACGACGCTAGGGTGATGTTCTGATCGGAGAAGGAGTGCTCCGGTCGCCGGGAACGCCACCTAGCACGGATCTTGATACATCGGAGAGTCAGAAACTGAAGGGATCCTGTCTGCACGATTCTTGAAGCGTCCACCGATCTTGAAGAATATCTGACGAACGAGATCCGGCGATAGTTTGAAAATTTAAACAGAAGAAGATCTGGGCCTTATACATATTAGATACGTATCTTAATCAAATCTAACGGCCCAGATATGTTTAAACATTTAAATAATAACTCTGTGCTAATCTGGTAGTAGATCCATTAAACACTCATCTCAAACTAATCTGGCGGCCCAAGTGAAGAAGAGAGTTAGAAAGATGCGCACCAATCTCGGAGTAGATCCGGCGGCCCGATTAGCCCATTAATTAAATAATAACGAGAATAGTAATAATATGGAGTAAATAAATGATTTAAAAATGCTATTGAACTCCAAATTGACTCAAATTTGTTTCTAAAATTTTCTTATTTTTCATACTATTTTTCTATACAATAATATTCCAGTTTTAGAAATATAATCATGATAAAACAATTTAAAAGCAAAATACATTACATATATTGATATAGTTGACTTAGATTTGACTTGTCATTTTAAATACTATAAAAATTCCAAAAATACAAATAAAAATCATAAATAATAACTAGATATATTTTAGTATTTTTCAAGTGATTTTCCATGAAATAATAATGATGATAGTAATATATTATAATAAATAATGAGATTAGCTATATTCTTTGATAAATAAAAAAATATATGAATAATAATAGATATTATATTGATATTTTCTTGATATTTTCCTGTAAAAAGAATAATAAAAATAAATAGCACAAAATATACAAAATATACTACTATGCATTTTCTTTCATGATAATATAGTTTTATAATATGAATTGTATTTCTTTTGTTATTTCTATACAAATATACAAAAAATATACTTCTGATGAATAAAATGTAATAAAAATAATAGTTTTAATAAAAACATAATGAATTTCATCTCTTATGACTAATAACAAAAATCTTATACTTTTCTATAGATAATAAATAAAGATAATAAAAATAGATATAATGAATAGTATAATAAATAGAATAGAATATTAGTAATGATTTCTTTTTAGCTATTATAGATATTAAAAAAAAAGTAATAATAATAATAATAAATAATAAAAATAATAATAAAAATAGTATAGCTAACCACCTTTTAATTTTGTAAATAATTTTTACATAATGAATAGTATTACAATATAATAGAATATAATAACAAAATTCTATTACTTTAGCTATTATGAACATTCTAAAAATAAAAAAAAAAAAAAAAAAAAAAAAAAACACAGCCATTTTATTTTCTATTATTTTTGTAAGTGATTTTCTATAGAATAAATAGAGTTTAGAAATAATAAAAATAAAATTCTACTATTTTAGCTATTATAAAAATCCCAAAAATATAAATAAAGTTCTAAGTTAATAGTTACCCATTTTCTACTATTTCTGTTAATAGTTTTCTACATAGATAAATAGCATTCAAAAATAAAAATAATAATAATAATAATAATAATAATAATAATAATAATAATAATAATAATAATAATAATAATAATAATAATAAATAAATGCATCTTTATAATAGAGATAATAATAAAGGATATTATATGGGTTTTGTATATTTTTTTGAGATGAATAAAAATGCTCACACAAGGAGTGTAGAGTCACATGGGAATATTTGCACAACATTTGGAATGATTAGTCAAGACAAGAACATCTTGTCGTAGGATGATTAATAAGCAATATGAGAAGATATGTTGAGATGAGAACATCTTGACATTTGATGATAATAATAAGATACGTATGTCGAGACAAGAACATCTTGACGTTGATTAAGGCTTCAAAGCAATAAAGAAGATGCGTTGAGACAAGAACATCTTGACGTGAGAAGATTAAGGCTTTGATAGCGACATGAAGAAGATATGTCGAGACAGGAACATCTTGATGTTTGATGAAGAATAACCGAGCTACGATACTAACATTACGATGTCCTAGAGAGGTGACATCTTAATGACTCGCTGCCATGAGCAAGTAACTCATGATTGAATACGCTCACACAAGGGGTGTAGGGCTACATAGTAATTTTGCACAAGTAATGCAACATGTAGAATGATTAGTCGAGACAAGAACATCTTGACGTTCGTTGAAGATTGACCGAAGCCACGACATCAGCATGGAGAGATATGTCGACTTTGAAGAAGAAGAACATTACGATGTCCGAGCGAAGTGACATCTTAATGACTCGGCGTCATGAACAAGTAATTCATGACCATTTGAGCTGGCAAGACTGAACTCGTCCGTCGATGAGTTTGTCTCTTGGCTCATTTCACGAGACTGTGAGATTGAATCGGTCTGTAGGTAGATTCATCCACAAAACAGTGAATGTGAACCGTTACGTAGGTAGGTTCCTTCACTAACACATGCCTCAATGTTGAATCGGCCCAGGCGCTTCAGGTTTGACATTGTGTGCAATTGTGTTTCCTAGGTTTATGAATCGGCTTAGTGCTTCGAATTCATGATCTAGAAGATCGGTGAGAAGAAATACGTGGGCCATATCCACCCTTCTTCTCCCGATTCACCAACCTCAAGATCAACCGGCTCGGTGCTTCGAGTTGTATTTTGTGTGATTGGTTGTTGACTAGTTAAGATTGAACCTGGTCTGTTTGTAGGTTTATCTTCTAGATCAACGGAGGTCGAGTCGGTCGTATGTAGACTCACCTCAAGCCCCCTATGAAGAGATTAACCAGTCTCGTTGGTAAGGTTACATCTCGAGGTGGCATGGACCGAACCGGTCTGTTTGTAGGTTCGTCCCCCATAGGATAAAACCGATCTGTTTGTAGGTTTTGTCTCCCTAGATTGAACCGTCTGTTTGTAGGTTCATCTTCCGTAGATCCCTTTTTATAAACCTAGACGACCACTTGACCATCTTTTAACTATACTATTTGCTTCTCTCTTTCAAAGATCCGAGGTGCCTCGAGGTTCGTAGCCCGGGGTAATTAACGGTGGGGGCTTGCGCCCATCGGAATCTACAAGAACTCACAATCACTAAAAACCCCCTGAATGTGCATCCAAATATCTCTAAACGGCAGAACCGGCCGACACCCATCAGATGCACGCTCGGGAGGGATCTCCGTGTCCTTCTTCCGCAACCCATCGCCGGCGGCGGTGCGGAGCGCGCGAAAAAGGGTCGCACAGTTACACTTAACATCTTCTTTGGTTTGTCGATTTGCAAAACAATCTTGAATTTTATAATTTGCCTTGTTTGAGTTTTGTGCAGGGATTAACATGCAAATGAATTAGTGCACAAGAATCAAGACTAATGATAAGACATAAGAGCTAAATCAAGACTGCATTAGGCTTAGATTTAGTTAGACTTAACTGAGTTGAATTGGTCAAGATAAATTGAGCTTAAACAACATAGTAAAATACTTCTGCCTAGTGAATCGTTATAACGGTTCAGTAATCGTTATAACGGTTCATCTCAATACTCAAAAATATTCTAAGGTAGAAAAATATGCATAGAAACCAGAGTGTATCATTATGTAACGATTCTGTAATCGTTACAATGATTCATAAAACGTATAACGATTTGATGAATCATTATAACGTTTCAGCTCAATTGTGGGATCTAGGTTTTTCAAGTACAGGATCTATTATTCTGGACTGTATCTGTCATGTATTTATTATTATTATTTTATTTATTTTATGTTATTGTACTTTATTTATTCAGCCTTCCGTACGTACGTCATATTATGCGTACGTGATGAAATTAATCACTCATAATTCATTTTATTTATTTTGAAGTGTGACAATCATTGTACAGTAATAAATTCTATGTGCGACACAATAAAAGTACCTTGAGGTAGAGATACTTTACTCCATCATTGTACACTGCTACTCTCTTCTTCCCCATCTCTTTCACTTTTCTTTCTCCGGTGGCATATGTGAACATAGCAATCCAATTGAATCTTCAGTTGCGCTAGCTTATAAGTTAGGAAAACCCAAGACACAGTCAACAACCTCTGCCCTCCTAATTGGGCTCTCGACTCGAATAATGGGGGTTGGCGCAACCCACCCCGGACCCATTTTGACATGTCAAAACCTTCCTTTAATAAGATTGCCCAGATATGTGCTGGTATTATTCTTGTCATGTTCCGCAAGTAAATTGGCGATATTTTCATATTGAATCGGCAAATGACATCATTACACAAAAAAATTTGAGAATCATCGTTGATAAAATTTAATAATAATACTTAAATCATTATTAAATTGGTGTTAGGAAAGTCTCTAAATAACTGTTGTCAAATCTGTTGCCAAATCACAGATGTTCAAGATTTTTTTAAAATGACTTTTAACAACGGTTTTGTGTCAGGATTATTGTTAAAAATGATTTTGGGTTAAAAATTATTGTTAAATATCTCTTTAACAACGGTTCTAGTATGAAATCTTTGCTAAAGGTCCTTTAAAAAATTTAGATTTTAACTTTTTTTTTAACTAAGAACAAACAATAAATGATATAAAAATAGATGATAAAAGATAATAATTGTGATATATATTATTCATTCAATAATTAATATGAAAAAAATATAATTATTCATCGAATGAAAAAATATATTTAGAAAAAATGGAGTTTTCTATCAAAAGTTATGACCGTTTAAAGTTAAGATGGTCGGATATTGATTTTTTTTCTTCTTTCTTTCACCTTTCTTGTCCCTCAGCTATCTTTTATATATGAAAAAAATATGACAAATGAGATTTTGATCCTTAAAATTTTATTTTTTGAATCGTTGGATTCGGATGAATGAATGATTAGATGAAAAAATCTGTGAGAGCAAATATCATTAGTGTGAGCAAATGTTAGAGTCTAAAAGCTACGTAATCATTGAGCAATGGTTAAAATAGACTGTTTCATTCCTATTAGAGTCTAAAAGCTACGTAATCGTTTAGTCAATAATATATTTTTCTCATGCAATAATATAAAAATATGTACAATTTCTAAGATAAAAACCAGAAAAAAAAATTGAAGTTGAATTTTCAATCATGTTTTTAAGGGTAAATATGAGATTTTTTGGCCTTAAAAATTGCAATGGAGAACATCTCAATTGGAGTTTTCTATCAAAAGTTATGACCGTTTAAAGTTAAGATGGTCGGATATCAATTTTTTTTCTTTTCTTTCTTTCACCTTTCTTGTCCCTCAGCTATCTTTTATATATGAAAAAAATATGACAAATGAGATGTTGATCTTTAAAATTTTATTTCTTGAATCGTTGGATTCGGATGAATGAATGATTAGATGAAAAAATCAGTGAGAGCAAATATCATTAGTGTGAGCAAATGTTAGAGTCTAAAAGCTACGTAATCATTGAGCAATGGTTAAAATAGACTGTTTCATTCCTATTAGAGCCAAAAAATAATTTTAATTGACCTTTACCAACGGTTTTTTGAAGAAACTATTATTAAAATAGCGTTAAAATTTATACCAAATATGTCATAGTCATTCAATGGCTTTTAACAACAGTTATGTGTCCAAAATAATTGTTAAATGAGTGTTCCGAGACTCTATTTAATACCGTTTTTAATTAAAAATGATTGTAAAAAGTTCTTAATATTTTAGTAATATCACTAAGTTATTTTAATAATAAATTTGATATATAATTTTTATTAAAAGAGTATTGTCTAAGATTATTTCAGTTGTAGGGCAATATCTTATGCAATATCTTATAAGGCGAGTAAAAGTACTGAATGCATATGTCATATTATGTTAAATTTGTTATATTTTAGGTTGTCGTGCTCCAGGTACAGAGGGACAAGATTTGCAGTACAAGGTAATATGTTTTGGCTAGTGTATTAAAGTCGGGTCGGGCCGGTTCGGTTTAATCCGAGCGGTTTTCAACGGGTTAGGACGGGGTGGATTATGATGGGTTGATTTTGAGAGGGTGTGGTCGTGACCCGTTCTAGGACTATGGGTCGGACGGGTCGATGAGTCGAAGCGGGTTGAGTCGGTTTAATTGGACCATCAGATTTTTTTTTTCCAAAAAAACTCAGTGTCAAATAATTTCAAATAAATTTCAAAAAATTCCAAAAATAAAAAAATGGTTCAAAATATTTAGAATATATAACCATTATTATTTTTCAACAAATTAAATATTTTTATTTTTTGATTTTACTCGGTTTTCTCGATTTTACACGATTTTTACAGGGGTTGGCGGGAAGGATTGAGGGCATGTCGGGTTTTAAACGGGCTGGGTTTACCTTGGATTTTTTAAAAAAACACGGCTGCGATCCTTAGTTTGTCCATGAGTCAGCCGATCTTCAAATTAGACGGATTTTGCCCTCCGGTCGGGACGGATCGGGTATGACCGGACGGATTTTTTTACAACATTAGTTTTGGCTCTTGGTTTTCGTTGTGAACATAGGTGGTGCTTGCGATGTCAGCGACATCTCAGTGAAGGGTAGCAAAACTGACAGGATCAGGATGAGTCACAACTGGGGTATGTCGTTCCAGGCCTTTGCATTGCTAGGTGGACAGTCTCTTTCTTTCCAAATCACCTCCTATACCACCAAGCAAGCAATTGTCGCTTGGAATGTAGAGCCCGCCTATTGGTCCCTCGGATTGACATGTGGCCCATACATGAACTTCTCTTAGAATAAGTAGTACTCTAGTGCAGTATTTGTATTTTTTTTTTAGTGAGCCACACACGCAAGGAGCTCATGGCATTGTGGTGGCTATTTCTTTCTTTCTTTCTTTGCTTGTTTCTTTCCTTCTTTTGTCAGCTCCTATAGTACGTATCTTTTTATTTACATCAATCATGTCGCCTTATAACGGGGGAATCGACTGATATATAGCAATTATGTAGGAAAATATTCTTGGTTTGGCTCTAGGAAATATATAGCTCTATTTTCGTGAAGGGAAAAAAAGAAATTAAGAAGAAATTTTATAATTGTCATCCACATGATCAAGAATTATTGTTTTGAATTTCATCTTCTACACGAACAAATCAACATATATATAGAGAGAGAGAAAGTACAATCTCAAGAAAAGAATGTGAAAATCGTACTAGAATTTAGAATTTGTATAATTACATGTGTACAGAAATGGTCAGAGTAACTTCATTGGTTACCTCTAGAACTATGTAATGGTTACATGCACTTGTTGCTTTCTTGTGTGTCAGATTAGATTGTCTTGTGACCTGGAGAATCATCTTAATTAAAAGAATGCAAATTAGCCGATATTAAAGAACCAATAAAAAGTATTGAAGTATGTCACATCATTATTTTTTTATCATTGATTTATAAATTCTCCATCTACTAAAATTTATGGTTCATATATAATTTTTCTTTTCTCCTTAATATTTGAAATTGATGGCTATCACATACTTGAGGAGAAATTTTATTCTTAAAATTATCCATTTTTTTAGTATATATTATCTTTTATAAATTATCATATTTAATTATATTATTATTGTTATTATATACATATTTAGTATTTTTTAAAGAAAATTGGTTCAATTCTTAATGTAATTTTTTTATTGAATATATTTATAATTTTTATATTTCAGATTAGTTATTCGAGAATATTTTGTTGGAATGAATATATAAAAAGAAAAGAACACATGCATACCTCTTGCGCTTTGATTTCAGGCTTGATTGCGAGTTGTTATGCCAGTTGCGTTTCCGTTGATTTATGAACCAGTTATTAATTTGCTTAAGCTGTAAACCTGTTTCTTCAACGAGCTTTGCCTTGTCATCTTCCTGAGATTAGTCATTAGCAATGTCATTTAAGAAAAAAAAAACAATTTCAAGGCAATTGTGTGCACTAAGAGGTTTCATATATGAGAAAATATTCAGTGCCCCTGTATTTGCCCTCTCTATTACCTGCTTCTTTGGAAATATAAAGTCTATTTATCAAGGATGCGTGAAATAGGGAACATGTAGGTAGGGTGTGCAAACTGATTGGTTAAATTAATTAGTTTTAAACTTAATTAATAAATTTGGGACTATTTGATTTTTTTTTAAGTTTGATCCAGTTAAAAACTTTAATTAATTTGGCTTTTGTCCTTTGATTTAGTTTATATTTTTCTAAATCGGATAAATCAAATAGTCCAAAATTTATCAAGTAAATTTATTTTACTTAGTATAAATAAGAATCATATAAAAAATAATCTAAATATATTTTTATAGGTTTTATTCAGTTATTTATTTTATTTTTTATCAATTTGTTTCTTCTATCAATTTTTATAACTATTGATATTTTTGTGTTTCTCTTTAACTAATATAATTCGGTTTCAACAAACAAACCGAATAAAATTTTGATTTATTCGATTTTCAATTTAATCGGTTCATATTTTTATATGTTTGATTCATTTCATAATCTGATAACTCGAATAAAAATTCAGAGGCATATATTTAATTCAGTTTAAACTTAACCTACCGATTATAATTGGGAACCTTCATATATTATTATATTTTGAACGACTAAATAATATATAACTAGAATAAAAAGAAACTTGTTCCTCCAAAAGAAAGAAAGAAAAAAATAAAAAAGTGGAATGTCGCAGCGCGTCTTCGTCGCCCCCAACTTCCTCTAGCCTCAAATGTCTCATTTTTTTCTCCTTCTTCTTCTCCCTGTTTTACTTTCTTCTTTGTTATTTTTCGACTTGAAATACAAGCAATGAAGAGATCGCAGAAATTTAATATTTCGCAGATATTTCGCATCATTGGACCATTCGATTGGTTGCAATATGTTGTCCGATCAATAAATCCAATCCCCATCTTAATTTTAAAATATTTGTATCTAATATTATTTTTAGTATAAATAAATAATATATTTTACATAAATATAAGTAAATCAATCATAAAGAATCTTAAAATTTGAAATAAATTTAATTTATTATTTAATAAATGATGAATTGATGATGTACAAAATATACTAATTTCTTTTCGATTAAGGTCCTACAATGTACAGTTTTCTTTTTTTTTTTATAATAAAACTTAATGATAGTTGATATTTAATTATTTAGTATATAATTTTTTTACAAAAAGATAATATTTAACTTTAATTTTGTTATAAAAATAATATATTTTACTTATATATATTTATATCTAAATTATATTATAAAGGCTCTTAAATTTTTAAATAAAATTAATTTATTATTTAATTAAAGATAATGTATAAAATATAATATTTTTTTGAATAAATGTGTATAATGTATAGTTTTTTTATTTGATATAAACTTTTTTAGACTTTCTATAAATGTATGGTAAAAAATAGAAAAAGAAATTATGGAACAAAAAGAAATAGATTTGAGTGAAATCTGAACCGTCATTTTTATAAAATCAATCAATCTCAATCATAAATTGAGTATGTGTATTTCGATCATTATACATTATCTGATAACGTTAATGGGCACCTCCAATATATACTCTCTTTTAATATAGTATAGATATTTCACATAAATCTCAAAAGGATTACAGTGAAACTTAAGTGTGAATCTTAACGCAATCAAACAGTTATTTTACCGGTGAAACTCAAAATTTAGTTTGGCAATCATCGGATATCCTGCTTCCATATATCCAAATAATCATTTTTTTATGAAGGCTCTCTTTATATTAGAGACGGATTCCATATTTAATTTTTTAAGATGTCAATATCTCCTCTCAGTGTATGTTGGTGTCAGCCAGCATGTTGGTGTCAGCCAGCGTTTAAGGACCCTTTGGCTCACTAAAAAGTAGATTTTTTTTCTTTTTAGTGCAGTGAAAAATAAATTCTCTTGATTCAGATATCTTATTTTCTTGATCCAGTCATCTCTTAGCAATCATTTTTGGTTCCGCCCTACTCAATGATGATGATGTGCCCGTACTGGACGCGTACGTTTCAAATAATCAGTTCTTACATTACGCAATTGTTAATTATAAACATTCTAGATATGTAATCTACTTAATTTGTAAAGCAAGCTTGCATGAATTCATGGTTTTGTGCTTACAGTAGGATATGGCCATTTAGAGTGTTGCTGCCACCATTGTTTGAGTATACTTGTAGTGTCCCCTGGTAATTTACCCGCTCTTCTCTTTCGCAGTATCTCCTCTCTCACATCCTCAATTCTTGATTTGAACCCCTGATATTTTTTGAAATTTTTTAAAGAAAATAATATTAGTTTCCTTGTCTACCATAAAATTACAAGCTTCATCATGATCTTACGAATACTCGCTTTGTCTGGTTCACAAAGAACAATATGACACAATTTGGACAGTTGATCTGATAGGGAGGCTTAGAAAAGATAGATCAGAAAATTAACTGTCATGTCATTACTATGCATACAGAAAAAGTACATGCACAAAAACAGTTTACGGAATAAAAGATTTTATGCGTACAAACAAAATGTTATATAAAATGAGTTAATTCTAATACATTTAATTTTATATGGAATACTGAACTTGTTTTTTTTGTGAGAAATATCATTCAAATTCAAATTCATTAATTAAAATTGTAAAATACCTAAATAGAAAATATATCAAGTTAATTTGACTCAATTTGTAAACAAAATAGTCTTAATTAGATTAAATAGTTCATTTTAATTTTTACTAATGATAAGAAATTTCAAATTGATGTTAGTTTGATACATGTCCTGTCAAATTAAATGTGCAGTCTAAAAGTTACTATTACGTTGCATCTTATAGTTTATTTTTCCTTTTCATTTGCTACTGTAAAATTGGTGTTGTTAATTTTTCAGATTTTATTATTATTAATTATTATTAAATTAATATTATTAAAAATAAGAGTGACAACCATTTCAAATATACGAATGCGCGCGCATACGATAAAGCGCGCGAGCGAAACGCGCAACATACGCATTTAGCCATGGCGCATCGCCATTCATATATTTGAAATTTTACGTTTCTCACTCTTATTTTTAATAATATTAATTTAATAAAACTTATTATTACTAAAAACTGTTAATTTTTAACGAGCAGTCAAAGTATTGGCAAGTCACCTGTTTCAGTTCAAGCTTTAGCTCCTGCCTCACTCTCTCCATAAGAGATCGCTCTGACTCAGTTGGAAGTAGTGGCCCAAATCCCATCATGTCACTTCCATCTCCAGCCATGTCTAATGCTCCGTCCATGTGCATCTGATCATCTTCGTCATCTGACATTGTTGCCCCAGTACCTTCATCAAGTGTCGCCCCTGAAATAGACCATTAAACCACAGTTTGTTGCTCAAGTTGTCATGTCAAGAAATGATTCATCTAGGACTTCTGGTACAGGAGCATGGCTGCAGTAATGTAACAGTTATGCTATATGTTCTGAGCGGTCCAACTGTGGCCATGTTTTCAAATTTATTTAGTGTTGGAGAAAATAGAAAGTATAGTGTTTCTATTGGGAATGGAAAGTTCAATCGTTACTCTAAAACACAAATTGATATATAGTACGTAACCAGTAAAAGATACATATATAATACATATCTCAAATTTAATTTAAATAGTATTATTTGACACACCAGTGATACCAATATCTAAAAGCTCTACATCTAATATCGAGTACTATAACTTCAAAAAAAAAAATCACAGAGAACGGATAACGAACAGAAGCTCCCTATTGTTAGAAGCGAATTTAATTCAAAACTATTGAATAGAGGATCGTTCAACATGAAAAATGAAGAAGGAGAAGAACAGAGAACGGATAATTACTAGCTTGTACGGAAAATTGGGCCCATCTAACGAAATACCTTCTGTTTCATCAACTGAGACTAATCAAGTGAAACAGTCACTGTGGGCCTATTAAAACACCTTTTTCTTAAACTGGGCTAATCAACATGTGCTGCATTTTGCTGTTCTTTGAACAGGCTTTGGGTCCTTAAACACTGTTCTTGGGCTGGAGTTATTACTCTGTGCACCTGATCTATTGGGTCCTTCACAAGATTGTATTGTTCGTACTACTGTACTAGTAACTGCTAAGGGTCAGGACAAGGAACAAACTCAATGCATCATATACAAAAAAAAATTATAGGATTAAATTTTTGTAATTTTTTTTTGAAGTAGTAGGCGAAGCTGTAATTTTCATTAATCAAATTATTTTTGTAATTTGAATCCATCTAGTTTAGCTTTCTTATTTAGTTAGCATGTGTAGTTACTTTGCTCTGAATATACACTTCTGTAGCTTTCTAGTTTTCAGTCCCTGTACCAGTTGTACATAAGTACCGCGTTGAAAGAGGCCTGGTCAAAAAGCCACCAAACAATTTATGAAGAACCTTTCGCTTGTTTAATTATGCTTATTCTTTTCTTTCTGAATAAGAAATAGACGGTTGTTATATACATGTAGTTATATTCACATATATACTAGCTAGAAAGTAAATTATTCGGTAACGTGGATATCCAGTTGAAGACTACATACAATATCTGGATTATCAGGATCTATTATTTTTTTCATGCATATATTTCACATGGTTGTTAAAGTTTGCCGGATTACTAGCGGTTGCATCATTCAATATATATTCTTCATAAAAATAAAAATAAAAATTGCTTCCCTCTAACAAACTATGAAATTAACAGTCAATCAACTGAATCATGAAAGTGGGAAAGTGAAATTCAAAATTATCTGATTAGTGATTATTCAGAAATTAACCAAGGAAGTGCCTAATTAATTATGAGAGAAGTTGACATCATGAGGAATACAACTAGATTCAGGAATTTTATTGCTAGCTATATGTACCTGTTAGATCCTGCAAAGACTGCTCGATCTCACGGCATGCCATGACTGCCTCCACCGCATGCTCCCTCACATGTTGCTGTAATTGCTCCCTGAACGAGCACAATACCATCAAGTATTGTGACTGTATTTCAAACATTGAAAAAAAAATCAAGAAAAAGAAAATTAAGATGCACATGGAATATTCCAAAAGTTGGAAAATACAAGTGTCCAGCTTAATTACAAGGAATGAGTCGAGATCTTGTTTGTCATTGGGTCCAAGAAATGGCCGGTGCTGGGCTGCATAAGATCGAAGGAGAGAGTGTGAGTTGGTGAGCTGTGCATCTATCAAAGGAAGATGGTCGATTGGTGTGGCGACACGTAGACAAGCTACATGTGCTGACAGTAATTGCTCACAAAGCGGGTGCACTGCTATTTCAGCCTTCAGAAGCTGGTGATGATGATGCTCTTCCTCCGCAAGTGCAGCTGCTGCCACAACTGATGACGAGCACTCCCCCGCACCAAAACCGACCCCCATCTCCATACGTATCCCTTGATCTCGTTGTATCATCTTGTTATTTATTTTATTTTATCTTGTTGGTGTGGTAGAATTGGTTGGAGAATTGAATTAAGGAGTGTTTGGTGTTAGTTAGAGAGGGTGGATGGTAAGGAGTCTTTTTCCAAGGATCCTGAGGAGGAGGGAAAAGAAGGAAAGGGGTTTTGGGTTTGGCCTGTGGTGGTGTGAGGATAAAAATGGAGGTGTAATATGAGAGGAGGGAGGAAAAGGAGAGAATCTAAGGCCCTTAAAAAGGAAAGGTAGGTGCAATCACTAATGGTGAGGTCGTTTACTATCTAGGAAATTTTTTTATGCGTCTTACTTTTAGTTTCAGTGAAAAGACGAATTGGTTGATTTGGTGCACACACGCTTTGGAAAATTTTCCTGGTTTTGTGATGTGGAGTGTCGGACGAAATAATTAACCTCTTAATTGAGGACTGGCGCGATGAGTTTCCTTTAGATGAAGATGGGGTCAAGAAGCCTTGCAATGAGTTTAATCAACAACGATCTCTTCCTAAACAAGCACATTATATTTGCGTTTGGCACATTATGCAAATTTGTTAATTATTTCTTCTATGTTTTGAAAACTAAAGGATGTACACTATGCATGCGTATTTAACTTCTGAATTATATGTATCTATTATAGTTATGCTTTTCAGAACGATGAATCAATGTCATAAATTAGCGTTGGATAATAAAAGTAGACGACACTAATGATTTATTTTTGGTGTCGGATTTTTATAAAAAAAGTAATTAAAATTTATTTATTCATTACTATTGAATTTTTATAAAAAATCGCACTATATTCATAATTTAGTGTCGATTTTTTGTAAAAATCTAATAATAATGACTCGGTAAATTTTAGTATCATTTTTTTTATAAAAATCCAACACAAGATGTGTGAAAAGTTATGATTTTAGTAGTATTAGTGTCTAATTTTTATATAAAAAAAAAATCAGCACCGACATTGGTTTTTTTTTTTTAAGTTCTAATCATATAATTTAAAACTATGATATTTGGTTCCAATAAATTATCATAACTCAATAAATCATTCTATTTCATAATGATAGAACTTTTGTATAAAGTATTTTCATTATAGTCGTTGACTAATGTTTATTTATTTTATTGGATCAACCCTCGCATAAACTTCAAATTTGATAAAAAAATTTATCAATATAATTATTTTAGCGAACACTTAATGGTATAAATGATATATTTTTAAAAAAAACTTGAATATTTTTATCTGTATTCATTTATAATTTAGTGTATAAACATTCTAAACAAAGTGATATGGCCCAATTTTGGCCCAAAACCAATTCAAAGTAGCTTTGGATATTCAGCTAAGACAGCAAGTACAACAAGCTAACTACTTGGTTGGGCTCCTATCTTGATATGATCTATTTCGATCTCCTAAGAGGCCTATAAATAAAGCCCCGGGCTTGCGAAGAGGGAGGAGACAACTTAGCTTATACATACACTCACATTAGACAATTTGTTTGGGCCTTCAATATATTATACTTATATCGAAGACCCTATATCATTTGGTATTTTTGTTGAGAGCAATTTTCATTTCGATACTTATACATCAACAAGTCCTGAATGGCAGCTGGCAACACTGTTCGAGAGGTTACTTTGACACCCGATAACAACACCTCTCCAATCCCACCTGGATTCACTCCTCCATACCGATAACAACAATGTCTGGTCTAAACCCCCCACATTGAGATATCCCATTATGAGAACCTTCTTAACCTCCTCCTTCAAAATCAAATGATAGCCACAATACTGACCTCCCTTGTCCCACCATTTCTCCATCAGTTGTCTTATAACTTCCCTTTTTACCCACCTTACTACTTCAACGGTTATTTTCATTTTTCCAATTCGACCTTATATCAACAACACTCGTTCATTGTCCAATACCCATATACCACTCCACCGACATTTCCCTTTTTTGCTCCACAACATTCAGCAGAGACACGTCGTAGCATTTCCCAAGAGCTTAACCCTGATGATAGTATGTGTCGAAATTTATTTTCCTACTATGACTCCCAGATAACCCTTTCATTACTCCTTCGGGTAATCTTACCACTTTTCACTCTTCTTCCACAGGGGGAACACAAGCCCATCATTTTTACGTGTTCACCTACCATCTTCATTTAGATTTTCTCAGTGTGGAAACTTTTGGAGCTCTCCGAGTCCAAGTTTAAGGACCCCACTGCCTTTATAGTTAATTTTCGAGAGCGATTAAGATTATTTAAATACCCTGATGTTGTGTTATTCCTGCTCTTCCCAACTTATCTCAAGAGGATAGTTTGGAATTGGTATGCTTCTTTTCCAAAGGGTTTGATCTTTGACTTTTCGGTCATTTCACAAAAGTTTTTGGCTCACTTTGAAATAATTAAAAAGTTTGAGGTCACTTGTGATAGTATTCTCTCCATCAAACAAGTTTTCTAGAAACTAACCTGAGCATACATCAATAACTTTGTGGAGTCCGCATATAGGATATCTAACTTTAATGATAAGATAGCAGTCTTGGCTCTCTAGAAAGGATTGCTCAAATGTCAGTTATGTTTTGAAACATACAAGCATATTTTCTCTACTTTATGGGAGTTTATGACATTCGTGAATAGGACATGAGGCATATTCAAGATGAACAAGATGCTAATAGTTCCGATGAGGACAGGAGGCAGGACAACTGAAATTCTCCTCATCATAATTATAATGCCTGAAATGATCAAAATAGGAGAGGTCAGAAAACTCAAGTTGGAAACTTTCCTCCCGAGCGCTTATTTTTAAACTAGCATCGGTGAAGCTCGACAATCGATATATAATATATACCATTCTATGAGCAAACCGAGAGAGAAAATCTTTCATGAAATATGCTCAGATCCAAACCTGATATTTTCTAATAGTAGGTTGGAGGTGTTTGAAATAAAAGATCCAACGAGATTTTATGAGTTTCATAACAATAAGAGTCATGACACCCGAGATTGTATAACATTGAAGGATGAGTTGGAGAGATTAGCTTGAGAAAAGATCCTAGGCCTGGATGGTAAAATAAAGTACACCCGGGGTCTGAGTTATGATGATGCAGCATGCTTGGAGGGGTCTCTTGGCGAATATCACTCGTATCAAGCAGAAAACAGCTGTTACGTGGCAATAATTGAGAAAGTATACGGAGGCGGCGCATACCAAGTCATTGACCATGAAGGCGAGAAGTTATACCACCGATCAATGGGCGGTACCTGAAGAAATACTACACGTAGCCCGAATCGGACCGGTCGAGTAGTACTCTACTGTAAATAAATAAGGAGGGAATTAAGTGTTCGCTTACACGCACGTACACGAAACACAAAACCTAAGTCTAACCTCCACCTCTCTATAAAATCCCAAAAACCATATTCATGCATTTATAAATAAAATTCATCCAAAAATCTAAAACCACACAAGCACATTTAACCCTATAACAAAAAAAAGAATAAAAGACTTCAATGCCAAAATCACGCGATAGTGTAAGGCGAGAGATTTGGTGTTTGGGCTCATAATACAAATATCACTGGGTTTGTCCATTTGATACAGAATAAACACAAAATGGGCAGGGTTTGCAGCTTGTCCCTCAAACTATCTGTCGCCCAATGATGAAAGTTGCTCATATTGGTCGCCCGCGGTCCAAACCAAGGGATAGGTCGAGCAAATTGGTGGATAATAAGTAGTCGCTTTCGAGGGCATGTAAATAAATAACTCTCATACTATTAGTAGTAAGTAGCACTAATAACAAAATCTACTCTCCTCAAATAAAATAAAAGGGATATCTAAGTAAAACAATAAAAGTCTATTTTTCTTATCCCTCAATCAAAGTAAAAAATAAAATCTTTTCAATAAGAGGTTGTCACCTTTGTCCCCGACACCACGAGTGTTATACAAAGCCAGGTTGGGTGCATTCATCCACAAAAGCACCACACGCCCGAAGAAGTGGTATGTCACAATCTCACGGCAGATCATGGAGGGGTCAGATTAAGAGTTTACGCTTTTACCCGACATTCTATTTCAAACAAAGTGGCTCGCTTAAAGAAATAACTCTGGTCATGGAGAGTGAACCTACCCGATGAAATCATATCTCGTAGGGATGCGTGATAGATGTTTGAGAGTAGTCAAAAATAAAAACTAGGTTGGATGCATTTATCCACAAAAGCACCACACGCCCAAAGAAATGGTTTGTCACAATCCCACGACAGGCCATGGAGGGGTCAGATTAAGGGTTTACGCTTTTACCCGACATTCAGTGTCAAACAAAGTGACCCGCTTAAAGAAGTGACTCTGGTCATGGAGAGCGAACCTACCCGATGAAAGTCTGTCTCGCAGGGATGCGTGATGGATGTTTGAGGGTAGTCAAAAATAAAAACCAGATTGGGTACATTCATCCGCAAAAGCATCGCACGCCCAAAGAGGTGGTCTATTATAATCCCACGGCAGATCATGGAGGGGTCAGATTAAGGGTTTACGTTTTTACCCAACATTCTATGTCAATCAAAGTGGCTCGCTTAAAGAACTGACTCTGGTCATAGAGAGCGAACATACCCGATGAAAGCATGTCTCGCAAGGATGCGTGATGGATGTTTGAGGGTAGTCAAAAATAAAAACCAGGTTGGGTGCATTCATCCACAAAAGCACTACACACCCAAGGAGGTGGTCTGTTACAATCCCGCGCGGATCATGGAGGGGTCAGATTAAGGGTTTACACTTTTACCCGATATTCTATGTCAAACAAAGTGGCTCACTTAAAGAAGTAACTATGGTCATGGAGAGTGAACCTACCCGATGAAAGCCTATCTCGTAGGGATGCGTGATGGATGTTTGAGGGCAGGATCCCCACAAAACAAACTGAGTGGAGATGAGCGAAGGTGAGCTTCCACTTTAGCACGCAAAGGTGCACAAATGAGTGGAGAGTGGGTGAGCTTCCAGAACAAATATCAATCAAGTATACAAAGAACATCCATAAAATGGTGTTATCAATTACATCCACAATCAAATTGACACTGGTAAGTTTATCCATCAGTAATAAAGGGATAAATGAGTTTATATTGTACCCGGCCTAGAGGTCAATAAAAATAGGTTCGATATCCGTAAAATACCGCGGTTACTAGGTTCTATACTTGAAGAGAAATAATGTATATAATAGATACAATAGGGTGTTGTAAAGTTTTCCCTTTTTATTATTGTACTTAGATGTTGCGTGAAAGTGAAGCACTTATATTAGGCACTTTTACCACTAAGATTGGAGGTGTGTAATGTAAAATCAGTGAAATATTTCCCCGCACTGTAGAGGAAGCAAGCAATGAGGAAATGACAAGAAAGATAAGCATCATCCACAATAAGAGAAAACAGAGTATAGCAAGTGCCAATCAACTAGCAACATCCATGGAAATATCCTGTACACAATCATAAGTGTGGCAAATAAAAGAAAGAAAAGAGATACAAGGCGCAACTCATGGACCTCCAACTCATATTGGTACACGAGGGTGTTCGCATCCCGGTAAGCCCTGAGTAGCTCCTCACACCTCCTAGAGATGAAGTCGCTCTCAAGATGGGGTGTAGTGAGTAGAGCCGACGTGATGGCGTCCCGCATCAAACCGTACTAGTCAAATGAGACGTCCTTGGGCAGAAGGCCCGGGATCTCGAGATCCAGCGGGTAATCCCTGAAGATGATGCCCTGAAGTGAGCTCACCAACTCAACCAAAGCGAGTCTCACGTCTCCCAATGTGACATCTACAGTAAAACAAATATGTCAGATAATCTATCACAATCAAAGAAGAGATAAAGGAAGAGAAGATCTGACATATCGCCTCGTCGCTTGAGACTGGCGATGGAAGCAGGCACATCAGTTACCTTGTGAGGACCCAGAGGCGGACTAGGCCCAGCTGTAAAACAAAATAAAGATGTAAGTACACTAAAGAGGAAACCATAAGAAAATAATAAAGGAAATAAGAGGTACCAGGAGAGACGTGAGCCTTCACGGGACTCTCACTGGCCTGAGCTGTCGAGTAGTTGCTCCTCCAACCAACCCTCATCCAGCTCGTAGTCATGATCGGCTGCGGCCTGCTCACTCAAGTCCTCCACCCAAATATCTGTGGACCCGGGTGAGACTACACCATCTGTAATCATGAGAGACTGCTCGTCAAGAGGTGTGGAGATGTGGGACGACTCTCCCTCAATCAACACTGGCTCATCGCCCGTGGGCTCGACAACCAATGAACCCTCCCGCTTGGAAGAAGCCTCCTCTAATCTCACAAGTGTGAAAATTGGCCCCAGAACCACCTCAAAGGAGTCACCATCTCCAGTGGGGACTAGTAAAATCGACGGAAAAACAGGGTCGTCCTGAAAGAAAGACTCTGATCGATGCACGATGCCATGTCATCAAAATCAGCCTCAAAACCTGTCAAATCTGTGCGTCAGGAGGTAACACAAGCATAAGCTAGCAAGCGAAACATTAAAAGGGTGCATATAAACCTGTGACGGCAGAGTCAGTGCAGAACCCTGAAGATATGACATCCGCTGACGCCGGCGGGTCCGCCAAGATATCATCCCGAGTTATCTTCGAGGATGACACCTCGTGAGCTGGAAGTAAAAAATGAACTCTAATCAGAGCTAGAACTAAAATGCCTAAATAAGAGAAGGCGAGTCTGTGAAAAAGAATCACCCGGAGTGGGAAAAGGAAAAAGAAATGGAGAAGACGGCCGAGAAGTGTCATCCTGACCTCCCTCCGTGGTGGCTGAAGTAGGTAGCTCGGCAGGTGGTTGAGTATGGATACTGTTAACCCGTAAGCGAGGGACCGAGAAGCAAGGCTCTGTATGATCGTACTCGTAAGCCAACCCTAAATCAAAAAAAAAAAGAAGTCGATCGAAATGCAGGCAAGGCTCATCAATATAGAGACAATCTAGAATAATGATGAAGCATACCTGTGAGAAGGGTCCCGATAAAAGCATGAGAAAATCAGCTATCTAAACCCTGAAAATCAACGGACTCTACAATAATATCTAGAAAAGGGCAACGATCACGCGAGATGTCGTCCAAAAGGACCTGTCCATCCCGTGGGCATGTACTCTGAACGACCACTAGAGGAGTGTACGAATAATAAGAGCGGATGGCGTCGTAGTACCACTGCTGATAACACCTCGGGAAGGTGGAAACTCTAGAAGTGAACACCATCTGATAGCGGGTACCTGTGCCTAGTCGGAAAAGGTGAGTGTAGCACCATCCGATGCCCTCCAAATCAGCCGCCAAAGACACAAGACGAAGAAGAGGTGCTATAATATCTTGATCCAGGCCGAACTGATGTGCGCATCGATGCGGCGAGTAAGGCTCAATGAACATATAACTATCCAGTCTGAGAGGAAGGAAGCCCTGACGGATGCTAATAAGATACTCCAAGTCAGTGGGCCTGGCTCGATACTAGAAGGGTCAGAAGAAGAAACCCTACTATCGATCACCACCATGTCAGCAACTCTAACTACCCTGCGAGCCGCCAACCTGTCTCGAGAGAATCGTAAGTGGTCTCGCTCCTAAAAAATATGTACCTAGCAGCCTCTGGAGTCAATGAAGCTGGTTGCACCCCAGCCAAGTCACTCAGCAAAGGTAGGCGACCCCGCAGCGCAATCGCCATACCAGGGTCGTATGAGCCAGACCATTGCATGTGAAGCCATCCACTAATCAAATGTCATGGGATCAGCTCCGGGCACTATGAAGGACTACGTTATGAGGTCAGACCACGAAGACCTCTGTAAATGTTAGCCAACACAGACACAACCAAAGAAGTTATGTCGTCACGCGCAATCAAACTCGCCATGACGAACACAGAAGGTCGGATGGTGTACGCCGGAGAACTAGGCAACAAAAAGTAGCAGATCCACCAGGAGATGAAGATAGTCAAGTAAGTCTCTCGATCTACATCGTGCGAGCATAGTGTGTCCTGAGAAGGGATGGACCATCATGATGAATCTCTAGCCTACCTATACCAAATGGATCCCGAGTGGAAGCTAAGCCCTCAGGACGGGTATGAACCCGGTCAGTGAAATAAGCAATCCAGTGTCTGAATGGAACTTCGGGATGGCCTTTCCGTAAGTGATGGTAAATCTCATAAATTCTATGTAAGGAAGGTGAAAATCGAATGAAATCTTCCAAATCAGCAGGTGAGACCATAAACTCGTCATAGAAATGACCAAAGATCGATAATCCAGTCAACTGCTATATCTCCAGGAGAGTCGAGTCAACTCTCGGTCATCAATGAATAAAGTATTGGTGGAATAGTTCCGCCTCTCATAAAAGACCCGCAAACAAGGTGTATCGATGTGATAGTGAAACATCGATAAAAAGACTAAGTCATATATCCCGGCACGCTCAAGCATGGTCTCCTCCCGCATGAGCACAAAAAGTCAAAAAAAATGCACCGAGACACGCCCTTCAAGCATTCAAGACCCGTCTTGGTGGGTGGCTCTTTGTTTACCCTTGAAAAATCTCAATGATAAAGCATCTGAACAATTAAGGATAAATATCAATTGTCAGTGATAAATCATAAGAAAAATGAGAGAAAGACAAGAGAGAGGGTCCACCGGCTAGAAGAAGACGCTGCTGAGCTCCGAAAGAGTTTATTTGTCCTATAAGGAAATTTTGGAATAAAAGACAAGGGTATAAATACATCACTATCCACTGTCTACTAACCTTGTGTCTTGAACAACCGTTCATGACTTGACCTATTTGTAAGTTTGTCTTCTAGTAAGACTAAATTAATCTGTTTGTAAGTTTGTCTTCTAGTCTATGAGATCGAACTGACCTGTTTGTAAGTTCATCTCTCAATCCATAAGATTGAACCGATCTGTAGTAGGTTCATCTTCTAAATAGTGAAATTGAACTGATATGTTTGTAGGTTCATTCACTAACACACCTGCCTCAATGTTGAACTAGCTTAGCGCTTCATGTTTGACTTTATGTGCATAAGTGTTCCTAGGTTTATGAATCCGCTCAGTGTCTGGAATTCATGATCTAGAAGATCAGCAAGATGAACAAGTGGGTCATATCCACCCATCTTCTGATTCACCAACCTCAAGATCAACCGGCTCAGTGTTTTGAATTATATTTTGTGTGATTGGTCATTGACTAGTTAAGATTGAACTAATCAGTTAGTAAGTTTATCTTCTAGATCAATTAAGATTGAGTCGATCTGTTAGTAGACTCATCTTCTATCTTTCCGTAGAGATTGATCTGATCTGTTTGTAAGGTCGTCTCTCGGAGCTATAAAGATCGAACCGATCTGTAGTAGGTTCATCTTTCCCTGCCACAGAATGAACTAATCTGTTAGTAAGTTCATCTGTATCTATCATCAATCAGCGAACTGATCTGTAGTAAGTTTGTCTGTCCACACTCCACGTAGGTTGAATTAATCTGTTAGTAGATATAATTTACACTGTATTTGTATCTGTGAACTGATCTGTAGTAAGTTCACATGTATTCTTTTTACCTGCATTCATGAATTCATGAACTGATCTGTAGTAAGTTCATCTGTATCTTTGTCATCTGTTTCAATGAACTAATCTATAGTAAGTTCATATGTATCTATGTATGAATCTGTTATATGTTTTGAATTTGACCTGATATGTTTGTAAGTTCATTTTCACTTGTTTCTAAAAACTCCGAACTGATCTATTGTAAGTTTGTCTGCCAATACTCTATGTAAGTTGAATCGATCTGTTTGTAGATTCAATTTATATTGTACCCCGAAGATAGAACTGATCTGTTAGTAAGTTCATCTTCTCTGTCATTCTTGCCTCACTGGACTGATCTGTTAGTAAGTCCAGAGTGCTTTAGTGATCTCATCATCGAAGCACTTGACCACTCGACCACTTAATTATCATTTAGCTATAGTATTTACTTCCCCATTTTGAGATCGAGATGTGCCTCGAGATTAGTAGCCCAGGGTAATTAACGATGGGGGTTTATGCCCACCGAAATCTAAAAGGATCCCTAATTAACAAAAAAAAAACCTGAATGTACATCCCAATGGGTCTGAGTGATGAGTTCAACCGGCACTAAACAAATACACGCTCGGGAGGGATCTTCGTGTCCTTCTTCTACATCTCATCGCCTCGCAGTGCGGTGCGGAGCGAGCGAAAAAGGGTCGCACAGCCGACTCTATTGTATCCAAAGCAGCAACCTAAAATGCCCGTGATAATAAAAAGTGGTGGGCACGATCATCACGATCTGGGCTAATAAATTGATTCCTAACTCCTAAACCTTCCTCCAATTTCAACCTCCTCTTGCTACTTGAGTACCTCAGGTCAGGGTAGATTTTGACTACAATGTCTAAGGGTATAAGGAAGATTTTATCTTGGACTTCTTGTTCGGTAACAAGAAAGTTCTCCCTCTGTGAAGATAAAAATGTGGATGACTTTCCTTTTCCAATAAGACTAAGAGAAATATCTTCTATTTCATGAAATAAATCTAATCTTTCTCCAACTTGCTCCCTCTTTATCACACAGTCTTTATCAAAGTCTTCGAGGTAATCGTGACCCAAGGAGAGAGGAGCGGCAGCTGGTGTGATGGCCAACATTTTCCTTTTCAGCACGGGCAGCCACCTCTGCGACAGTTTTAGGGACCTAAGCAGGATCTTCGATAGGAAAGGGTTCTCAATTTTCAGAGGACATGATTTTGAAAAAAAAATCTACATTAAATGAGTCAAAGCGATCAGGTTGACACCCCCAAAGAGGAAGTATTTTCGAAACTGACTTCGACAACTAGCCTATCCCATAACACTTCAGGGGAGGAAATACTACCATATTTGGATTCTAAAACCCGACAGCTAATCTCCTCAGGTGTGGGTAGGGATGTAAATAGATCAAATATTATACGACCATATCTGGATTCGTATCCGAATATTAACGGATATAGATAACTATTATCAGAAATGAATAAGAATACGGTTTTAAATTTGGATCCAGATATGAATATGAATACGGATAATTATCCGAATCCATATATTTTTGAAATTCGAATATTCGAATAAAAGGTTCATTATATATTTTTCAATTGAGATTTTAATGTAGGTTACAAAACCAACTGAATTTATATATAATTCACCCTTGTATTTTATTTTTGTATAGTTTTTTTATATATTTTACCTAATATTTTAGTTTTTATAATTTTTTGACAAATAATTTATAATAATAATTATTAATTAAATCACTAATAATTCATATGATTAATAATTAATTTTTATAATAATATAACTTTTATAATTTGTGATCTATCATGTAAAATATTATGTAATTATTTTTTAATTATGTTGGTGATATTTTAATTTAGTATCCAAAATATATCCATATTTGTATTCATATTCGTGTATTATTTGATTTGTATTCGTATTTGTTTAATATTCGATCCATATTTGTATGCAGACCTATATATATTCGTATTCGTATTTAAAAAAATAAAATGAATATGAATACGATTTAGACCACTATCTGACCGTATCTGAATTGTTTGCACCCTTAGGTGTGGGTACCGAGCTACTAGTTGGTTTATAAGTATCATCCCTGAATACCCATTGATTATATCAATTAGACGAAAGATGAGAAACACCAGCTGAAGTAGTTGCTTGTTCCTACAAATATATAGTTACTTTAATATTAATATTATTTCTATTTAGTCTTATTTTATATAAAAAATGATTAAATGATGAAATTATCAAACCTAAAGAAAAAATTATACACGATCAATTGAGGAAAATGTATATAGTGTCAAAATTTGAAATTGAAAAATACATCCTATCAAACATTATTACCTATAATTAGTACACTCTAATGTTCCTTAACTAAGAACCCTACCAGAATATCACATTTGACTTGTGGATATTTAACCCAAATTATGAATTGAGTAGCATACTCCATTAATATCTCATGATTATAAAAAAACTATTTTTTTCAACAAACTTCATTAGAAGTGTTAACTCAAAAAAAATCTAACAATGTTCATTATAATAACAATGGTCGTGACAATGTTCATTATAATAATAATGGTCGTGACCTGAATCCAAAAAAAATCTGATAATGTTCGATCCAAAACTCAAGCCGACCTAGATCAAGTCAACACGAACCCAACTCGTGCCCAATAATTTTTTGGTCAAACTTACCCGATCCAACCCGTCAGAACTCAAACCCTATTCAACCCGCCCGATTACCACCTCTAATTATATCTAACTATTGTATATCATATATTTAAATCAAAACTTGTATAGTTGACTATACAAATTTAAATTTACAAAATTATTGTGTAACTTTCAATTTTTTTTAACAAAATGATGTTTCAATTTGGAGTTGCTATTTTCAGCATCGTACTTTTAATTTTGATAACAGACGTAATATTTATGTTCGCCTATATATACCCATATTATCTATAACTGACTAATTGAACCGATGACAATGATTAGATGAAGTTTAGAAATATGTTTACAAGAGAAAACAAAATAACTGTGCATGTGATATACGAGAGGAAGTGAGATAAATTGAATTGAAGATACAATTTTCATTTCCCGCCGCTCCCACCTCATAACCCCTCATCTATCATCGCTCACCTCTCATAACCCCCTCTCTCTCTCTCTCTAACCCACCTTCTTTAATGACTCTCTCATGGAGAAGCATCAGGTTGTCTGACGACCATCTAGTCTTGGTTCCGCCATTAGTTGTTGCTGCCCGAACTAAATCACTCCTCCATCTATTCTCTAGAGTCCTCTCGGCCACTCACTATTTTTGTATTTTTGGAGAATTCTAACCCGCATATTAGGTAAACCAACTACAAATTCATTTTCTAGATGATTTTTATTTTATCTCGCATTTTGTATCTTCGTGCACTACTTGGAATTGGTGCTAAGCGAAGAATTCAGAATTTCCTAGTTAAGTGACATTTTAAGTTATGTTTATAAAGTGTTTGATCAATTACTTAAGTGAAGTTTGATAATCTCTATTAAGGATTTTATTTGCAGGATGTGGTGCATCAACTTCGACACAGTTCATTATAATAACAATGGTCGTGTTCCAGATCTACTCAATGTCCATGTAAGTATATTTTTTATTTTCTTTATGTACATGCTACAAATTGGACCAACTCTAGTGCATAATAACATCTTCAAAGTCTAGAAAAAAAAATAGACTTACTATTTTTGTAAGTCAAATTGCCTCCTTAAATACTCATCCAACTCAATTGTGGTTGAATTAGAAAATTACCCTAACTTGGGAGATCAATAACTTTAAGAGGCTTCAAATGGTTAACACTTCTAATGAAGTTTGTTAAAAAAATATATTTTTTATAATCATGAGATATTAATAGAGTATGCTACTCAATTCATAATTTAGGTTAAATATCCACAAGTCAGATGTGATATTCTGGTAGGGTTCTTAGTTAAGGAACATTAGAGTGTACTAATTATAGGCAATAGTGTTCGATAGGATGTATTTTTCAATTTCAAATTTTTACACTAAATATATTTTCCTCAATTGACAGTGTATAATTTTTTCTTCAGGTTTGACAATTTCATCATTTAATCATTTTTTATATAAAATAAGACTAAATAGAAATAATATTAATATTAAAGTAACTATATATTTGTAGGAACAAGCAACTACTTCGGCTGGTGTTTCTCATCTTCCGTCTAATTGATATAATCAGTGAAGATAATAACAGTGAAGAGGAAATTATTCTTGAATCGATGATGAGAAATAGTTTAAAGTTCATATGCAAGTTCTATTTTTTCCAGTATTATATGTTAGAATGTCGATTTAGAATCTATTTTATAATAAAAAAAAAGTCAACTCTATGTGTTGTAGTACTAGTGGGATCTCAGATTTGTATTTGTATGAATTTTATATTTAATTTGTAATTTTTATGGTAATTATTAGTGTGCCTTAATTTTCAAAATTGATTTCGTATTGTAATGTTTTATATCACATAACATAACCATTGGTTGTTGATGAAAAATATACTTCTGTAAAAGAACATTTAAGTAAATAAAAAGGCAAAATCATAAGAAAATAAAATAAAATAAATGAAAATATTAAAACAAACTTATCATGATCAGATAATAGTGTGCTGACTGTATATCACGGTTGTGACAAAAATTGAAATCAAATCATCCCTTACCGGGAACATAGTAGCTAGTTGATAATTTAAACTAAAGAAAAATATATTAGTGACTTATTTATTTTGGTAGAGAATATTATTTTTCGGTCAGCACTATTTTTATTGCTTACCGTAGCCGTCATACATATATGCATTCCCCACCAGCCCGCATCATTCCTTACCGGCGAACTATTATTGCTTATCAAAATTCACGGTAAACAATAATAATTCAAGATGTGTATGTCCTCGGGCAGCTTGACTCGGTAGGCATTCTTATCAAACTTCTCGAGAATCGGGTAAGGTCCAAACTTATGATGAGTGAGCTTGTTGTAATCACCTCTCGGATAGCGATCCTTGCTCAGATAGACCCACACTAATTCTCCAATGTCAAAATCCACTTGGCGATGCTTCTTATCCGTGTAAACCTTGTACTTCTCGTATGTTGCCTTCAAGTTCTAGTGTACTTGCTCGTGAATTTCCTGCAGGTTGCGAACATGTGTTGCCACATCCTTCGGGCTCTTGCTCGGTCCTTCGATCGGTAACAAGTCGAGAGGGCCTCGGGAAATATATCCATACACCACATAGGAGCAAATCGGGTGGATGGTTGACTGAATAGTTATACTCGAACTCGATCTTCGATAAGATAGTGTCCCATATCCCGAATCAAATCACTTGTGTTCGCAACATATTTGTGAGGTTCTGGTTGACTGCTTCGGTCTTCCCATCAGTCTGAGGGTGGCAAGTTGTGCTAAACTTCAGCTTGGTGACCAAACTTCCTTCTAAAATGTACTCATGAACTTTACATCTCGGTCAAAAACTATGGAACTCGGTAACCCATGATGGCGAACGACCTCGGTAAAGAAGAGCTCGACAACCTTGCAAGCATTATTGGTTGTCTTGTAGGCCGCAAAGATAGTCATCTTGCTGAATCGATCTACCAAGACAAAAATATTATCGTTCTTCTTTCGAGTTGTTCGCAAACCTACAACAAAGTCCATCGAGATGTCTTGCCATGATGCGGTCGAACGGGCAAAGGTGTGTACAGTCCTTGGTTGGTGTCGGTTCGTTTGGCAGCTTGGCAAACTTGGCATCGCTTTATGAATAGCTTGATGCTCGACATGTTCGGCCAAAAGAATCTTTCTCGAACCAGATGAAGTATCTTCTCGGCACCAAAATGACCTTATTTCTGGAGTTCTTGAACAATCGAGAATCGAAGGGAAGTGTTCGGGATACAAAGTAAGTCCCCGAAGAAAAGATAACCATCATGGAGAAGATAGTCATGTCGGGTTTTCGCTTCCACACCCTTGATTATTGGTCCAAATTCAACATCTTCTCGTAGCTCTCGGGAAGCTCTTTGAATCCGAGAACCACATTCTTCATTGCCGACATCAAATTGAACCGACGACTTAACGCATCTGCTGCTTTGTTGCTAGTCCCAGACTTGTGAATAATGGTGAAAGTATATTTTTACAGCATTATGAATCATTTTGCATGTTAGGTATTGAGTTTATTTTGGTTCTTCAAAAACTTCAAGGCTTGGTGGTCGATAAAGAGAAGGAACTCTTTCGGGAGAAGGTAATGTCGCCAATGTTAGATAACTTGAACAATGGCATAGGGTTCAACATCATAAATCGAGTAATTTGCACGCGGTCCACTTAGCTTCTCGCTGAAGTAAGCTACTGGTTTCTTCTCTTGGGATAACACACCTCCAATCCCAATGAATGAGGCGTCGCATTCGACCTCGAACGCCTTATCGAAATTCGGTAGAGATAGTATTGAAGCATTTGTGAGCAAGGTTTTGAGTTGCTCGAACGCCTTCTGAGCCTCCTCAGTCCAAGCAAAATTCTTACCTTTGAGCAAATCGATGATCGGTGTAGTGATCAAGTTGTAGCCTTTGATGAACTTTCGGTAGAAACCAGCATGGCCTAGAAATAACCGAACTTCGCCAATGGTGGTCGGGCATGGCCAACTTCGGATAGCTTGAACTTTGCTCTCGTTGGGATTGATGTCTTGACCCGAGATGATAAAACCCAAGAATACGAGGGTCAGAACCATCCAGAAATACTTTTTCGGGTTGGCAAAAAGCTAGTTTGCTCGGAGAGTCTCAAATACTTCTCGCAAATGGTGGAGATGATTAGTTTTGTTTTGACTGTGGATGAGAATATCATCGAAGTAAACCACCATACATTTGTTGAGAAAAGGGCGAAGTACCTGATTCATGACTCTCACGAAAGTGCTCGGTGCGTTTAATAATCTGAAGGGTATAACGACCCATTTGAAAAGTCCATCATTCGTCTTGAAAGCGTTTTCATTCATCACCTGACTTGATGCGAATCTGATGATATCCGCTCTTCAAATCGAGTTTCGAGAATATGGTTGCACTGCTGAGCTGATCTAACATGTCTTTGAGCCTTAGTATCATGAACCGATATTTGATGGTGATTCGGTTAATATCTCGGCTATCGACACACATTCGGAATGTCCATCCTTCGTCGGCACGAGCAATGCCAGCACGGCACATGGCCTTATGCTCTCGTGCACAAAGCCTTTGTCGATGAGCTCTTGCACTTGCCTTCGGAGCTTGTCATGCTGATATGGGGACATTCTATAGTGAGCTTTGTTCGGAAGGATCGATCCCGACACCAAATCGATTTGGTGTTGGATATCCCAGAGTGGTGGGAGTCCATCCGGCAACTCTCCTAGAACATCTCGGTAAGTTGCTAGAATCAATGTAACTAGTCGAGAGTACTTCTCCTCCTACTCGGGTTGTGTGAAAGTTATCGATGCGACGATCAAGCGCATATGTCTGCTTCCTCTAGGTCGTGCTCGAACTCTTCGGTTAGCACACAAATCACTATCTTTCTTATGCTCGGAAAGTCTTTTTACATAGGTAAGATGTGTACCTTCTTTTCTCCGTTCGTACCGAGTAAAGATGTCTTCGTCCATCGTACATGGCATGATTGTCGAAATGTCAAGGTCAGCTTAGGATGAGGTGTGAGGCATCCATCGGGACAACATATGCTCAGACAGTTATCGAGTAGTGCGAGCCAATGGAGAATTCAACCTGACACCATTGGTTGACCATGATCTCAGCATCTTTGTTGACCCAACCGAGCTTGTACGGGTGTGGATGTGAAGAAGTCAAGAAATTGAGTTTCTTAACTGCTTCTTCAAAGATTATGTTCTCTCAACTTCCCGAATCGATGATGATATTGCACTTCTTTCCATTGATGGAGCACTGAGTTTTAAATATGTCATGCCTTTTCCAATTCTCCTTTGTTGGTGGTGCTAGACATAGTCTTCATGCAAATAGTCTTTCTCCAGCAACATCCTCGGGATTAGCTTCATAGATATCTACCTCGTTAGCATCCCATTCATCTTCGTCCTCGAGTTAATCATCTTGATTTACGAACTGAACTCGAGCCTTCGGACATTCATTGGCATAGTATCTAAGAGTGTGATATCTATGATAACGGATGTTGGCTTTGCGGTCATTCGAGGTGTGATTGCTCGGGTTATTCATCGGTAGAGTAGTGCGAGAGGATGACGGGTTGGTGCTCCATTTGACTAGAGGTTGTTCGACACCCTTTGTAGTCTCAGATTAATTTCTGTTCGGGAACTATAAATTCCTCAGGACAAAATTATGGGCTCGAGATTATTGTTGCTCGACTGTTTTTGCTTTGGATTAAGCCTCAGAGACCGTATTGAAGGTGTGAACAATCAAGACATCTTGATTACGCCACGAAGTCCATGAAGGAATCGAGCCACTCGTTGGCCCTCAGTCTCGTTGAGTTGGTTTTGAGCTTCTAGTTGGTAGAACTCGAGGGTATACTCATCAACACTTCTCGAACTCTAAGTCAGCGATTGAAATTGTCGAAACAATGTCTGTCGGTAGTTGAGAGGCAAGAACTCTCGGTTCATTGCACGCTTGAGTTTGTCCCAATCGGAGAGTGGAGGGAGGTTATCGAGATAGCGGCGGTACTTATAGTTTTGCCACCATGATGAGGCTTGTTCTCAGAAATAGATCGTAACTATGGGCACTTGTTTCTCGGGTGGAATTTCCTTCAACTCGAAAACTTCTTCCACGGTGTGAGTCCAGTCGAGGATCTCCTCGGGTTTGAGACTTTCCGAAAAGTTAGGGATCTCGACTCGAAGACCACTATCCCAGTTTCGGTCACAGGACGGAGGGTTGTTATGGTTTTGGTTGTCATAGTTATCTTAGTTTTGGTTGTCATTAGGGTTATGTGGGGGTATAGCGAGATGGGCTACTAGGTCGGTAAGAAGTTGCACGTTCTGTTGTTATACTTGTCGTGCTTCTTCTCGAGCTTGTCGTATCTCATCAAAATGACTTGGATGTTTGGGTCTGTCATGGTAAAGGTATTGGTATAGGTGACGGTTGTCAGGGATATAACTTCACACAAACGCAAAGGTGGGTGTCAAAAACCGTGTTCTGATACCACTTGACGCTCATCGGGTCTTAAGTCTCAACTCCGCGAGGACGGAAAGAGATAAATGATTTAGTGGAAAAAAATACAAAGTATAGATGTTAAGCAGTAAAGAGAGAATTCTTAGAATTCTTAAAAGAAACTAATTGTTTTTAAAACTTTATTATCTCTTACAAATGACAATGGCACTTTATATAGGCCAAAGTGCCTTGATCCCAAAGAAAATAATTAACTGAAAGAAATAACCAAAAGATAATGCTAATGACTTTAAGGTAGAAAATATTAAAGATGAAATCTTGATAAGATCCATCAGATTAAATCTTGATCAGAATCCGAATCAGATTCGGATGGAATCTTTTGCTGATTTCCGTCCTTACCCTTACCCTCCATGATTAGTCAATATCTTTAGTAGCGCACTCAATAATTAATTCACCATACTATATAGAATTTCAGTAATGAATTAATTAATTTATTAATTGGGTTGGCTTGGCTGTGTGGTTACGTACCAACCATCGTCTTAGTCTTCACGTGGGCTCCTTGGCTTTTCCTTGCTTAACAAGAGGGAATGAGCTGTTATGTCTTCATTATGCGTGCTTAGTATACAGTTGAAGAAACTTTATTAAGTGTTCTCAATAATGAAAATCCATGATTAACTAATCACAATATCTGCCTGTTCTTCTAGTACCACAATTACATTTTAATAGCATGTATAGTAAGTTACCGTAAGTTTTTTATTAATCGATGAAAATTATAAATTCAATGACGAGTCAACAACATAGATTTATATTTCATCCACGAGTATTCTAATAAAAAATAATTTCTTTTAGTTTGTTTGTACAAGATTGAGAATCATAAAACAAATGCAGTAAATGTGCTAAATTTAATTAGGATATTTAGTTAAATTAATTATTTTGTCTTGTATGTAACTAATTCAAACTTGAGAGTTTTATGTAAAAATAATCCTCGTGAGAAGGACGAGGATGTTATGATTTGATTTATTAATTTAATTGAGTGATTGTAACAACCTATGACCTTAAAATTATATGGCATCGAATTTTGTCATATCTCTATCTTTATCTCCATCTCTACTCCTTATTAAGCATGTATGTGTCCTGATCAACGGTTCAGTTTTTTGTTCAATTTTTAAAGCTAATATCACTCATCGGATTGAATTATTCATCAAATAATATTACTATCTCTATAATCATTTGTGTTGAAGTTAGAATTTTCTCTCAATTTTATTTGTTATATGAAATACTACATAATTTAGGAGTACAATTGTTCTATTTTATTTTATTTTTTTCCTTAAATTGTCATCAATTATGAATTTTAACTTTCCTTAAACGCTAAATATTAACTATTTTCTCAATTTATATTTATTTTGCATTAATTATGTATTCATGATTGAAATTTATATTAATTACTAAATTATCTTTACTTTTATTTTCTTATTTTTCACATGAAGATATGAATTTTTATATTTCTAAAAATATCACTCTAGTAACGACGGACGTAGCAAGATACTAGTATACAATTATGTACTTAATATACATAGAGTTTTAGAATATTAATTCTGATTGACGAAAGAATCAAGGTCCTTCATTGTTTTCAATCATCATTGTTCTCAAAATTTGCATAACGCATATTTTAATTCCTCAAAATATAATAAATAAAAAAGAACTTGGTTATTACGATGATATATATATGAGTTTGTCTAGTGTTTTTTTTTGCATTTCAACCAAAATGTTAATGACTCATTTTAGAATCTTGTTGAATACAAATTGTCACATTTTAAGTAGTTCTATAAAATCTTTTTAATTTAAGTAGTTCTATAAAATCTTTTCAATTTAAGTAGTTCTATAAAATCTTTTTATTAAAATCTTGTTGAATACAAATTGTCACATTTTTAGAATTGTTTTACTATTTTAATGATTTTTAAAGATAATTATAAATTAATAGAAAATTACTAATATTTATATATCAAAAATGACTATCTTTCAAAATAATTCTAAATATGATAAAAGCTTGTAGTACTTAAATTGACATTTTAAGAATATAAAATTTTAATTTAAATTATTAATATTTGGAGCTGAAATGCTAATAAAACATGATAGATAATCATCCCTCAGTCAATTCACCAAGCCATGCTCATTGATTGGGCATGATTCTCTCGTACTGGCCCTTTCCTTTCCTATTTGCTCTACTTTCCTCCAATTTGATATTCCATACTGTCGTTTCCTCCTATCTTTTGTAACCTATGCGTTCTTTCGCACATTAACTGAACGCGCAAGTACTTCATGTCTTATTATTTGATTATATTATATTATATTATTATATTATGATTATGATTAAGATTTAGTATTATTATATTATTATATTATATTTATGATTATAATTTATTATTATATTAATATTATGATTATTTATTATTATTATTATTATCAAGTATTGTTTCTAATTTTGTTTAATTATTTTGAACAATTAAAAAAATATGTCTTTGAAAAAATTTCATAGATTGATAAAAAAACTTATTTTGTATGTCACTAAAAACTTTATAGAATGCCATTATAAAGTTTCTTTATTTGCTGGTAGAAGTCAGATTTGTGAAGTTAACCTTCTCCCTGTTTCAAGGCCCGTCGGGTTTAAGATTAAATCTACAGAAATCGGAAATCCTTGTCACTGCTGATCAAGGAGGTAAAGCGCAAATACTAGCTGATGTTATCCACTGCCAAGCTTCTGCTTTTCCAATTTCTCATTTGGAGCCTCTTTCTGACAAAAAACTGTCCAAGGAGTCATATTACAACATAATTCAAAAAGAGGAGAATCGGTTGGCGGGTTGGAAAGCAGACAATCTCTCTCTCAATAGAGGGAAGAGACTAGTATTGATCAACTCTGTTCTATCAGCTCAACCAGTTTATTATATGTCCATCTTCCTCCTTCCAAAATGGGTAATTGCAAAGCGTGATAAAATCAGAAAGCGTTTTCTCTGACATGGACACAAAGAATCACAAGGGCAAAGACGTCCGATCTACTTAGTAAATTGGTTGGTGGTAACAAGAAGCAAGCAATTAGGGGGGTTAGGAGTCCGAGACCTGGCAAGCATGAACAAATCATTGATGCTTAAATGGATGTGGAATTGAATACATAAAGATGATGCATGGTGGAAAGAAGCAACGAGAACACCAGGAAGTCACATCCGACCATGGGAAAGAAATAATGTGTCAAGGTTCTGGACAAGTATCAGGGGGTTGACTCCCATCTTTCAATCCTCGGTACAATTCAGAATAGGTCAGGGGAACACAATTCAATTCTGGCATGACATTTGGATCCGAGGCTCGTTGAAGATAAGATTTCCGCGACTTTATGATCAAGCTAGATTTCGAGATACATCAGTTGCGGATCACTATCAAGATGGAACTTGACAATTGCTTCTTAATGCAACTCTGGATGCTCAGAGCCAAGTTGACAAGGCAATGTTACAACAAGAGCTTGCAAATGTGCAACTACCACGGAGTAATGATGAGCCGGAGTGGATTAGAAATGGCTCACCTCAATTGGCGCCTCCTGATTGGCCACTGCAGTTATCACCCTTCAGCAGCGATGAATTTATACACTCAGACAGGTATACGCAGCAAATGCCAGGAATTCTTGAGGGGACATTCACCATATACCGTAGGTGGCAAGAGAGATACCCAAAGAACTTAAATTCTGGTTCAGCTGTCAGCACTAAGGATGGGCAGTATATGCGTCTACTGACACATGATACATTCTGCTGTTAGACTGGATTGTGACCATCGCAAGGAGATGCATATCGGAACCAGGTACCTGAGCTGATAGACTGGACTGTGACCAAGTATAAGCAGCTTAGTTGTTTGTGCATATGATTGTCTAATTCTCTGTTCACTTTCTTTCTCTCCTTTGCATTGTGTATATTTTCTCTTTATTTCTTCTGTACAATAAAGATCACAATCTGTGATCAGACTAATCAATGAAATTTGAGGGCTCATGACCCTCATCTTTTGCTAAAAAAAAAGAAGTTAATTAATCTGTCGTGCTTTTTGTTAGTGGTTCAAGTTAATTGATTTATTATTCAACGTGCTGTCTTAATTTATTATTTATATTAATAGTTGTTTATACTAACTCATTTTTTATTATCTATTTTATTGTTCAAGTTAGATGCATTAGTTTTGAAAAACAAAAATAGCACATCAAAAATATCTGAGAGAGCTTGTGGTATCGATTTTAATATCAATCTCTGTATCGCCACAATCTTCTGATCCCTTTTATAAAAATAAATAACTAATTTGTAGGGCCTAATGCAAGAACGAATTAAGAAGCATCTTTGCAATAAAAAATCAGTATATATTGAAAGCAATTTGTGTTCATATAAATGGAATATTGCTGGTTACAATGGTCCTGTCAATGCACGTCAACATAAGCAAACCGTTGTATGTATAGTACAGAGGTGGGCACCTCGGGTATTGCAACTAGAAAAGACCATTAGAGGGTAGTATATGAAGGTACAGAATATTAATATATGTACTGCCAAGCTGGTAGAAAAAACTTGAGAATAGATTTTCAAATAAATATGAAAAATCTTAAAAAAAAAATTTATAGATGTGTTTTTCTACTTATAGATTGATGCTAATTCAAATTTTATGTAATTTCATTATCGTTTGATACTCCATCAAGGACCATCAAAATTTTATATAATTTACAACGGTTATAATTTGATAGTCTTTGATAAACTATCAAACGATAATGAAATTGTATGATATTTGAATCACCATCAATCTATAAGTATAAGAATACATCCATAAGGTTTTTCTATTTTTAAGATTGTTTCGTATTTATTTAAAAATTTATTGTTAAGATTATCAAGATAACCATTGTCAAATTCGAGATACGGATGCGAAGTATGGGAGGTTTTGTACTTCACGAAGCAACATATATATATAACATGAACAATGCATTTCTGTAGAAAATATACACATGAATAATATATTAACGTATAAAAGTAGGCGCTCCCTACTTTTATCGAAAAACACTATTAGAAAAAAAAAAGTTTTCATTTAATCTGAAGCACTAACCGATTCAATCGTAAATTTTCAAATCTTAACATCTATCTAATTGGTTGGACAATCAGATTTATTCAATATAATATATATATCATAATTCAAGTAAATTTAGCATATACTAAAACTCATGAAGATTTTTGGCGAGCTTCACTAAAAAAAATCAATTAAATTGGCTTCAAACAAGAAATCCAAACTATTGGAACTGTTATCTACATCATGAATACAAAATTTATATAATAATAAATTTATATAGTTTGGAATTAATTTAATCAAAAGTCTAGGTAAGTTGAAGGTTAATAATTTAATTTCATGCATTCACTTTTTGCCATTGTTTTACCACTTGAATTTGCACTAAATAGATTTAAAATATATAAATTTATAATGTAAATATAGCACTCACAAAATAGATCAGTTTAGCAATTTAAATTTGTCATTTGAAACCGATTTTAGTTAATCATACCAAGAAGCTTGGGAGCTTAAATTTAATCTAGCTTTACTTAATAATATATATAATGTAATAACACCATGTTTTATGATTTTTACAGGATGCCGCTTCAAATCGTTTTCTTAACAATATGAAAAGAAGAAAATAAGACAAATTTCGAAATGGCAGTGCATAACGGATTCAATGAAAAGAGAGGAAAATTAAAACAAAAATATTTTTTTGTAGTCCCCGAATATAAACCATTGATTTAGAATCACATTTCTACTACGTTGTTTTTTTCCTCGTAGCGTCTGAATATGATGAGTTACTTGAATGACTAATGTATTTTTTTTCCTATTTCTCGGAAATATAATGAGAGTACATCATTCAATATTACATATTAAATTTTTATTCAAATTCAAACCTATATTTTTTTTTAAAAAAAAACAACGCTGCCATTCGAGATTTGAAGACGGGGTGATCCGGGACAGTCCGGTCCGAATCTCTTCGGGCTACGAGTAAGGACGGGTCACGGGTTAAGGATGAGTACGGGTTGGGCGGTCCGGATTAGAGCGGTCCAAAAATAAAAATTCTGACCCAATCTATGTTAGACCCCCGCGGATAGGACCCTCACGGGTCGGGACAGGTGGGTCAAGGGACGGTACGGATGGGTCAAGGGGGTGGGCATGGGTCTTTTTTTTTTTGCAATTTCACAAAAAAAAAAAAAAATTCTCAACCCAGCAGCGCCACCAACAATGTCGCGCCGCCTCCACCTAGCGACGCTACGCTGCCATGCACGGATAGCACGCGTAGCGCGGGTAGAGAGGGGGTGCATCCGGGTAGGCACAGATCCTGGTTTGAGTAGGCGCGAGTAAGCACAAGCGGATACGAGTAGGCGCAAGATGGGTCTAGGTGGATCATGGGTGATGGGTAGGCGCAGGATATGTCGGTTATTGGTAGGCACGGGACGGATTAGAGAGATCAATATGAAAAATTTCATGTCAAACCCTTATTATGACCGATTTTTTTCCGGATCCAAATCATCTACGAGTCTCATATGATCCGAGACGAAACAAATCACGGCCACATATTTTCAGAACGAGTTGATTTGTTGCGATATTTTCAATAATCTAGCTGTCATCATTATTGTATTCTTATCCAGAGAGACCGAGGGTCTTGGATATATTTGTTTATTTCTCGTCAAGTCCCTGTATATTATTCCCTTCTTTGAAACGTTTCCCAATTCCTGAAATAATATTAAGGTACGGAATGCTAAAGTATTCGTTTAAACAATAATTTATCATTTCAATCAAATAAACTGAGAGAGCTGTTCTGACAACAACAGCTTTTACATTTCTAAAAACATTCTAATTCCTTCAAAGTTAAATTATCATCAGAAATGAAATATAAAGTAGAAAAGCGAGTTTCAAAATGCATTGATTTTAACAATAAATGAAAAAAAAGTCAGACTGAATCTTTGTCCTTGTAAAATTATAATTACTACTCTATTTAAAAGTATAACGAATATCATCTACCTGGCAGCACATAGACCGTTGATTAAAATATATGCTTGGGCCTGCCAGATAATTATCAATTTGGTGTCTTCCGACTCCAACAAGAAGCTAAAAAAAGCACATTAGAATCTTTTGAATGACTGATTTGATTAAAAGAATGTCTTTTGAGTCTGTCCACGTGGTTTAGGGTGATTAGAATGTCATTGTATAATTAACTTCATTTTTCTATAATAAGACAAGTTAGTTTTGGTTCTTCTTTTCGAAAGAATATCAGATACGCTCCCAACAAGTACGACACAAGACGAGTTGGTACTGGTGTTATTTTTAAATTTATATAAATCGATGGGTAGCTTCCCAAAACTAAATATTTTCCTAAAATGTGTGGTAAAATAATATAATATCAAAATTTTATGAACATATTTTCTTCTCTAGAGATTGATTATGTATTAATTTTCATGGATGTTAAAAATTATAATTCCATGTCATTTGACGAAATGTTTTTTTTATAAATTTTCTTTTTTTCCATATATGGCATGGACAGAAAGGAACATGAAACTTATCAATTAGTAAGACACTGCCCTGATGAGAAAATGATCACATAATCAAAGGCGTTGTCCAAAGTATAAGGATTTACAATTGTAATTTTATTTTCTTAAAAACATTAACTTTTATTTTTCTTTTAAACAAATCTGTAATGAAAAGGATCACCTACTTTTAACTTTTATTCTTTCTTTTAAATAAATCTGTAATTATTATAGATTAATGAAATTTGGAGGAATGGCCTTCATTTTTTTGAACATTGTTAAAACTCATTTAAGAAATTAAATGGGAGATAAATGAATGAATGATAATTTGGTTATCTATATAAAAAAGGATGTATTCAAAGAGGTTTCTAATGAGACAATTATGCAACAATTTCAAACTATGAAAATCTGCAGGGACTGTTGATTGCACTAGTTGAATAGAATGATTTTACTTTTTTATATTTTTTTATTATAAAATGATATATTTTGTAATAGCACAATTATGTAGCTTAAAGAAATAACTTTTTATATTAAACTTATTATTTTTTCTAATTTTTTATTTAATATAATATTTTATTATTTTATTATTGTGCATATGTTTAAAAAGTGGCTTAATCCACCATTGGTAATACATCATGAACCGTTACAATATTTTATAAGTTGTTGTAATGTATCATGAACTTTTGAGCCATTGTAATGCATCTGAACCGTTACAATGTTGTATAAGCTGTTGTAATGCTCAAGAGAATTTTTGAGCCATTGCAATGCATCGTCATAATGTTTTATAAATTATTGCAACACTTTTCCAGCCATTACACAAATTTTTGCTCCAATATTTTTGTGAATCAAATGAATTTCTTAAATTTTAGTTAAGCAATATGAGTCGATGTAACAGCTCTGAGCCGTTACATAATAGCTTAGATTGTTTTGCATATTTTGTTGCATTTAATCTCAATTTACCATAACAAATTTAATCAAGTTTGAGTCCAACTAAATCTAGGTCTAATGAAGTCTTAATTTAGCTCTTACATCTAATCTTTTGGCTTAACCTCTTGTGCATTCATTCATTTTTCATTTAAGATAAATTATAAAATTATTTATTGTTTTGCAAATCGATGAACCAAAGATATTGTTTCGTACAACAAAATGAATATGAATTCACATCTAAGCCCTCAAATTTTAGTTGGATATGAATCTGCATATCTCTACTCCTTATTAAATGTACAAGTGTCATGATCCTGTAATTGTTAGATTGACTGAAATTTATTGATTAATTTTTAAAGAGAACATGAATTGTTATATAAATTAGGGATTTTTTATGACGTGATCGATTGTAATGAAAATATTAAAGTCTTTGATAAATTTATAATACATCTGCTACATTAAAAGTTATAAAATGGATGATATATATTTCCTAAAATATATTATTTTGCTGAACAATTTTCTAAATTTGAAATTTATATATTTTTTAGGAAAGCTATGGTTATTTCATAAAAGTAATTGATTAATTATATTTATTTTTTATTTTATTTTTATCATATTTTGTCTTTAAATAGGATGATATTTTTAAATTTTGATGTAGAAAGATTACAATAAAAAAAATCTTTAGTAGCAAAATACGGACAATATATTGGTGGATCTTATGAATTTTCTATGAAACAACATATAGATCATGTGTGAACCACATCCGATACACTGACCCCTATATTCATTAATTAGAGAATTATATATTCAGAAAGAGAGTTAACTCTTCAAACTTTTTAGCTATATCATATTTTTTATATTTTTCATTATTGATTTTGTTTCTTTCTCTTTATTTATCTTAATAAAATGACTCATATTATTTATCTTTCTTCATTTAAAAAGATGATATAATGTCTCTAAGGTATAATTTTAATACTAAAGCAGTATAACTCTTTTGTACTCTTTTTAATGAATTATTATATAACTAATTATAACATTTCTCATTAAATATATTTTTGGCATTTTGAAAATTATAGTTATGTTCAAAAAATTTATAATAAAAGTTATTTTACAGAAATTTTTTTATTTTTAATATCTAATTATTTATATATATTATTATTTTTTTCATGATGGAACCCGATAAACAACTTTGGTTTTAAAATTTTGTTATGGCTTGAAACGTATGGTAACGACTTTGGTTTTAAAAATTTGTTATGGCTTGAAAAGTATGGTAACGGCGATGTATTACCACGTTCGACGACCATATCAATCAATCAAACTTATCAAAATAATATGATACATCATATGGAGTATATCCGATACACGTCCCAATCGTATCGGGCATGCCAAATAGTTCGTTTAGGAGAGGATAGAAGGTTTGTTCAAATTAAAATTTCGAGTTTGAGTCGTCACGCCAAAAATTGGAATATATATAGAGAGAGGAATGTAAAATAAAACGCGTTGTATGGATGTACTCGTGCATTGCATTTAAAAATCTTAAAATTCAAATTAAAAATTATAGATACAAACCGTTTAATTTATTCTTCATATCAAATTTTTATAAAAAATTAAATTTTATATTTTTTTTAATTCTTTTGTTATTTTTTGGGTCAAGAGAAAGTTGCTTGATTTAAAAAAAATTTGGATCGTCCAATAATGATGATTTTCTTCCTGCTAAAAAAAAATTCAAAAAAATATATAATTTGATTTTCTACAAGAATTTAATATGAAAAATAAATTGAACGGTTTGAATCAGTCATTTTTAACTTAGAATTTTGAGATTTTAATACGATGCACGGGTGCATCCGTGCAATGCGTTGTATTTTAGCATTCCTCTATATATATATATATATAGAGAGAGAGAGAGAGAGTTTGGCTACGGTGCTATGCGTAGCACGGATGGTCCGTGTACTACGGACCGTTTCTCCATCTTTAAAGTTTAAATGGTCGATCCGACCGGTCAAATATATTTCATATGAAAATCTACTTGGAGATCAAATTTTATAATTTTTAGAATTTTTTTACTATTTTTTAAGATATCTAGAAAATGACTCCTTTTGAATGGCTCATAATAATTAAATCAAGTGATTTTCTAGCTATCTTAAAAATAGTAAAATAAATAAAAAATATAAATTTGATCCCAACTAGATTTTCATATAAAAATATTTTAACTTGTCGGATCGACTATTTAAATTTTGAAGACGGAGAAACGGTCTGTAGTCAAATTATATATGAGGAAACTTTATTTTACCGTACACATTTAGTCTTACTTTCTATCTTTAAATCCTTCGTAAGTGATCTGTCTTAAGTTTTTATTTTGGAAGAGAACATTTAATTTATTGGAGAACCATATATCAGCATGTGGAACTATATATATTATAAAAAATATATATAACCGTACAATATCACAACTATCAGCGACGAATCAGATTTATTGATCTTCTAGACTATGAATCTGAACCGTTACGCTAATTCATAAATCTAGACATTCAAAGTCTCGATGATCCATATAGAGACTTAAATGATTTTTAAGATATTAGACATTGAGTTAAGGCTTCTTACCAACTCAAATATCAAAATTAAAAAAAAATATTTCGGATTGTATTTAATTTATTTTTTATTTCAAAATTTTATTTTATTTGATGAAAGGAATGATGTCTTTTTATTTATTTTTTATTATTTTATTACTTTCTTTCATTTAAGTATTCATCTTTATTTATGATTCCTCAATTCCTAGATCTTTGGGCTTGACTCAATTCTTCGGATTTTTTTTTTTGCATTATTCCTGATTTTTTAGGGGTAAACAATTATATAAAAAAAAAAACTGAGAAACCAAGGTACGTATGCAGGACGAGTACAAAAGCTCAGTTGGAAGAAAATAATTACGATTTTAAAGTACGGGGCTAGTTCTGTGAATCTACTCTTTTAGTTATTTGTTCGATGTGTATTATATTCAATAAGATTAATGTGGATGAAGATTTTTTTCATTAATTTAATTTAATTGATATGGGTATAAGTATGGATAATTTTTCATTAAGTAAAATGATTATTGATATCGAGCAGTAAAAGTCATTTTATACCCGTTATCTTATATAATAAATTATTAAAAAATATATATTATTTCAAATATAATTATGTTATCTAATATTATCTTTTTTTTTCAATGCAAGATTAATTCTTTTGAGTTTTGTGAAATAGAAGTGCATTTATGAAAGAAATGAGTTTGGATACTTTTTTTCATTAATGATGACAAAACTAATTAATATATTAGCATTATTTATTAATATTTATTATTATTTCATCACTTGTTTATTTTAACAGGTAAAGGTATAGTATACATAAGTCTAATTCTAAAAAGATATGATAATAAAAATATTTTTACCCGACATGTACCGTACCCATTGACATCCCTATATCATACACTCTTTATTTTTAACCATAGTTACTTTTGTTCCGGCTTATTTTGTTAAGTTCACTATTATTTTTTTATCTACAAATTTAAATCAAATTTTACATGAATAAATAAATATAAAGTGGTTTTCATGTTACTTGCTCAATTAACAATAGATAAGGGGAGACTAATATTTGATTTAGTGACAAAAGACAATGTCTTTCATATAAAAAGTTATAAATTCAAAATTCAAATTAAATTCTTTGCGAACATTTATAAAATTTGAAAATTTAACTCTCTTTATCAAAACAAACAGGTAACAGGTTCGTTTATTAAATCTGTACTCGATCAGGAGTCGTTTTGTAGTTTACATAATTTTCCTCGATGCTTGAAATACTTGTGGAAGTGAACAGAAGCCTGCTTGTCAGCAATTTACTTTTCCTTAAAATAAAGAAAAGCTTCCTAGTTTTGTTTTTCAGCGTTCTGTGATGTGCTTTTCCTCTCTTTCTTTTCTTTTCTTTTCATGAAAGTTGTTACGGCGAAAGCATAATTTGAATTAAGAATGTACGTTGATATTGTGATTTTAATATTTGTTTTTATAATCATGCTGGCTTTGCTTTGAAATTGAGAGAAAAGGAAATGATAACGAAGGCTAAACAAACCTAAGACTAATTAAATGTCGCTTTCTGGCCCACAACTTTGGAGAAAGCGGCTTCAGCGAATTAAAAGCTCTAGGCGCGGAGCAAGAAACTTCTTTCATTTGTGAACTATATATTTCTATAAAATAAAATAAAGCAAGTGCACCAGAGTAGTTTAAAAAAAAATTAAGTACTTTGGGGTAGTTCGTGCAATCAAATATTGTGAGTTCAGAAGGTGAGGCACTGAGGCTAACAAGACCTCACACATAAAAACAAATTTTGTATGCTACATGTAAAATATTTTTTTCTGCTTCAAAAAACATAAGAGAATTATTTTAGAAAAATATGAGAATAAAGCTTTCTACAAATTTAAAATTTATAAACCTCAAAAGAAAAAAATTAAAAATCCTTCAAATATATTTTAAATATCTGATTGCCAACATTTTTAATACATAAAGAAAAATTAACTTTTCAAATATATTACATCATCACTCTTTTTCACCATTAGTTTTGTTTAGATCGTTTCATCTAGTTTAATCTAATGATTTATATATAGTTTTTCTCTCTCCTCATTTAAAATAGATGGGGATTATATATTTGAGATAAAATTTAACTCTTAACCTGATCCAATTCTTTTAATATTATTCATTAAAAATTATCACATTTAATTATTTTTATTATATACATCTTTGTTAAAAAAATCCTTAATGTAAAATTTTCACTAAATATATTTAATTTTTTTATATTTTTAATTATTTATTTGTGAACAATTTTGTTAGGGCGAAATCCGAATGACAATCCCAGTAGAAGATAATTTCTTTAACACCAACTCAAACGTTGTTTCTTTCAATTTTTATATAATCTAAGAGTTTAGCTAATATTCTTTTATTTGTACTTTATGTATTAACAACTCAATTTTTCATTTTTCATGCATGAAAAGTCAACTCCTTCATAAAATCTTTATATATAAAAAAACTTATAGAGTACCGACGTAAGTAGTTATAAAATATGTACACCGAGGTAATTCAGGTAATCAAATTAATATTCTGCCTTTAATTAATTCCGCTTTGGAAGTAACAATTTTTTAAAAAAAAATCCGCTTTGGTATGTAAGATATAGTGTTTAATTAATTAATTGAAATAGAAGAATAATTTTAGTAAATCCTGCCTTGCTGCGTAATATTTTGTTTAATTTAATTAATTAGGCCCTTAATGTTGGATATATATCATCTATTTTCAAATAGTCCATTGCTGCTCGTTTTATTCCAATTCAAGTCTCTCCTAATAACAGTTTCAACATGTTTTTTTGTCATCTATCTTGTGTTTATATATAGTTAAATAATTATGTGGTTCCATGTAATAATCTCAAAATCAATGTAATAATCTCCAAATCAAACAAAAAGGAAAAGCCAAATTTAATGGTCCAACAATTATGGGACTGATGAAGAGAAAAGGGTTCAAGGATTTGATTTAACCAACTATAATAGTGCCTTGACCAACATGTCTCAACTATCCTTAATGAGATGACATTTTGAAGGCCTTATAAAACAATCTGCCGGAAATTCATCATAATATTTTTAAATGCTAAATAATAATGATAATAATAATTATTATTATTATAATAATAAATAATTATTATCCTTAAGTATTTTACACACATTACTTTAAATGGAGAGAGAGGAAAATCATATATACTAAGTAGATGAAAAGATTTAAATAAAATCAATGATGTAACATGTTTGAAAATTTTAAAAACTTAACTTTTTTATGTATTAAAAATTCAATGAGAAGAAAAATATTTCAATTAATTCTTCTCAGAAATACGTTATATGTACTGCAACAATCTTCAATGTTCACTAATGACAGTCCAACTCACATACCCAGTAACCCAAATGATCAATATCCACCTCAAAGAAAACATGAATAAAATCAGAGAATAAAGAAGAAACAAAAGAAAAAGGGGGGCGGCGCGAGAGAGAGGGGACCAAAACGAAATGAAAAGCATGTCAAGGTGTCGGTGTGGTGGTCTGGTGGGGTCGTTGGATGGAGGTTTGAGTGGGCCCCGCAGCTCAGGTAGGTCCACCTACAGCCATTATCCCTCATTTGCAGCTGGGCTTCCACGCCATTAATTGTTGCAGCTCTCCTTTGGGCCTAATTCTAGTCTTCTCTTCTCTTTCTGTATTTTTAAATTGATTTAACCAAACGCAGGACCGTCTCTGACAATTTTGACCAGTACCAACTCAGATTTGGTCATTTGGAGTTAACACGTGTTCGACTGATTATGGATTAATATTATTCTACCAAGCGTTTGTTGTGTTGTTTAGTATTCTATTAACTCCAGACAGCTGGAGGCTAGAAAATTATATGAAGACGTTAACAGTGTTCAATTAGCAAATATTTATATTATTTTTTTTTGACACACAGAGAATAAATAAATTTGAAGTTTACATATCGCTATGAGGTTGTGAAAGAGTAAAACTGCGTGGAGTTTGAAAAGCTGACTTGCAGAGTGGCATTAAATGGAAAAATAACTTTATTATGAGAACATCAAATCCGATAATAAAAACTGAAAATGACAAAAATGGAAAAGGAAGCATGCTGATAGGAGTAAAATATACACCGAAAAAGAAGAGAGACAAGCCTCTGTGTTTCCGTTTTCAAAACATGTTTTCATGACTAACATGTACACAAACATCAGAGATCAAAATTTAAAGATTTTAGTTAAAAAGTTTACGTTGCATTGGAAGCATTCATTTTGAAGATGGTAGATGAAAGCGTGACCTAACCGGTCCATTCAAGGTAGTAATTGACCACTAAGCAAATTGTTTCATAGAAACGACACAGTGACAAGTACCTGTACAGACAGTAGTGCCATCGTTAGGTGAGATGGCAAAATACATACCCAACAAACGAATCATGGATTTAGACCTGGCAACGCTACAAAAAGACATAAAGCAATAGCTTAGCCATAGAGTAAGGTCTCACTCACACCTCAAGCGACTGTCATGCACCGTGAGCTTGTGCTGTCTTTTAGAATTGACAATAACAAACTACTGTGGGGATGAAACTTGTTTCTTTCTTTTTCTCTCATTTACATTTATTTTCGTACGTAGTAGGCAGGGCTGATATTGATTTATGGTCGATTGAAATGAAAGCAGAAATGTACCTCTTTGCTGGATGATAACGTTTTGATAAGAAGTACATGTTTTCTAAGATCTGTATTAAGTCCCTAAACTAATGATTTTGAACTTTCAGTTGATAAGGCCCAAGCCTCAAAATTACATACACATGGGCTTATTACCCCTTCAAATAGTGAAAGTAATATTTTCTAGTCATTACCAAAATAGGTACGGCTTGTGGATCAATCCTTTTAAATTTAACATGAACAAAAAAGAAATGCCTTCATCATACAACAATTAATCAAATGTTTTTGTTGGTTGCCCATCGTTGTTGCTCTCCACTATTTGTACGAGTTAAATGGATTGGTCAATCTGGCATTTGTGCCTTCAAGTCAGATAGAGTGGCCCAGTTTATTCGGACCAAAATAGTTCCTTAATCAGTGATTTTGGAAATAATCAATGCTCAGAAATAAATCAACCACAGGTCATGAAGCGCGCAGTTCATGTCGGCCATGCAAAGAAAGCTGTGCAGTTGGGAAGGAGCCCAAAACTGAATCAATAGAGAACAAAAGAAGAAAATTAAAATCACGCACCAAAGAGCCCAATACTGAATCAATCTGAGCCCAAGTGAGCACAGAAATTCAATTTATTGTGGAGAGCTTTTCGGAGTGTAACACTTCATCCCAGCCGGGGCCATTTATTGTACTTGGTAGTCAGACAAGAGTATCTCAGAACAGTCAGATTGCAGGGCAACTTGATCAATATGACGATCCTGATCTTGATCCTGATGAATATGTGGGCGTGAATGATGAGTATATGTATCTTTCTGACTGTGAGGTTGTGCATGAGGAGATAATTATTGTTGATGTCGTTGAGTGAGACAATTATTGTTAAATTTCTGTAGTATGACAATTTAGTAGTATATTTTTAAGTACTATTTTGTGTTTTAAGTATGCGCATTTATGTTATGGTGAAATTATGTAATTTCTGGAGCAGTTGCTTCAGTACGAAATTTTTTGTAATTTCACTTATACAAATGGAGCAGTTGCATATTTTTGTAATTTTACTTATGCAAATGGTTGTATGCGTGTATGGAGCAGTTTTGGAGTTAATGGAGCATATGGTGCACTACTATTTTCATCAATATGACTCATAATTAGTAGTCTCTTTGCCAGAATTCCATCAGTATATTATACAATACTTTTACTACCACATGGATACATAATAATATCTAACCGAGCGAAATTACAATCACATAGATAGATAACAACAAAACTCTTACTATCACATATACTTGCGCATAATTACAATCAAAATGTCAATCATCACTATCACATTAATAACAACAACATTTATAACTAGAAGAAATAAGTCTTTTCCGCTAATGCAATAATTTGGGAGTTTTGTTTCTTCAATTCTCCAATCTCATTATCTAACTGAGCGATACTTCTATTAAAATTAGTTATCTCATGCTCAGGATCACTCCACATGCTCACTACTCCAATATCACGAAGATATGCCTCATAGTCTTCTTCCCACATCCAGAAACTACACGAATATGTCTTCTACATAACTAAATAATAATTGAAACATTAAGAATTGATCCAAAAATTACAAACTTGTAACAAAATTGATGCATCAGATATTTAATGAAAATTACATAATCAGATAGATACTTTCACAAATTAATTGTTCTGATCCATAAAAGCTGTCCACGAAAATATAAACACATGATGACATTGAGACTATTTTTCCTTATATGCTTTATCTGATTTTTTTTTTGTTATGCACGTACAAAATAATAAAGGAACAAGGAAAATGATGCACTCATGTATCTTTTTTCTTTTGGTTCAGCAAAAATGAGAATTATCATCCTTAGTTTCTTGAAATTCAATTTGAGATATATTGTACTGTACAAATTACAACTGTACAGCCACCAACTTATCTTCTTGGCATATAGATTCTCTAGGTTAAAAGTCACAGATGAAGCTCAGTTGAAGGGTACAGTACAAAATAGATGATACAAGGCTGTTAAACGAATTTGAAAGCACAAGTGATATAGATGCTAGTTGTTACAAGCAACAATACAGATTCTGGTTGTAAAAATCTCAAAAGGCCTCAAACATGACATCTCATAAGGGTACCAATTTGAAAGCACAAACTGAGTCGGTACCAATTCGGTATCAATTTTAAAAGCATACAAAATATATGATACAAGGCTCCAGTTTAAGGGTACAAAACAGATTGTACAGCTCCAATTTGGTAAAATTCTCCTACAGCTCAGTACTAGGGTGGTACCGATTTGATTAAAATGATGAATGCCCTCTGTGGATTTGCCGTTGTACCACTAATGAGTCTCTTGACCTCAACACCACAACTGGGACATTGCACGATTGGCAAACGGTCAATCTGCTAGGCTGCGGTGGAGGCGCTGGACTGCGTAGATTTCTCAAATGCGGAGGAGGGACGGTGATGCATGCTGAGGTGGAGCCATGTGGGAGATCGAAAGTGGAGGCAACTCTGAAGACAAAGGATATGAAGACAAAGGAAGAAGAAGAGGGGATCGAAAATGGAGGCGACACCGGAGATCGAAAGGAGTCGATATGAAGACAAAGGATAGGAGAGGAGAGGAAATTATCGCCAGATGAAGATGAGAGGATAGTATAAGATTAGTGTTGAAGGGTATAAAAGGAAATATAAAAATACATACTGAAATACTTGATTTTTTAGCTTTATTTTAATTAAAATTGTGTATTTGTGATAAATTTAGAATTTAATTAAGTTTAGAGTGGCATTATTAGAATTTCAAATTATAGGGTGGCATTTTTCAAAATTTCTGTTTTTAGAGTGGCAAATAACTAATTTTCCATAAAATAAAATACTGCAAATAATAGAAGTAGAACAATAGAAGATTAACTTAAAAATTAATAAACAATGTAGTATAAGGATTACATACAGTTGTATACACGCTAAGATTGATGGTACAGAATATTGCACGGTACAGCCCCACCTATTTTATCCCATTCTCGGGCAAAAGATATCTACAATTACAAGAGAAGTAAAGAGACATCTTCCCCAAATTATAGTCAGAAAAAATAAGAAATTAGGAAATTTTTCCTTCGTTGAATTCTCCAAGACTTGCGATGCTGTATTTTCTACTTCCAAACTCGATCAGCTCAATCAAAGTCGCCATCATTATTGTGGAACACTCTCTTGCAGCAACTTGCTGCTGATGAGATCACCTGATATAACTTCTGATAAATGAAGTGCCCCCAATGTTGTTTAGGTTGTCAGTTGTCTGTTTGTCAAGAAGATAACATTTTTTCAGATTTGATAGTTATTATATTTAGTTAAACAAACATAATTAAGACCTGGGTTTTATATATAGAGAGAGAGAGAGTGAAGATAACGTGAGCTTAACTCAAAAAATATATCAAATCATTTCGAAATTTTAATTTATTATTCTCATTAAATTCTTTATATGAAAATCTCATAAGATGCAAAAATTTGGAGCGTTTTGAACTTTTTAAGTTGTGGTTTTTAATTTTTAAAAATCAGCTCTAAAAATAATAATAATATATTCAAAACTTGAACATCATTTTAAAAAATTAAAAACTGTGACTTAAAAAGCTCAAAACACTCCAAATTTTTGCATGCCACAAGATTTTTATATAAAGAATTTAATGAGAATGATAAATTAAAATTTCGAGATGATTTAATATGTTTTTTGAGTTAAGCTCACGGTATCTCCACTCTATATATATATATATATATATAAAATATTATATTATATTGAGTCCGACTATGGTGCTTTGCAAAGCACAAAGGCGTTGTGTGTTTTGCGTTCTATTTTTAATTTCAAGTCGAAAATAATCGATCCGAACCATTCAATCTAATCTTCATATCAAAATCTATTAGTAAACCTAATTTTACATTTTTTTGAATTTTATTGCTATTTTTTCTGATGAGGAGAAAATGACTTAATCTGAGAATTCTGGTTCATCCAAAAATATATGTTTTCCCCCTATCCAAAAAAATAGCAAATGAATTTCAAAAAATATAAAATTTGGTTTACTAATAGATTTTGATATGAAGATTAGATTGAGCGATTTGGATCAATCATTTCTGACTTAAAATTAATAATATAGCGTAAAACACACAACGCTCTTGTGCTTTGCAAAGCACCATAGCCTAATTCTATATATATATATATATATATATATATATATATATATGCATGCCAAGTACATACCTGAGACTTCGGACAAGGAAAAACATTCCAAAACCTGAGAGTTTCATCACCAGCACCAGTTACTATAGTCTGAAAATATATGCAAACGAGATCAGTATAATGCAAAAATAAATAAACAAACAACGAAAACAAAACATTCATAAAATAATTCATATCCCAATGTCAAGAGTATCTAAATATTAAACCTGTCCATCAGGAGAGATGGCCAAGTACAAAACTCTGTATGTATGCCCTGTCAGAGTTGCCAGCTGCAACAGAATATAACTGAAAGTCATTAAAAAAATACAAGTACACATAAATTTTAAGATAATTTTTTTAACTTGATGCTACCTTAGACATAGTAGGGTATCTCCAAACAATAATCTGATTTTGCGAGTATCCATGAGTGCTAACGAGCTCGTTAACATTCTTTGACCATACCAAATTACAGACCTGCATAAATAGATCTCTCTTCACAAAAGGCATGAGGATAGAAAATTTCAAAGCAGATTTAATCTTTAATCATCTGTATGATTTTCTAGCCATATAACCAAATCTATCTGTGACCAGTTAAGAAATAAAATTACTAATAGTAGTAACAATAATATTGTTAAATCTTTTTGACTAATGATACACTAGAAGTACCATTCAAGATCCAGCTGTGTGCCAGTGCATTCTTTATTAAACATGAATATATCATTACAGTACCTGACTACCAGTATCCAGGCAACTCAAATTTGTGTTAGTTGTTGTATTCCAAAACCGTATGCACCTGTCAGCAGTCCCACCTCCTGATGCAAGAAGCCCATGTAGGTGAGGGGACCATGCAATAGCCTTTACAGCTGCTGTATGCTCACAGTACTTCAATACAGGTTGTGTTGAATGCTGATTCCAGACAAAGAGCTGCGAGTAAAATTAAGAAACAGTTTTTTAACACACTGAATAATTTCATTATTTCAAATTGAGCATTTATCAAAATACAGATCCTGCAAATTAGAAAATTAAACATGAATAAAGGAAATTATCAGGTTTATCCCTCTTATAATCTTTAAACACACAATACCAATCAGTCTTCTTCAATAGTTAGAGATTAACAGGAAGTAAGAAGGTTTATTCGCAAACAAGAGAGGTATGGTAAGACAGCCTGTCATGTGTGCCAGACATGTTATTTATTTTTTTGTCTGGTTAAAATTGTTGACTCTGATTCAGCAGGGCTGCTTTTGTATATGACATTTGGAAGTCGACAATGTTGGATGTGAAATTGCCCATAATAAATACATACATTCATATATACATCAGCTATTTCATCGCCAAAAAAAAGGAATAGAATATAGTGAGAAAAAAAATGTAAACAGAAAAGAAGCCAGAAGGAAAAAACACTTACTCTATTGTCATTTCCACCAGATGCAAGTTCACGATTGTCGTATGACCACTTTAGCCCACAAACCTGTGTTTAGTTCCACAAAATATCGTTTTCAGAGTAAAACTACAGTCATTTCAAACCTTTATATTCTTCCCCCAAAACCAATAATTAGCTTTTGAAATAAGCAGATATGAATATATGATCTAGGCAGCATAGTTGAGGCTTTATATCCAACCATCATGTAAGCCGAAGCTCAAAAAAGGAAACCCAGTTAACCACAACAAAGAAAAGGATGAAAAAGGAAACACTATCTAGCCAGTTAGGTTTCCGGCTCCGCTGTGACTAGTATAATTGAGAATAACCATTGAATTGAAGGAAACAAATCTTGTTAGTTACCTCAGATTTGTGACCAGTGAGTTTGCTGATGTAATCATCCTGAGCACGCATGTCATAATGGAGAATGGTCTTGTCGCGACTCCCTGATGATAACAGAGACGAGCCCCATGCAATGGCACCAACACGCAACCGATGGCTCTCCGTAGTTCGTATCCTCTTACACCGAGATGCATCCCATATCTAATGCAAAGAAATTAAGAAAGCAAAATGATGAACTGAGAAGCACACCAAACACAATGAATGTCGGTTTATACTTTATATGAAGATTACAAAAGAAATGACTTACTATAAATGACAACAGATATAACAGGTTCTGGTTTTTCCTTTCAAAATTTCAATGCTTAAAGCCAGAGTATAACATCAGAGAAGCTCAAGAGATTCCAGAAAAACGAACTAGTTTACATAATCTGGAGAACTTCACCAAACATGATCAAATGATTAAGGCTATGTGAAAAGTTGATATTAGGGTTAATGAAAATGTAATATATTTAGTCGATTTCTACAATTGCAACCATTACAGTAATTATAGAAATTATGCAACTAAAGGTATTTTGAATGCATGAGGTAGTATGTATTATCATTTTTAACAATTAAGAGGCACTGAGTTACCTGAACTTTTCCAAGGTTCGTGCCTACAGCCAAATAATTTCCTCGCTGTGCCCACCCTACAGAACACACACTGTCCTCAGCACCTAAGTCACACAGCTTTGTCACCTGTACGAAGCAATACCATGCATTTACCACATCACAATTGAATTTTAGAATGGTCATGTAGTTTACATGAGTGAATACTTCTGCCACTAGTAGTATTACAGGAAGATAACTAATAACACCTTTTAGATTAATAATGTCAATACTAGCTCTTTCACTACATATAGGGCATTTTTCAGCATTAATTGAAGCAAATTAAATGGCTGCTTAGACAAGAGTACAATAGTAAGGCTTGAACAAAAAAAAAAAGAAAAAAATATATAAAACAGCCAAATAGACCTTTTACACTAATAATATTACAGCAAATAACCAAATATACCTTTTATACTAAAAAGTCAATACTAGTTTTTTAACTACATAAGGGCTTTTTCAGCATTAATTGAAGCAAAATAAATGGTTGGTTGGATAGAGAACAACACAAGGCCTGAACAGATACAAAGAAATCAAAACAAATTAATCACCTTGCTACTACAAGCATTCCACAAATACACACAATTCCCCAATCCAACTGCTAGAACATTATGAGAGGACCAATCAACAAGGTTTAAGTAGAAATCGTCTTGCAATGCTGGGGCATCAAGCACCTAAATTCCAAGATTGCGATAAGGCTTAACTCATAAGTTGAAAAAGTTTTAAACCAAAATTCCTATGTCGAACGAAGAGAATACCTTGAAAGGAGACCGGGGCACCTTACGTGGCCCTTTAGAGTTACTCGGAGAAACTGTTTGTATTGAATCCTCCTCAAAAAGCGTGCGCCTCGTAGCTCTTGGAATCTCAGCTTTATACCGAAAGATATTCCTGCTAAGAGTTGCAAATGGAGAGGAGCTGGACGGAGACGAAGAAGACGATCCTGAAGATGACAAAACCCTCTGTTGCGACGCTGCATCGGGCGTACCAGGCGAGAACATTACGGATCGAAGAAGAGCTGAATAAGACCCGGATCCGAAATCCTCTCTGTTGGAATCCCCCGAAGAGGTGGCCACAGACGAAGCCGGTGGAGGAGTCGGGGCGAGATCGAAGAGAGCGAAGTTGGAGCTGATCCGGCTAGGGATGAAGCGGTCGCTATAGATAGTTCTAGAATAAGGCGACATTGATTGGGCGCGAGGCGGAGCGGACAGGTGGAGAGGTGGTCTAGGGGAGCACGGAGGGGGGGTCGGCTTCGGCCTAGGGTTTTCCATAGAAGAAGGGGAAGGAAAGGGGAAGGGGAAGAAGCCATGGAGAGGTCTGTTTTCGGTTTTCTTCGTTCGCTCGTTCGTTTCTTCTTCTCTATCAAGCGAGGGGGTGGGCGCCAGCTGCAATAAGTTCAGAGGATAAAATTGAAAAAGACCGGAAGACGAAGATCTGTTGGTAATATCGAGAGAGTGATGGAGTTACCCGCCCCCGCGCAGCGCTTCTCTCCCCTATTTCTCTCTCTCTCTAGAGAACGAATTAAATATCATTTTTAAACATTCCATATTGTTTTTTTATATATTTCCTTTTATTTAAGGGAAGCTCTATTTTAAATATATCTCTTTAATAACTGGATATAGCCGTTGTAACAATATTTTAAAATTTTGATTTCCTTTCCTTATATAAAGTAGGATTTTTGGGAAATGGAGATGATCTCCAGTAACGGAACTCACGGTTATTCCGTTTGCAGGTAAACGGTAAGACGTGAGTTCAAAGGTGGGGACCAGAGGAGATGAGAGAATTCGCGATTTTCTGTGACATTACTGAAACTATCGACGTGCGACATGTATTTGACATATGGGCCACAGAAGATTTGCAGATTAAGGTGAACAGTGGAATAAGGGGTGAGGCGTGAACGTGTAGTTAGCTGGAGGCGTGCTCCATTTGGAAAGGAAAAGATTAGCCAGGCTTCTAGCTCTAAATGTAGTAACTTACTGATGATTAAAGGCAATTGGTTAAGTTTAATAACTATAGCTGAATATTTTGACTGGAAATAAAAAAATTGTTTCCTAAAATAATGCATACTGTACGTTCCCATAAAAATACAATCACTAATATATTGCATGTCCAGAAATAGTAGTTGCTTTACCCAATATATTCTCGACTTCGAAGGACTTTAATTTACATTCTAAAAACAGTTTGTAACACATAATCGTGTCTTTTGTTCATATTCAGGATATTTGATTTTTTTTTTAAAAAAACATCTTCAGAATTGGAATGTACGGGGAGAGTGAACAGAAATGAGATGTTAATTAGTGTTCCACTAATAAATTCTCGTAGCAAATTTCCTCAAAAAAAAAATTCTACTTAATTTTTCATTTTCGGCAAAAAAAAATACATTGTCTATAACTAATTTTGGCAAAAAAAAAAATGTTTATCTACATATAATATAAGTAAGTCAGATATTTAAATAAGTGGGTCATATATTTAAATATAAAACTCAGATATTTATATATATTGTTAGTAAAAAAAGTAAAAGAGAAAAAAAATCTTAAAAAATAAATTCACGTGGAGTGACATTAATAAAAAAAAAGAGAGAGAAGAAACCTCGATAAACAAAAAAAAATATTATTATGAAAACGTTTGCATTTCAGCCGTAATAAAACAAACATCAAAAAATATACTTTAAAAGTCTTTAAAATTTTAATTTATGATTTTCATTATATTATTCGCATGAAAAACCTTATGAGATATAAAAATTTGGGATATTTTGAGTTTTCTAAGTCGCTATTTTGAATTTTTGAAAAATCAACACAAATATTGAATATTTTGTTATTATATTTAGAACTGACTTTTCAAAAATTCAAAATAGTGACTTAGAAAACTCAAAACACCCCTATTTTTTGTATTCCATACAATTTTCATATGAAGAATTTAATGAAAATCATAAATCAAAATTTTGAAGATTTAAAGTATATTTTTTTGTTGTGATTTTATTTCGGTTGAAATATAAATATTTTCACAATAGTCCATATATATATATATATAGAGAGAGAGAGAGAGAGAGAGAATAAAGATACCGTGAGCTTAACTAAAAAATACATCAAATCGTTTTTAAATTTTAATTTATCATGCTCATTAAATTCTTTATATGAAAATCTTATGGAATAAAAAATTTGGAGTATTTTGAGTTTTTTAAGTCATCATTTTTAATTTTTAAAAATGATGTTCTAACATTAAATATTTTATTATTAATTTTAGAGCTGATTTTCAAAAATTAAAAATCATAACTTAAAAAACTCAAAACACTCTAAATTTTTGCATTCCACAAGATTTTCATATAAAAAAATATTTAATGAGCATGATAAATAAAAATTTGGGAATGATTTGATGTATTTTTCGAGTTAAGCTCACTTAAGGTATCTTAACTTAAAATGAGTTTAAGCTCACGATATCTTTACTATATATATATATATATATAATCAGCTCTAAAAATAATAATTATATTCAATACTTGAACATCATTTTTAAAAATTAAAAACGTGAATTATAAAATATTTTTTCATATTTTTAATGAGAATGATAAATTAAAATTTCGAGATGATTTAATATGTTTTTTGAGTTAAGCTCACGGAAGGCCTCGTATCTCTCATTATCGAATTCAAAATAAAATATTTTTGTATTTCGCGTCGTATCTCTCATTATCGAATTCAAAACACTGATCCAACAGTTCAAAGTTTTCTCTATATTAAAATATGATTGGAGACCAAATTTTATATTTTTTGGAAAAAAAATATCTTTTTTTTAGGGGTTGAAAATGCATTGAGTTTATGATTTTTAATAAGAATAATTTTCTAACCCACAAAAAAATAGAATTAAATTTCTAAAAATATAAAATTTGATATTCAAATATATTTTAATATGGATAACACTTTGAGCAATCAGATCGGTGTTTTACATTCGAAAATGAGAGTTACGACGCGAAGTTCAAAAATATTTTATACTTCGCGATTAACTGTGACATAAATATATATATATATATATAAGTGAATTAGATATTTAAATATAAAAACAACAAACATCATATATATGTTGCATAACTATATATATATATATTGATTAAATACAGGGGGTTACACTGAAAACAACAAACATCATATATATGTTGCATCATACACTGAAAATACTTTTTTCCCTATTAATAAATACAGCTTGTTGATTTATTGTCGTCACGCGCTCAAGATTTAATTAACAACTAATAATATTATATTACAATTACCTTTGCACAATATAAATATCATTTGAGAGTCAATTTTTAATTTATATTGTTGAGGTTGTAGATTCGGAATTTGAATGGAGAATCTCTTTTGAATATTTGAAATTTGCTTGACTTCCATCTTTATAAAATATAAATACTTTGAGATAATCTTTGTTAAAAATGTTAACATTACGTGATAGGATCTAATTATATTATTTCTGATATGGATCTATGTCTATTAGAAATTCGCTCTCAAATACTTAGAAGAAATAGTAAGTAGAACTAACTGCTTGGTCGGATCTCGATCCTAATATATTCATTTTCAGTCTCAAGGAGGACATATAGATACAAGCTCAAGGCCTGCAGAAAGAACATTCAAGACTAACTTATATAAATTCGAACAAAACGAAATAAAAATATATATCCAATAAACAAAAATCTTTTCCTTTGCCTATAAATTAGTCAATAATATCACAAAAAATAATGCTACAAATATTAAATGATTCATGTCTTTCACAGTTTCACTAATTTGTTATAAATTAAAATGAACCAACAGTATTGAACGGTTCATATTTTCTTTCACAAAGGACTTGGAAACCAACAATAAGTCCCCACGGGAAACATATTATATTGCATCTTTTGTATATCTTATTTCCATAAAAAAAAAATCAAATCAGGGGGTTACACTGAAAATATTGATTATTTCCCTCGTCCAGATATCGTTTCAAATTATATATATGTTTTTTTGTTATATTTACTGTATTTTATATACTTTGATAAGACCAAAGCCATTAGTAACATAAATACTGTTTACACTGGTTGTGGATTGTTGCATGCACGTCGAAATTGTTTAGCATAGAGGTGCTATTTTATCTGATTATCCGGTGAACCGAAACTGATCCGGATAGTCTGGTTTCAAAAATATATCCGATTAAATTATGATTACAGTTATAAAATTAATATTCTTTCTCCTTATGTTTGATCCCTATTTTTTTTGATTCTTCATTACAGATTTATTATCGTTATCATTTATTGCATCTATCCCCCAAAAACGGGTAGGCGCGAATTCTCCCAATTTGTAACCTATAGTTAGTTTCAGAAACCCAAACAATAAAAGAATTTTTATACTAAAATTAGGCACAAATGGCAGACAGAAAAGGTCAATCTTTAAGGGCCAGTTAGTTTCAGAAACCCAAACAATTCATCCAAAAACTAACGAAAAAACAAAACACGAAAAGAGGAAAAGAGGGGTCATGGGCCATGCAGGTCAATTTTCTATTTTTCCAAGGCAATTTTCTTTTTCTTTTTTAGAAAAAGAAAGAAAAAAGGAGGAAGAAGATTATATAAAAACCTGCATATAAAGCTGATATCCATCAGTCTGAGCAGGATCCGCAGGATTAGGAGTATCAAGCAAATCTTGTATGCCCACTAAAATCTGCTTTACAGTAATTGCTGGTCTCCATCCCTGAAAATTGTGTACAAAACAAAGAATGCTCCCACATCAAAACATAACAGTAACCAAACATCATAGTTTTTCACTTTTAGAAGTTAAAACCCAGTAAAACAAGTCTCCTTTTACAAATCACACACAAAGAAAGTATCTAATAGACTTGTAGCTAGAGGCGAAAGTGCTACATGGAGAGAAAACTTGTAAAATTTCAAATGCATCACATAGATTTCACCTTAAAAAGTTGAAATACAAATTGCTCTTAAAGTATATTTCGCCTATTTTTTCGTTTTTAAAGTACAAGCAAAAGCAAGAAAGAAAATACAAATAGCTTCAAAAGAAGGTTCCATATTAATATAAAGTAGATTCTCTTTACATCTTGCCCAGGATTTACAAAGAATTGACAATAGTGTTCGTAAATAGTACATAACTTTATATAAATATTGGAAACACTATAAATAATTTGTAAATAGATAAAATATACAGGCAGAACAAAAATTAAATAAGATTATTAGCATTGTTAATTGACATGAGAAAAACCAAGCGGAAATAATAATTTCTGCTCAATATAATTCAGACAATGAGGTGTATACCAAAGAACCAAAGAACCAAAGAAAGCTATTAACAGCTGAAAAATAATCCGACAGTTATCATATTTCAAAACACATTTCAAAGGCAATAAAACCCACATTACCAGGAAAGAACGGAATAACAGTGTATTAGAGCATAGGTTTGCTAAAACCATACAAACCTAACCCAAACTGGGTTCAGGGTGCAGCAAGGCAAATGTTCACTTAAGCAACCAAAACTACTCAACCTAGAAAAATGCGTCAGAGAAGAACATAAATGATGTTATTTCTAAGATTATCCATTATTAAATTTTCCTGTACAATAAAAAATACAGCAGACAAAACAAAGAAAGTGGCATACACTATCCTCGTTGAGGATGGAAAGACAGACAGTGCCAGATGGGTAGACATTCGGGTGGAAGAAGCCAGAAGGGAACTTGCACTTGGGTGGCTTGCTTGGGTAGTCCTCACTGAAATGCAGTGTCAAAGGGTAAAATCCCCCTTCCCATTCTGTCTGCACAAAACATCAATTACCATGATCCATCTTTTACACTTCTAAAATACAAGGTATGCATGCAAACAACAAGCACCTTGTAGGAGGGAATACATGAATGTATCCACAGATTTAGTCAGGGCATAAGAGAGAATAATAGAATAATCTTCTCTTGTGTTGTCCAAAGGTTTAAATCAATATTTTCAAGATATGGAATATCCTTTATTTTATGGCGGTTTCAACGGTGGTTTATCTTGAAATCTATAAGTCCAAGTATCCTAAATGCTTTTTCTTATTACATGTAAAGGAAAATGTGCCAAACTATCAAAGATGATTACGTAATCCTAAGAACAACCATCACATAGATAGGATAAGATAAAACAAATATGAAAGTAAACCGAAGACAACGAAAAACAAGTATGAGAGGGGATCCCTTGACAACTAAAAACTTTGACAGCCTTGACAACCAGTCTTCAAATAGATATAAAAAAAACTTAAAAATAGAAAATCTTTCACAAACATGTTGTTGAGCCTATAGATTGATTGTGTTTCAAAATTCATGCAATTTGTATGTCATTTCGTACACCAACAAAGCTCATCAAAATTTAATAATGTTTGACGGACTATCAAATGACATTCAAATTGCATGAAATTTGAAGCACAATCAATCATAGTCTCAACAACATTTTTGTGAAAGATTTTTTTTTTTATATTTATTTGAAGATTGATTGTCAAAGTTTTTTGTTGTCATGGGATCCCCTCCCAATAAGTATACCTCCACAGTAAAATAATGAAATAACATTTGTTAACTCCTGAATTCAGTTATCATCTTGGTTGATAAAGTTAACTACAGTTACACTAATCATAAAAATCATAGGCAGAAGAAAAAACAAATATTTGTTAACAGATCTCCAGATCTGTCTTAAAAAAATGTGGCTAACTTAAAGAAAAGGATATACATAAAAAATAACACTTATGTCTCTTTTCATCATAACACACAAAAATTATCACGTTATGCAATGTGAATCATGTAAGTGACTGATCATAATCTCAAATATCATAGGCAAAAAGGAAGGCAATGGTCTAGTAGTACAAGTCATACAAACAAAAAATAACACAACTCACGCACAAACCTAAGATTGTTCAATTCTGTACTTTCCTTATACACAACTCAAGCTCACTCCAGGACTAAATATTTATAGGCAAAAAACAGTAATGCCAACTATCTGAAAATGTTCCCAACTCCAGTAACAATAAGATAAGCACAGTATTAGATATTAACCAGTTTACATAATTCACCCACTTATACAGTTATACCTACTACAAAAGGGCCCTGCAATAACCGATCACATAATAAATTTGGATAAATAAACTGTTTAATTCAAGCTAATTGTAGTATTAAACCTATCACGCAGAAATATCCCAAACGAATAGAAACCAGTACTATCGACTAATTATCTATAGCATAGCCTCAGTACATAATAAAAATCCCCCGTTCTACCGAAGAAAGAGTTTCCAAGCAAAAACTTATCTTCATCCAGATAAAAAGGAGAACAAATTCCAAACTTTCAAAAAGATATATGAATTAATAACCAAACGTACCCCTTGCTTTCCAGGTATATGACAGTTCCACACCATCAAATTGGCCGATCCATCTAGCAACGACTCAGGTCTCGCCACAAAACCCTAATTCAAACACGAAATCAAAGAATACACGTCAAAACTAATTCAGAAAACAAAGAAACAAAATCTCAAAGATAGACAAAGAGGATAGAGTGTACGGACATGAGGGTGGTTCTTGCGCCACGCCTTGCGCTCCTCAGCGAGACGACCACGGGCGATTCCTCCCGACATGGCTCTCTCGCTATCCGCTACCTCACAATTTCTCACTTTCTTTCTCTGGTCTAGATCCTGGAGCAGTCGTAATGTGGAATCGGAGCCGAGATCTTTATTTAAACGTTTTCTCTCTGTTCTCTGTAAAATAGATGCCGGTCAAACGGTCAAACTGGGCACAGGGGAGATTTTTTGAGTGGAGAGTTTTTAAAGATTAATTATAACAGTTCGTTTTAATCATAACGGTTGTGAAAAAGTTTAAACATAAATTTTGATGTACAAAGATTATTATTGTTAAATCATGACCATTGATATCTGATCGAAGGGATCAGATCAAAAAGCACTCCGCCTGGAGAGCTTTTTTTACTCTCGAGAGGATGTGGTTTTCGGTCAAACTAGGGTTTAAGAAAAAATTGTTTGATTTTAGTTAGAATTCAGTTCGTTTAATTAGATTTTTTGGTTTGAGTTAGGTTTTAATAATTTTTATTTGATTTTAGTTAGAATTCAGTTCGTTTAATTAGATTTTTCGGTTTGAGTTAGGTTTAAATATTTTTTATTAAATTAATTCGAGTTTGATTCATAATAGTGGGATATATAATTATTTACATATATTTTTAACTATTCAGACAATAATATCTCTATCTCTACGTTTATTAAGCACGTAAGTGTTTTGATATTGCAATAGTTCAGATTTTTTTTGTTGATTTTTTTGATCTAATATCAATTATCAGATTGAGTTATTCGTCAAATAATGTTCTCTATGACCATTTGTGTTAAAGTTATAATTTTCTCTCAATTTTGATTGTTACACGAAAATACTGCATAATTTAGAAGTATAGTTGCTCTACTTTGTTTTTGTTTTTCTTAAATTGCCATCAATTAGGGCTGTAAACGAGCCAAGCTCGAGCAGCTGGGTCAAGCTCGTGCTCGACTCATTAGCTTAACAAGCCGAGCCGAGCTGGCTCGTTAATTACTTCCGAGCCAAAAGTTTTGACTCGTTAAGTTAACGAGTTAACCAAGCTGCCCTGGTAAGGCTCATTAAGACTTATTTAATAGTTAATAATATTTTTATTATATTTTATATAAAAAATAATAAAATAATTAATGTCAATATATTTTATACAAATTTGATATAATAATTTAAGTATATTTCGTATTATAAACTACTTACTATACTAAAAATTTATAATAAAAATAATATAAAGAATAAATATTAATAGTTTACCTAGCCTAACAAGCCGAGCCAGCCAAAGCTCAAACTCAGCTCATTAACTTAATGAGCCGGCTTGTTAATAGTTTGATTCAATAACAAGCGAGCAAATAACGAGTTGATTCCGAGCGAGCCACGAACCATGAATTTTTTTGCCAGCTATACCATCAATTATGAATTTCAACTTTCCTCTCAATTTTGTATTTATTTTACATTAATTATGTATTTATGATTGAAATTTACATTAATTACTAAATTATCTTTATTTTTTCTTTTCACGTGAAGATATGAATTTTTATATTTTAAAAGATATCACTGTAGCAACTAGCAACGCACAAGCAAGATACTAGTATATAATAATATAATTATTTTACTATAAACCTAATAAGATATTATTAATTTATTTTTAAATTAATAAATATTAATTATTTTTTAAATTTTCATATAAAATTAGTAAAATATTAATTATTTTATCTCTAATTATTTATGACAGTATGAAAATAAATGTAAAAATTAAGAAAAAATGAGTTCATTTAGAATTCACTTATAATTTAAGTTTTATTTAGCTCGAGTTTGATTTAATTTAATTCAAAATAATTTTTAATTAAAGTCAAACACTAACTAGTTTGATTAAATTCGATGCCTTTACAGTACCTTCCGATAGTCACACTTATGGAAGTGTGAAAGGGATGGCTTGGACTTGGTCCACTTGGATGAGAAGCTCGAGAAGTAAGACTTGATTAGGGTTGTCAATGGATCAGATTCGAATTGGATCCCGGAGGATCCAAATGTGAATTCATTAAAAATTTATAAGATTCATATGCGAATCTGTATCCAATAAATTTTTGAGGATCCAAATACAAATCCATATTTACTATTATAGCGAATTTCGGATCGGATTTCATATTTCGGATCGGATTCGAATCATATTTCGGATCTTATATTATAATAATATTAAAAATAAAATAATTAATATATGACAAGAAAAAAATTATAATATTATGTTAAAATTATTTCAAACATAACAACATCATAATTCACATTTATTATTATAGCAATCTTAAAATTATTTGTTCCAATCATAAACGTAGCAACAATCATAACTATTTATTTTAACTTTCAAAACATACAATGAACATCAAATAACATAATAAAATCTACCTAATTAATACAATAACTACTATTTAATTTTATGAATCAACATAGAGTGAAACATAAACATTACTCTTAAATTTAAACTAAATTGGATATGTCTATTTTATTAATTGACATAAGATATAATTTATTTACGAATTCAATAAACTGACAAATATATTTTAAAAATTTATATATGGATCTATTTGTACGGATTTAAATCGGATTTTCGGATTATGAATATCCATTAACAGCCCTAGACTTGACCTCTTTCCGAACCCGGTTCAGTTTGTTATCCACCCTTGTTTGGTCCAAATGATGTGGTTTCTTTTGGGCTTTATTGGGTCGACATTAGGTAAGCCTGTATAAAGCTAATGGGTCACTTGGATCCCCAACATTCCCTCTCACATCCAAACTTTTCGGCCGAACCTGACATTCCAACTTGATAACGTAACAATACCCAACTCTTGGTTGTATATAAAATCAAACAATACCCAAGTCTAGGTTATCAGAAATGCAACACTATGAATTTTCAAATTAAAATTTCAGATTTCTGTTTGGTGACTGAAGAGAAGGGTATTATACCATTATCAGAAGGAACTTTAACAAGCAATAACTCATTTTATTGTATTAATCATCGGTTGGGTGGAATCACAAAGTTTGTTTCTCTTATTAAAGGCGATGAAATTTTGTTCTTTATTATATTGTAATGGTACAGAAAAAACATTTAATTAGTGAAGAGTAGTTGTAGAATGTAGACTGATGAAGACTTTCTGCGCTATCGAATGCTAAAATTATCTGTTTTACATTTAAATTTTTTGAAATCTAAATCATTCATTTTGTTTTTTCTTCAGGTAAAAATCATTAAAATAGTTTTTTCGAACTAGTTTCTACAAACCAACTTGACAAGAGCTTGTTCAGGTCTTGGAGCAGTTGAGATGATATAGTTCATTGACTTGGATCAGGTCATTCAATATTCTCTCTAATTAATTTAGGAGTCGGTGTTACATACGTAGTTACGTACTTTAATGTGCATTTTCATCTCTTTCCTGTTATTCCTGACTTGACCTTACTGCTCGCATTGGTCATTGAAATTAAATTATCACATATTTTCAACATTATAATCTTTATCATTCAATTGAATGTAGAGCTAATTTGGACACATTTGAATTCTAGTGTCTAATTTGATGGAAAAACATGAGCTAAGTTTTTTTCTTCATTTTCCACGCAATATTTTTTTAATTATTAAATATGAATCGTGTATACACAATTTTGACCGGGGATCCATTGACAATGGGTTATTTTGATAACCTTGACAATGGAGTTCTAAATAAATATAAAAACATTTTAAAAATAAAAAAACTTTTAGATGTGTTCTTCTACATTTAGATTGATGGTAATTCAAATTTCATACAATTTTATTATCGTTTGATAGTCCATCAAAGACCTTTAAATTGGAACCGTTGTAAATTACATGAAAATTTGATGGTCTTTGATGGACTATCAAACGATAATGAAATTTCATAAAATTTGAATGACCATCAATCCATAGGTAGAAAAACATATTTATAAACTTTTTTCCATTTTTAAGATTTTTTTATATTTATTTAGAGGTCCATTGTCAAGGTTGTCAAAATAACGCATTGTCAACCGATCTCTTCTCTTAAAAATAAGGGAGGGATCACTTCACAATGTTGACAATCACATTTTAAATAAATTAGGGTTGTACTTCGGGTTTCATTCCGAAAATATATAGCATATATCACATGCAGCCATTTTCTAGTAAGAAACTATGATCCAACTACTCGATACAATGATCTAAAATACTTAGATACTTAAAATAAAAATAGTAAAACAACTTTTGTTAGAAAACTTTGAACATAAATAATTTTAAAATGTTAAAAATATATTTAATGATGAATATTAGAATTAGCTATATAATAATTCATTAAAAATAATATAAAGTGTTGTATTATTTTTATATTTAAATTATTTCTCAGAGATATCATATCATCTCTTTAAATGAAGAAAGAGAAAAATGATATGAGCTATTTGATAAAGATAAATGAAGAGAGATAAACAAAATCAATGGTGAAAAATATTAAAGATGTGATATAACTAAAAACTTAAAAACCTAAAACTTTTCTGAATATAGAATTCGGAAAAGAATTTTTATAAAAAACAAAAATAGAAAATATTATTCAACATATTATTGAACTTATAAATTAATTATATTTCAATTTAAATGCAATTTAAATATTATTGGATAGTTCATAAAACTAGACCTAATAAATTATAACCATTGCAAGTTGCATAAAATAGTGTTTAATTGCATAAAAAACTTGAAACTTTAACCATTTTTATTATTTATTCTTCTCACCAAAAAGGAGGTGTCCTCATTAATTATAATTTTATTGGAAAATGAAAAGAAATGCTAAGTGTAACCAAAAAGATTTCATAAGCATACAAAAGAATGAGGTTCAACAATGAAATGATAAGCAAAATTTTATGGGTTCGTATTTAATAAAAAAATATAAATATACTAGATGAAATAACAAAAATGGAAACTTTACTCTCTATTTTTTCTTTGTAAAAATAAACCTACGTGATCTCATATTCTAATAATAATACAAAATAGATTCATTACTAATATTTGAAAAAGATTCTCTCTCAATATAAGTCATCAAATAATCAACCATTCATTGATCAAATATTTTAGTTTTCAACTTATTTTTAATGAAATTTATCGCCAAAAATGCTCTTTTGACTGTTGAAGTGGCTACAAGAAGAACTAGAGAAAATTTTAGGAGTCAAAATACTATAGAAAATAGTATATTTCATCGGGTTTGTACAGTCAGTTCAGGATTTCTCAAGCTTCATAGGATTTTCAGATTTTTACGATCAATTTCTTTTTTCAGAAAATGACCCCCTATTTACTAGAATATACAAAATTGAAAATATTAGTAAGGAAATCCCTTTTATATCCATGTACATTGAAGATAATTTAGGAAAAACCCATGTATATTCCGTTGATTTCTTTGACGCTTCTTTATTTATGCCACCCATTTCAGTTTTGAATAGAGAAAATGATATGGCAGAGCTTGAGAAAACATGAGTATTAGAGGGGGGAGAGCAAACGACACATGGAAGAGTCAAAAGTATTAGTTTAGTAATATAGAGGACTAATTATTTATGATGGTATTTTTATTTTATTTTATATTAAATGATTTGTATCATGTTGTTCATTGAGTTTTAATAATTTATGGATTATTTGAGTTGATGATTTAAATTATGAAACTCTGTGATTGATATTAAAATTCTGAATTATCTTTCTAATCTCATATCATTAGTATAGAACATTGAATGATAATATTGACTAATTAATATGTGAATTAATGTGTGATCATATTTTACAGACCACTGATACGAGATATCAATTTAATCACATAGATATACATACACGGAGTGTATGATATTGGATATAACCAATTTTGACTTGTTATATGGATTGTGTTATGTCATCAACAAGGTCTTAAATCAATATTAATTTTATTATCTGAAATATTCATAATTTTAGATAATTAATGTATGTTTTGTTCAATTATCAAATGGTGATGTTAACCGAGAGCTATAAAGATAATTTTTGAATATATATATATATATATATATGCTATAAATTATGAGTAGTCATTAAGATATTTATCTGTCTCATTTCTTTGAGATTAGTGATATCTCTAGGATCCTTGATGTAGTGATAATTATTGTGCATGTAATTTATGATTATGGGATGATCATATATTAATAATTATGCACTGGGGATAAAATAATTAATAAATGGTCAAGGATGACGCATTCTTAAGCTTGACATTAGTTATTTGATATTACGTGATAAATGAATTAATAATAAAGATTAAATGATCACGATTTGTCTGTGTTTGATCAGATGATCATAATGCATTGCTAGATGTCAATTTTGATTTATAAATTAATGTATATTAATTTATTGTTGATCATGACATGAATCGTACTGAGTCACTCTGTTTGATAAGTTAAAACATAGAAAAAAACAATTAATTATGTGGGGCAACTTATTCAATTAATTTTAGACCGGGTCAATTTAGACAAGACTTAAAATATAGATGAGATATATTTGAACTCAGAGGAACCCAAGCCACTGTGTATTTTTGCAGAAAACTAATAACTTCTTTTTGTTTAATGATTTGCGCAAAAGCAAATAAAATAAAAATATAATATGATAGATTGGTTAAATAAAGATTTTGTTTCTGCTGAAGAGGTTATGGCTTTACAGTAGGGCTGCAAATGAGTTGAGTTCGAGCGAGTTGGGCTTAGCTCAAGCTCGGCTCATGAAAATTCGAGTCGAGTCGAGTTGAGCTCGTGAAATGCTTCGAGCTGAAAAGTCTAGCACACGTTCGGCTCGTTACTATTCGAGTTAGTTCACGAGCCAATGCATGTATATTGACTCAGTTTGATATTTATATTTAGTATATCTATAAATTATAAATTTGATATATCTAAATAATGATGCATGAGTTAGTTCAAAATTGATATATCAACAAACTATATTTTCAATAAAAAATTTGTTGCACTAATTTTAATGGATGGATTAGTAAAAAAACTAATGAGCTAGATATTTGAGCCGAGTCACAAGAGATTATGAGAAGTCATTAAGCCGCTGAGATTGTGAGATGATGAGAGATAATGAGAGATAGATTATCAGATTAGAGTTTAACAAAAAAAATATAAATTATTATTATTTGAGCCGAGTCGAGTCACGAGTTGAGCCAACCCCAACTCAAACTCAGCTCATTTAACTATCGAGTCAGATTAGCTCGAGCAAAATTAACTCGAATCAGATTAGCTCTAATCTGAGTTGAGCCTGAACTTTTTTGTGTAGCCCTACTTTACAAAAGTTATAACCTCTTTAGCATTTTGTGTGCATAGTAGTATAGTAGATCGGTTATGCTCTCCTGAGGATTTTATTTTTTTTAGATCAGAAAAGTAATTACTTCATGTCATATATCTCTCATCCCCAAGTGAAGATAATTTTATTTGGCTTCTTTCTTTCAGTTTAATTGTACATCAATCTTTCTCATGTATTAAGAAAAGAAAAAGGAATTTTCATATTTTTTATTGGAGGTCAAGTAACTTTGCTTCGATGCGTCAAGAAGTGCATGTGGTATAGGTTTCACGCTTGAAAAGCTTTGGTGAGACGAGAACAACGAACGATGTCCTTGCGGGTGATTCGTGAAGACGTACACAACCTTCATCCAAAGAAAGTCGTCATATTTGGTTACGTTACCAAGTAAGATATATTATTTATAAATTTGTTGTTAGATTCGAATTTTGTACATATGATACTTCATTTTCAATTGAGTTATATGAAAAAAAAATTATGCATCTCGTGCATATCACAAATTCAACAAAAAAGAGAGTTGGAGAAGATTGGACTATAAAAAAATAAACATGGTACTTAAAATTTATGTTCATTTCTCCTTCTCTTACTTGTGGGGTCATAAATTTAGATAGTCTATGAAGTTTAGTAAACGATGTAGATCAGTAGATGCATATATTTTTTTTTTGACTAAGGTGTAGAAACATCTCCAGCAAAGCAAAAATCATCATTCTTTCAGAATAAGTTATTTTATAATATGAGATATGTTATAGTTCTCTTATACGGTCGTTACAAATTAAAAAATATTTATTTCCTTATAGATTTAAACTATGAGTGATGTCACTAGTGATAACATAAATGAAATATTTATGGATTCAAATTGGTAAGAGATAACAAAAATAAATATAAATTCCTATCATCAAACATGAAATCAAAGATTATTTCAAAAGTTAATACTGTCAGTTGCCCCCACAATCTCCTGCATATATCTTCGCGTCTGTTTTTTTATGATCCCCTCCTTTCTCACATATCCTTTCTAAATTCTAGATTTTAGCATGAAAGATGAGTTTGGTGGAAACTCTATTATGCATGCACTAAGTATAGAAAATGGAGAAAATTGTATTTATATTTTTCTCAAACGTACTTGATTTAATAAGATATTAGTACTATACACAATTCATTTTCTTACGTAGCTCTTGTGTTCTTTAATAATATTGTAGCTTGATTTAATTTTAACTATATTCAATGACTCCGCTGAGCCACTGTAAATAAGAGAGAACTGAGTCACATACTCACATACATCTCTGTCACCTAGAAGGCTAGAAGGGCCGGAAATGAATTCTCTGACGCGCTGCACTACGCGGGATTGAAGCTTTGCAGGGGCCCCATCTCTATGCACGGATCACTATGGCGTGCGTTAGAAAAATAAGATAAGGAAGGGCCAAGGATAATGAGAAATTTGAGCTGACACGTGAGAGAGAAAGAGGATGTATAGTTTGCTGACTTTGTTTTATTTTGCTTTTGGTATGTCCCGCCTCAGTTATTTGTCATTTCAAATCTGTGTATTGCATATACAAATAAAATTATATACAATTGTTGATGATGAAATCATCGGGCCATCAACAAATCAGCATCTCAAAGACGGGCAAACTTTTCAAATATTGAATTGTGCATTGAGTGCCAGCACATCTGATCTGTACCTGCTGGGGTGATGCAAGGTGCATTCTATATTTTTCAAAGAAAAAATATAAAATGTCTCAAATTTTATCTTTTAATATATTTATATACTGGCGGTAGACAAATATACTAATTGAAGTTTTAATAAAGAGCTTATCGTGCAAATTTTCATCAGTAATTTTATTGTGTAAATATTACCCGCAATAATATTCTCTAACCGAACTGCTCGCATGTCAATTTTTATCAGTAAATTAATTGTGCAAATTTTTGCCAACAACAATATTCTCTGATCAAACTGCGCACATGTAACTTTTTACCAATAAATTAATTATGTAAATTTTTATCAACAATAATATCCTCTGACCGAACTGTCCGTAATAAATCTTTATCATCTTAATTTTTTTCACTATAACAATTATATAAAATATAATACAATATTTTTACTAAAATCTAACTCATCAATAACTTTGAGGGCAAAACAAAGAGCATTATATCACTGCTCATTTTGAATTTTTAGAAGTTCGAACTTCTTTCTGCTCTTCCAGTTTTTATTATTAATAAGTATTATTAAATTAATATTGTTAAAAATAAGAGTGAAAACCATAAAATTTCAAATATACGAATGGCGCGTGTACATTTGTCGATGTATGGCGCGGATTTAAACGCGCGCATCGCGCTGCGCGTTTCAAAAAATAATGAAACGCCGCCAGCCCTCCATCTCACTTGCGCTGCGCGCGCGTTTTGTATATATAAGAAGTAAACGCGCCATTTACTGCGCGGTGGCGCGCGTTCAGTAAATTCAAACAATGTACATCGCTGTAAGCGCGCCATTCGTATATTTGAAATTTTACGTTTCTCACTCTTATTTTTAATAATATTAATTTAATAAAACATATTATTACTAAAAACTGCTGCTCTTCAGACTTCACAGAGCACACCATACAATTTAGCGTGCACTGTTTGAGAAATTTACATCCGCTCTACATTTTCTAAAACACAATCGTACTACAAATAGTGTTTTATTCTTTGTGTTTTTAATGTATATGGACCTATAGTGAATGGAACTCGTAACTATTTTAAGATGGGAACGATTTGGAAACTATAACGATGTGTGATAATTTTTTTGTGACGATGGATTCGGACCCTGGTTTGAGCACCCATAACAAAACGAGTAAGGGACCACCTCCAGCCTCCAGGCATTCTGAGTTGGCGCAGGGCCTCATGCGCAGATTTTTTTGGGTAAATAAAAAAAAGGAAATGTTAAGAGGACTTTAATTTTTGCGCAACTAATTTAGATCGAGTTTGATATTCGGTCCTAAGTGTTGAGATTAAATTTTAAACTCGGTCTCAGATAAAATTTTGTACGTTTTTTTATTTATTTGTATTAAAAAAATGAACCACAACCCAAATTTTATAATGTGAAATATAAATATGATAGTAGATTATTTTAAAATAGTGTCAAATAAATTAAAATATTATAATAACAATTAAAATCAAATTGTTATGACATTTATAATAATAAAACATAAATAGTATATCATGTAATATAAATCAGGTTCTACTGGAATGAGTTCGGTCTCGAGTTGGTAGTCTGTTGATATAACCCTCCATTTCATCCATAATCATTGGAATGCGTATCTTCCTTCTCTTTTCTTTGTTAATTTTTGCTGGATCTGGCCAAATAATTGGACCATTGTACATTATCAATCTCGTTTATTACCATAACTACGTCCAATGATCAGACCATATATTAATGTAATATTGAATGTTATAATATGAACTAACGTCCTGAGTATAATTCGGTCTTTTGAATGAACAAATGACAAGCAAGTGATCGCATAAAATGTCGATCAATTACGATTTCTGACACCAATAATTACCAATTTTCATCATAGCTAATTCAACCTCATATTTTATTTCACTCAATTTGTCCCTATTATTTAAAATAAAAATTAAAAATTATTGCTTAAATTTTAAAGTTAAATAAAAATTATATAAGTATAGAATATTAACGTTTCAATAATTTAATTTCTGTTATAAATATCATAGTTGTTTATACCCCAATGTAGTGGTATGACATCATAATTTTTCCTCTTATCACCGTGATATTTTATCAGTTTTGTGATCCTTTGGGAGAACATCAGATTTTGGGCTTCCTAAGCTGCTGCAATTTCTCGACGCTTATAAAACCACTTAACGATATCACATATCGGAAGTTATTTGACTATCCTGAACACATTGTTCGGTAATTCTGAACCATTATTTGTCATTATTCTCCAATAATCGAGACCTCCGTCTAGATGTTGTGTTCATATTTCTTTATACAATGCAGCCACTTTGATCTGGGGTTAACTTCTCGTAATGAAAATTTCTCGGCTAACACTTCTTCATTTGGCATAGATGTAATGGTTTGGTTATTGCGGTTTCTGTTATTTCATGTCTTTCTGTTTGACACTTATTATGTTGGCACAGATACATCATTCATTTGGAGATTTTTTTGAATGATTTATGCTTTTCTTATGTACTTAAGGGATGCCGGTTTAATATTATTATTATTTTTAGAAATTTCTCGCACCTCTATAGTTTCTTATGTCTTATAGCATGTTTGAAAAGAGTCTTTAATCTTTTCATATGGCAGTCATTATATACATTTTGTGTAATGTGTTGAGTACAAAAATGGTTAACAACCTCGTCTGTTGATTTTTATCATCCAAAATCTGGTCTCTCAAAAACTACCCTTATACCTAGATGTTGATATGAGACAACGGTAATTTTACTAGTACCGACAACCCCTTTACGTAACCACTGCATGAACCAATCCCTGTTTGTTATATTTTTCTCGCCTGCTACCATAACAAATGCAAGCAGTATTAGTTGTTGCTTCGTATCATAATCACATGTCATAAATAGTTTACCCGCATACCAATCCGATAAAAATCCAGTATTGATAGTTAAGACTGACTATAAATAAGGTCATGTTGCAATGCACGTACTAAAAATCCATGCAACACGATCAAATTTTTCAACACCAAACTTCATTGAGGGTGTTGTCTCTATGATGTATTTGATGTCATATGTGAAATTTTATATGGCTGCTAGCAGAGACGGAAGCATCTCGTATGGCCTCTTTCAACTACCAAAAAGGTCTGCAATTGTCAGTTCCCTTCCTCTTCATAATTTATTATAATTTGGTTATAATGTGGAGAACTTTTATTTTACTAAATCCCTCGTTTCTTTGACTGTCATTTCTAAATTCTCTCTCAATCATTTTTTTAATAATATCTGCTATCATTTTAGAATTCATCTAACCATGGTCCGTCCTAATAGCACTGCCAAAATAAAGAGTGCTTGACCGAATTTGTTCTGATATCTCAAATACCCATTATGTTGGGTGTGGCATACAATCTCTATGAATAGTTGGAATTTTTACATGTCATAACTAACTTTGATTTGTTGTTATTTGTTACCTCCAATTCTATAGTTGAACATGAAAATCAGCATTTTTCAATTTCAACTCTGATTTCATACTAAACTGCTGACCGACACTAAATTATTCGTCAATTCTAGATGGATTGTGAAAATTTTATTAAGGGTCGTTCGCATACGACATTGGCAAATTATACACATGAGTGCTTCATTCCCCAATTAATAAAAAAAAATATTTGTCACTCTTTAACTATTTATTTGACATCTATCTCATCCTCGATTCATCCATATTTATATATGTTGCATCTTGGATGTCATCCTCCTCAACATTCAGGTGTCACTATTCTTCTTTCTCATCCTCATCTACATTTTATACCGAGATACGGGTTTGTGCCTTCTCCCGAGCTCGTGAGTGGGTTCTTTCCTCAGCCAAGATTGGGTTACTACTTCCAGCAATATTAGTCGGACATGGATCATAGTAATTATAACTGAATATTGGTTCAGATTCAACTACTAGCTCCAGTATTTTATACCCGGGTATGTGGTACGAGTTGTTGTTTTAGCCATTTCTCAAATTTTCTCAGAAATTACTCCAAATAAACTATAAAAAATCACAAGAACCTTGTGAAACAGTGTTGATTCGTGCACTAATGGTGATGTTGAAATGACTAGGGAGCAGTTTCAAACCAGTATGAATCTGTCTCTTCAAGTCATGAATATTGATTGTCTTATCGACAAAAAATGTGCACACGACATGAATATCATAACACACTCGGTTGAAGTGTTTAGGATTTGATATTTATGATACACATTGATCAACAACATTGTCGTCTCTACAATATGAACGATAAACCCTATTATTAGTATATTTTAATTTTATAGCAAAAATTAATTGTCCAAATAGAAATAAAAACATACAATATTGATGAGAAGAGAGTGATAAATTCGTCGAAAGACGCATTTTCAGTTCGAAGCACTTGCAACAGTAATAATGACGATTTTGAATAAATGACGGGAGGAATATGAAGGAGAAAATTACTGGGTGTATGACAATATATAAATAAATTATTTGAGATCGAGTTTTAAATACGGTACATGCTTCCTTCTTCTTTTTAATACAAATAAACAAGAAAATATAAAAAAAATTACCTGAGACCGAATTTAAAATTCAACCCTAGCATCTGAGACGAGTTTCAAACTCCGTCGAGACTAATTACTCACAAAATTAGAGTCATCTTAGCATTTTTCTATTTGTTTATTTTATTTACCAAAAAAATTCTGCCTCATGAGTGCCATGAACCATCATCCTACGATCCTACGATCCTACGATCCATATCAATTTCAGTTACATATAAGTCGTCGAGATGCGCGCACAGTTGTGGAGACTTCCTTCTAGGGCCATTAAAATTGTTGATACATGCGGCTTGCTGGAGTGAAAGGATTGATCGATCCCCTAATCAATCCAGCCTAGATATAGTCACATCGTCAGGATTCTAATGAACGAATTACCAAATCAATGCCTACGGGTTTTCAATAAAAAAAAAATTTAGCAAATCAATGCACCAGAAACAGTAACCGAGGCTGGTTGGTTATAAAACCTGACGAAATCTGAAAGGCTCTAAAAGGCGTGCGAAGAGGAGTTCTAGCGGAAACGTGGAGCCACGTGAGAGCAGTTCTGAGCGGAGGAGGCGATTGGAGAGGTGAGCATCACGATAACCTCACCGAGGGCTACGTGTCGATATCGCGCTGGTCCATTTGTACGGACAATTCGGAAGGTGCCGACCGCTTCCCCACCCTCGTACAAGGTGGGTCCCAATGCAATGGACCGCGAGATAGACCTCGGTGCACCCCCACACATCAAATAATTAATATTTTCCTGGCGCCATATCTCGGTGCACAAATAGGAAAATTCGGGTCTCATCTGGTTGTGGCGGTTCCAGAGTTGAAGAAACTGTGGCATGGTACTGTGAAAATTGACCCGACGCAGAATTTTGGGGCTCCAGGACAGCGAATTGGAGATGTGCCGTGTCTATATTCGCCACATAGTGTACGTTCCCAATTTTATCACGCCTCAGTTCTCTCTGATACTCTTTTTTGTTATTTCTTTACTTATGGTATATTTGGATGATTCAGATAACGAAATAGTGATTATTTTTAATAAAAATAGCAATAATATATTTAAATATAAATTTATTATTTGAAAATAGTAAAAATAATTATTATTCTATTATTTCGAAAGATGAAATAGTTGTTAATTTTTTCAACTCTGAATTATTATATCAAATATATAACTCAAATAATATTTATATTATTCAAAAAAATATCATTTATTACTATCTTCGTTATAAAATATTAATGATAGATGTTTCACTTCCTCCACCTCCTCTCATAATGATAGACGTTTTTTACTCTTTTTGCCTCATTTTTAATTCTGGATTTAATTTTGTATTAATTTTCTCCTTTATTACATGATCTTTTTCTAGCCTATAAATAGAGACTTGCATGTTGTTGATGGTGGTACATCTCCAGAAGAGATAATATAGAAATAAGATTTTAGTCTCTCATGACTTTTGTCTTCGATCTTTATTTCATAACACGTTATCAGCACGACTTCGCTCTAGTCGAGTTGTGACGGAAGTTTATTTTATAATAGAAGCACGAGATCGACATAATCAGATTATCGTAAGATTGTCTCTAAAAAGAGATAAACTTTAGATTATATTTTATCATTTTATCATTAATTATAATATCTAATTTCTTGATGAAAATTTTCTTATATTGGATGAGACTAATATTTTCATTCTCCGAAGAGAATGATAAAATAAGTAAAAATACCATAAATATTTTATTTAATTATTCAATAACCAGAAGTTATTGATACTTTTAATTCCCATAAGTCATTGTATTTGATAATTGAAAGTTTTATCAAAATGTGTTACAATTCATAACCCGAAGTTATCGATATACTTAATAACCAGAAGTTATTATTTTATTCAACTAAAATGATAACCAGAAGTTATCAATTAGATAAATAAATAAATAAATATAATGTCTCTAATATTTTCTCTTAATGACCTAAAATTATTAATTTTTTTTTCTTTAGTAATTTTCATAAATGGATGTTCGATTAAATTTATTAATATTAGTAGTATTTTTATTTTGTAGTTCTTATGGCAAATCTTACTAAACTTGAATTCGTTGCCCTTGATATATCGGGCAAGAACTATCTCCCATGGATTCTCGATGCTGAGATCCATCTTACCGTAAATAATCTTAAAGATACAATAAAAGATAAAAATAAGACCTAACCGTAGGAGAATGTCAAAGCAATGATATTCCTCCGTCATCATCTCCATGAGGATTTAAAAACTGAATATTTAACGATGAAAGATCCGTTAGAATTGTAAAAAAATTTAAAAGAAAGATATGACCATAAAAAATAAGTGCTTCTCCCAAAAGCTCATTATGAATGGATTCATTTAAGGTTGCAAGATTTTAAATCTGTGGGTGAATATAATTTCATAATGTTTCGCATAACTTCTGATTTAAAATTATGCGGAGAAAAGATTAATGATGAAGATATGTTAGAAAAAATATTTTTCATATTTTATGCTTCGAATTTGCTCCTACAGCAGCAATATCGGGAGCGTAGTTTTAAAAAATATTCAGAATTGATATTATGTCTTCTCGTTGTGGAATAAAATAATGAGTTTCTCATGAAAAATCATCAATCACGACCCAGCGACTCTAGTCCATTTCCTGAAGCAAATGTGATATCATTCCCTAAAGCGAATGCAATATCATTTAAAGGAAATCGTGGTCGATGACATGGTCGCGGCCCCTTAAGAGGTCATGAACATGGTCGTAATAATATTTGGCGTCGTGAAGGTCATAATTCCAAATCAAATGAAAATAATACAGGGAGATATGAAAAGGAAAAGAATTCACCGTCTTTTAAAAACTCTGAAAGTAATTGTTATAGATGTGGTATGACAAACCATTGGTCACGCTCATGTCGTACTCCCAAACATTTAGTTGAATTCTACCAAGTATCCATCAAGAAAAAGGGAAAAGAAGTAGAAATAAATTTTATTGAAAATGAGTCAAGTGGTTTACTCATGGATACACACCTAGATATTTCTGATTTCTTTGAGAATGTTGATAAAAAAATAAATATTATGAACTAAGTTTTTTTTAATTTATTTTAGTTCAATTTTATGTTGTAAGTTTATATTTCTCATGAATAAAATTAGTTTCTTTAAATTTGATCTTATATATTTCTTTTGTTCAAAGGAAAAAAATATGATTAAAGGCTCCAGCAGAGCAATGACAAGTATTAGAGATAAATATTTAGTAGACAGTGGAACAATAAATACTATATTAAAAACAAAAAATACTTTTCTCAATTGTCTCCTGCAGAGACACATGTTAATATAATTTTTAATATTAGTAACTTAATTAAAGGCTTTGGAAGATCTTGTATTTTGTTACCTGAAAGAACAAAATTAATTATAAATGACACATTATACTCTAGTAAATATAGAAAAAAATTACTAAGTTTTAAAGATATTCGACATAATGGTTATCATATCGAAACCATGACTGAAAATAACATTAAATATCTTCAAATTACAACGATTAAGTATGATCAGAAGATCATATTGGAAAAGTTGGAAGCTTTATCAACTGGACTATATTGTACGAACATAAGTTCAATAAAATTAAATATGGTCAGTAACCAGAAGTTATATGACACAAAGATATTTACTCTGTGGCATGACAGGTTAGGTCATTTAGGTAACATTATGTTGAGGAGAATAATTGAAAGTGCAAATGGGCATCCCCTAAAGGACCTGAAGACTCTATTATCAAAAGATTTATTATGTGCAGCATGCTCTCTTGGAAAATTGATAATTAGATCATCTAACAATAAAATTGAAAATGAATCTCTTTTATTTTTAGAGAGAATTGAAGGAGATATTTGTGGGCATATTTCTCCTCCATGTTGATCATTTACATATTTTATGGTTTTAATTGATGCATCGACTCGATGGTCACATGTTTGCCTATTAGCTACAAGAAATATTGCATTTGCTAGGCTATTAGCATAAATAATCCAATTGAGAGAAAAATTTCGGATTACCAAATTAAGAGTATCCGGCTTGATAATGCAGGAGAGTTTACATCCCAGTCTTTTAATGATTATTGTATGTTAATTGGGATTAAGGTAGAACATCCAGTTGCTCATGTACATACACAAAATGGTTTAGCTGAATCATTAATTAAAAAATTATAACTGATTGATAGATTATTACTTATGAAATGTAATCTACTATCTTCTGTATGGGGACATACCATATTATATGCTGCTGCACTTATTAGATTAAGACCAACTGCATCTCATAAATTTTCTCCATTATAATTGGTCTGTGAAAGAGAATCAAACTTGTCTCATCTTAAAATTTTTGGTTGTGCTGTGTATGTTCCAATTTCTCATCCACAACGCACAAAAATGAGACCACAAAAAATATTAGAAATTTATATTGGTTTTCACTCTCTATCAATTATTAAATATTTAGAACCATTAACTGGAGATATTTTTACAGTTCGTTTTGCTGATTGTCAATTTGATGAGACAATATTCCCAATTTTAGGAGGAGAAAAAGAAAAGCTTGAAAAGCAAATAACTTGGAATGCATCATCAATATCTTATATTGATTTCCGGAGTAGTCGATGTGAACTGAAAGTTCAAAATATTATATATTTAAAAAGAATAGCAAATGAGTTACCAGATGTATTTATAAATACAAAAGAGTGACTAAATCACATATACAAGCTTTAAATACATCTACTCGAATTGATATAACCCCAACAGAGGTTACTATACAAAAAAAACGTGGAAGACCAATCGGTTCCAAAGACAAAAATCAACGAAAAAGGAAAGAGCAGAATAATACAGTTGGTGTAACTCCAGCAGAAGTTATCGATAAAATCCCAGAATAGATTGTCAATAAAATCCCAAAAGAGATTGGAAGTAGAACCCTAGAAGAGGTCGTTGATAAAGTTCCATAAGAAACTTAGGTGCCGAATGATTATGAGATCTCAATAAATTATGTATAGACTGGTATAATATAGAACCGAAATAAAATACGTGTTGATGAATTTTTTACATATGCTATAGCAATTAAAGTGATAAATGAGGAAGATTATATGTCAAAACTCCAGAAGAGTGTATGCACAAAAATGATTGGCCAAAATGGAAAGATACCCTGAAGGCTGAATTAGATTCGCTTGAAAAATAAAATATTTTTGGACATGTAGTCCTAACCCTTAAAAGTATTAACCTTGTAGGTTATAAGTGGGTATTTGCAATAAAAAAAATGAGAAAATGAGATTGTGAGATATAAAGCAAGGCTGGTGGCACAAAGTTTTACACAAATATCAGGAGTTAATTATGAAGAAACGTATTCACCTGTAGTGGATACAATAACTCTTCGATTTTTAATCAGTCTCACAATCGCTGAGAACCTTCAAATACATCTCATGGATGTTGTCACATCCTATTTGTTTGAATCACTCGATAATGATATCTATATGAAAGTCCCTGAAGGATTAAAAATGCCTGAAGCATTTAAATCAAAACCTCAAAAAATGTATTCTATAAAGTTAAAATGATCATTGTATGGACTAAAACAGTCAGGTCGAATGTGGTATAATCGACTCAGTGAATATCTCATAAAAGAAGGATATAAATCTAATGTAATTAGTCCATGTGTTTTTATTAAACGATCAATCTCGAGTTTTATAATTATTGCAGTATATGTTGATGACCTGAATACTATTCGGTCTCCTAAAGAGATCGAAAAGACTGAAAAATTATTAAATAATGAATTTAAAATGAAAGATTTTTGTGTAACAAAGTTGTGTCTCGGCCTGCAGATCGAGCATTTGCATAATGGTATCTTTGTCCATCAATCAAACTACATCCAGAAGATGTTGAAACATTTTAATATGGATAAAACTCATCATCTAAATACACCAATGTTTGTTCGATCACTTGATGTGAAGAAGTATCCTTATCGGCCCCAAGAAAATAATGAAAAAACTCTTGGTCCTGAAGTACCATACTTAAGCGCAATTGGGGCTTTGATGTATCTTACTAATAATACGAGACCTGATATTTCTTTTTATATAAATGTATTAGCAATATATAGTTTTGATCCAACACGCCGACATTGGAACGTAATCAAACATATATTATGTTACCTTTGTGGGACGTGTGATATGAGACTATTTTATCGAAAAAATACAAAATCCAAACTAGTTGGATATGTAGATGCAGGATATTTATCAAATCTACATAAAGCTCGGTCACAATTCGGATATGTATTTACATATGGCGGCACTGTAATTTCATGGCGATCGACAAAGCAAACATTGGTAGCAATATCATCAAATCATGCCGAATTAATTGCTCTTTATGTTGCTGTACGAGAATATGTATGATTAAGATCCATGATCCAACACATCTAAGAGGAATGCGGTGTCGAGTTAGTCAGAGAAAACCCGACGATGATATACGAAGATAATGCTGCATGCATTGCTCAAATCAAAGAAGTATATATCAAATATGAAATAACTATGCACATCTCACCGAAGTTCTTCTCAACACATGATTTACGGAATAATGGTTTGATAAATATTTGTCAAATCAAATTAAGTAATAATTTGGCGGACTTATTCACAAAATTCTTGCCAAAAAATATTTTTGAGCAGCTTTCACATAAGATTGACATTTACCGCTTAAAAGATGTACATTAAAATGAGGGGGAATATTATACACGTTGCACTCTTTTTCCCTTCACTAAGTTTTATCCCGTTGGGTTTTCTTAGTAAGATTTTTAATGAGGCAACATAACTGATCTAGAAGTATCAGTTAAATCAAGTTGGTATTGAAGTACTAAAATTTAATATTTGTCCAGTAGTACAATATTAATAGTGTATAATATAAGGTAAAAAATCTAAGGGGGAGTGTTATAAAATATTAATGATAGATGTTTCACCTCATCCACCTCCTCTCATAATGATAGATGTTTTTCATTATATTTATCTCCTCCTTAATTCTGGATTTAATTTTGTATTAATTTTCTTCTTTATTACATGATGTGTTCTTTAGTCTATAAATAGAGGCTTGTATGTTGTTGATGGTGGTACATCTCCAGAAGAGATAATATAGAAATAAGATTTTAGCCTCTCATAAATTTTATCTTCTATCTTTATTTTATAACTATTTTTTCACTATCATTATTTATTGTTCTCAATTATTTTATTTTTACACTATTCTATACAAAATACAAATGTACCATTCAAAATTTGTTAATGGTTATGATGCATAGCTACGGATAGGGTATTGAGATCCTCATCTCATCAGCCTTGAAAATATTAAATTCAGATCAAATGGAAAGGTTTATCAAGATTCTTGTCACCACTAAAGGAAATAAGTAAACTAACTAACAAACTTTAATTAAATGTTTGCCATGTGTCGGTATGGAAGATGACGCATTTAATTAGAATGTAAGCAAAATTAATATCGATAAAATAATAAATTTGCATTCTAATTGCTTAATTCTAAATGAGAAATTTTTTTATCCTAATAAAAATCTTCAAAATCTATCTCGTTTTCTCTTTTAACTTTTTATTTTTAGCAATATTTTTATTCTCAAATTTGTCCTCAACTATTTTCTCTTCTAATTTTTTATTTTTTAATAATATTTTTATTTTTGACATTTTTTGCATTCCATGATGAGATATGAACACTCCAGTGACTAAGTATAAATATCTCATTGATTAGTTATGAACAATGTCCGTTTCAAGTATAAATATCCATATCACTATTTTCATATATATTTTTCCAATAAGGGACTAGATGCGTAGGATGTAAAGCGTTCATTATTATCAATAATGAATTTTAGTCCGCTCGAAATATTTACATCTATTATCATAGATATTCATATTTGTTATCATTGGTAATCATATTGAAAATAAAATATGTTCATAACTACTCTGTGTGTTAAAAAAAATTAGAGAATTTTAGTACGTATTTAATTTCAAAATATCAGTAGATTATTTTATACATGCTTAATTGGTGATTAGAGCGATCACTGAAAAGATGTATATTTATGAATTATTTTATGTCCTATCGAGGGTGAGTATACCTTTATAAAGAGGTGTTTTTACTAAAACTTAAAGGCGCTCATATCTACTATAGTTAATGTGTTTCATATACTTGCCCGGGTCAAACCCGAGCCGACAAATTTAGGCTCTCGCATGATCTGACCCGTGCCGAGGCAAAACTCGACCATGATCCAACCACGGGTTGGCCATTATTTCCCAAAAAGAGCTCGTCTATAGCCCCCCCAATCATAGTGAATTCTCATTCCCGCTGAGCTAAAAAAACTTCACAAATGTGGTTCTTTTTCCTTTGAGTCGTTCGAACAATGATCAAGACTCCTCATTTCATAATATAAATTCATGTGCATCAAAACTCATATTTATACTCCCCACTGTTAGTGTTGTAGTGATTTAGTAGCCAATCATTGGATGATTGCATTTAGTTTCATGCAAAAGGATGATATATTTGATATTTCATTTGTTCCTTGAGTATTCATTATTTATATTTTGAGTTGGACTTCAAATGTGAAACATATATATATATATATAAATATTATAATGAAAACTCTAAAAGTCCCTAATCCATTAATTACCTAGGAACAATAATCAACGTAAATGGATTAGTGTGTAAGTTAAGTGTTGATCGTGTTTCACAGATCACTCGATAAGGGGTTATCGGCTAAATTACACAAATAGCATGTTGGACATGTTATTGGACATGACCCATGTTGAAATACTATAAATATTATGTTTGATGTCATTAGTATTTCATTTGGATGCTAATTCTTAGGTTGAGACAAATGATCTTCTTATACATCTGATTTATATTTGTGGATATCGTCTAACGTTGTCCGTAACTGACAGCCATAAGGGCTTTATCTCGGTGTACGTCTTTTGTATGAAGGGGATGCATGAGTCAAGAACACCGATGTCTCTCTCGTTTGTCAACGGGAGTGATGATATCCGACTAGGTGCACATAGTATACGAATGCATTGCAAAGGATGACATGATCTTGCCTTGCAACATTCGGGATATCGTAGGACATAGAATAAGCATGAGGCAATTGTCGTTGCCTAGGATCGGGATATAAGTACCGCACTCATATCTGAATTATTTAGGGTTTGCGATGCATATTGCTGGGTGCCACTCACAATCTATGAGATTAAAGGGTTTAATCTCATTGCTAAATAATTTGGGTCCCAAAGGGTCACACCGCAAAAGGATTGTGCCTCTATTCGTTCCTTGATCATTTAATATGTTGGACATATTAAATTGAGTCTTAAACATGAGATATATAGTCGTAGGCTAAAAATATGAAAGCGATGCAAAGACAGCCCGGTTCAGCCCCATTCGACTTCCATTCGGCCCAAATACCCATAGTGTAAGACACCTCACTATTCTGAACGCATGAAGCCCAACGAGGGCGCCTACACTTGGTGTCTTTGCGGGTACCGGTGCGAATCGAGCAAGAAGGAGACTACCCCGAGCCTCCCCGAAGACTCACGCATCAAAGTTACAATAATTTAGTCTAGATCTATGATTTTGGTTCAGTTTTATCACATGCAAGATCCTTGTTTGAATTGTGCACCGAAAAATCAAAAATTCCGCATGTTCGTGTACTTGCTTGTTCAAACTAAATTCCAGCACCCACAACCATTCATATTATAAAATTAAAAAAGTCACTCCAACAGATTCGAACTAACCCGGCCCGATTCCCACTAACCTGGCCCAACCTGCCGACCCGTTTGACCCATGGTCCTAGGATGGGTCGCGGTCAGCTTCCCCTAATAAATTTATCCTAATCCGACCCATCTAACCCGTTGGACCGTTTAAATTTGGACCATCTCACCCCGACCCAACCCATTTGGAAAACACTGACTATAGTTGTGTTAAGAAATTGGGGATTCTAAAATGAGAACCCTCATAATAAGTTTTTGTTATTGGTTAAACTAGTAGGGAATCCGCTCATTGTGCGAACCCTCATAATTTAAAAATATATATTTTAACACTAATATGATTTTAACTAAATGATATATTTTAATTAAATAAATTTTATGTCTAAATCAATTATAAAACTCTGAAATTTTTTATAAATTAATTTTCATTATTTTATAAAAAAATGATTTAAAAAATATTTTATTTCTTTTCTAAATATGATTATACAATGCATATTTTTTTAATATAACTTAAGACTATTTGATGTTTAATTTATTTAATATATAATTTTATTATAAAATAATTATATCTAGCATAAATTTTATTATAAATAAATAATATATTTTACTTAGATATAATTTATATCTAAATTAATTATAAAGGCTCTTAAATTTTTAAATAAATTTAATTGATTATTTCATATAAGATAATTTATAATATATAATATTTTTTTGAATAAGGTTGTACAATGAATAGTTTTTTATGTATAATAAAAATTAATAATAGTTGATGTTTAAATTATTTGATATATAACTTTTTTTAGACCTTATATAAATGCATGGTAAAAAGATAATAAACAAAATGAAAAGAAAATTTGAGTTTGACTAAAATTTGAACACTTGCTTTTAATAAAATCAATTAATCTTAATCCTATATTAAAATATAAATATTTCAATCATTATACATTATCTGATAATTTTAATGGATAAATTCAGCTCATATACTTTTCATAATATAGTACAACATAGAATATATATATATAGTAAAGATACCGTGAGCTAGAGTGTTAAAATAACCTGTCCGGTTAGACCCGACCCGTCCGACCCGTGGCCGCGACCCGCCCCAACCCGACCCGTGCTCAAACCCGTCAGACCCGTAACCTATTAGAACCGGCGGGTCTAGCACGGGCGCGGCCAAAAAAATTTGAAAAAAACTCGTGCTAGACCCGACCTATTTTAGACCTGTCCCGACCCGACCCGACCTGTCCAACCCGTGATAACCAGTGCCCAACCCACCCCGACCCGTCTCGAGAAATCCGAGAATCCAACCCGTCCGACCCGACCCATTTTACCTGTTAAACCTGACCCACTTTACCCGTTAAACCCGCTAAAATTAAAAAAAAAATTCAAAAAAATTCAAAAAAATTCAAAAAAAATTAAAAATCATAATTCAATTTTTCCCCTATAAATACCACCTCATTTCATCTCATATCCTCACACAAACAACTTCACTCTATCTCTCTTCTCAATTCTCCAAACCAAACTCTCTCTCGTTAATTCGTTAATCATTAGATATTAGCAATTCTCTAATTATATTATTATAGTAATTTTATTACATTATCTAGAAAAAAATTAAAAATATTTATATTAGTGTTATTTAGTTATTATTGTCAATTTAGCATTCGAATAATGGAATTGTAAGTTTGTGGTTCTCAAATACTCAACTAATCAATATTTGGTATTTGAGAAATGCCTTCCTAATATATATTTACAGAAGTTAGTCTTTATTCTTGTACGGGAAAAAAATATATAAACTTTATCATTGCATACTCAATGAATTATTTATCTAAAGGAGTTTGATAGCTGTCTCCGCGATTCATCCCATGTAAAATTCCCAAAGGCTTAAACGACATCAACCAGTGACTTTGACTTTTCATGTTTCGATGTGTTGGCGCTTGGCCTACTGGGCGCCCTTTCTCTGCGGAGATTTCATGTGTAGAGATATCTACAGTAAATTTAAACGGTTCATTTTAATAAACAATTCATTTTAATGTGGACGGCTGTGAGAATGTTCAAAAATAATTTTTGATGCACATATGATTTATTATTATTAAATCATAACCGTTGATCGTTAATCGTTAATCGTTAATCGTTAATCGTTGATCAGATGGTTTACGATAAAAAAATCGCACGACTCTGCAGAGAAAATCTCCGTAGAGGATACTGATTATGGCCTGCTAGCTATTTATACTAATTATATTGTTTTCTATTTATATTTAACTAATGGACTATTCTTTTTTGCTATGATTGACACCTTTGTTTCCATAAAAAAACTACTTTGTTTTCATCCAACTAGTTATTTAAGTTTTTTTTATTATGACAATGATTTTATTAAAAATATTTATTCTCACGTTATATCTCAAATGTTGTCCGCATACACAATCAATTCGATGCAGTAGTATGAGACTCAACCGTTATCATTATTAAATGTTTGACATTATTTATATCAAGCAAACAAGTTACTAATATATACTAGCTAGATGGTATTTAACAACTTGATATGAAGATTCATCTTAAACGGCTCAGGGTGTTAAATTATGCTCTTGTTTTTAGCTATTTATAATCATACTTTTACTATTTATATTTCATGTGATATCTCTTAATATTTAATGTTGAATGAGGTTTAGCGACTTGTTTGAAATATTTTGTTAAAACTAAAGAAATGATCGATGTGTTGGATTTGCGCTATTTATACACACTGAACATATTATTTATATAATTTTTACAACTTATTCAGATATATTATAATATTTTTTCTAAATGATGTACAACATCAATTGAATTATTTATAATTCTTAAATACAATATTTATACTATTGAACTAGTTATTAGTAGCAATGAGTTAACCAAACAGTTCTATCATTTATATCATCTTCATGTTTAAATTAAATCTAACTAGATAGAAAGAAATAGACATAACCAGTTAGGAAAAAAGATTTAATTTGAAGATTTAGTTTTTTAAACAGAGTTTGTTTGGAAACAAAAGAATATCATGAGAAACTAATTTCTTGCTAGGAATTTTTTTAAAGAAGTAATAAATCGTTAAAAAATAAGTGTAAAAATTTATGCATAAGTTATTCGATCTAAAATCCAAATTCAATAAAAGAATGAAAGATGAATTATCATCATATACTAAAAAGACTACAAGAAAGTTAAATAAAATATAACTAAGGCTACCATAAAATAAAAAATATATATAATGTAATATAAATTATATATATATAAAAAGCCTACATAAGATAATAAGCGGATTGAAAAAAGATCTTGTGTAAAGTTTTAGTTTTTTAATATGTGTAAATACTCTTCGTTTTTCGTTTTGAAGAGCGGTTAGCGAAATGAAGAAAAATAGTCAGAGAAGAACAATAAAATTCACATATTCCACAGACAAATAAAATATATTAATAGAAGTTATAGAACCATTCAAAAACAAAATCATGCAAAGAAAATGAAGACCAATAATTGTTTGTGTCAATGAAGAGATGATTTAGTAAAAGGAATGACGGTTTTGTAGGAGAGCATATAACGGTCATTAATTATCTTTTTGTTCCTTTCACGGAGAGAATGTTTCAGTGTTTTAAATTTAATTACTATAACTGAAAAGTATTAACTAAAATATACAACCCAAAATAGAAAAAAAAAAGTTTGGGACGGCGACTGGAGATGGTCGGGTTGAAACGCTTGATAAACATATTTATCAAATCAAAAAATATATATAATACTTAACTTGAGTCCAATTAAAGTTGGTCACTACTCACTAACATGGCGATTCGCGACCACTTGGGTAATTTCCCATAAATAAATTCCACTCTTTTGTGTTGGGATGCAAATTGGTCTTTCGTTCCCTTCCCCACCTTTATTATTTCTACGACGACCAATCAACAAACCGCGCCTTTTCTCGCAAACCCTACACGAGTCTTGTTCGACATCACATCTTTTGTTATAGAGAACGCGATTTGACCTCTCTCTTTCCATCAAATTCCCTCATGATTTAATCTGGTAAAACCGGAATCGTTCAAGTTGCGCGGAGGAGAAGAAAGAGAAGCGATTTTCTAACTGGGAAAAGGAAGACCGAGTATGGTGAGAGGGAAGACACAGCTGAAACGAATTGAGAATTCTACTAGCCGGCAGGTGACATTCTCCAAGCGTCGCAATGGGCTGCTGAAGAAAGCGCACGAGCTCTCCGTTTTGTGTAGTGCTGAAGTGGCTGCGATTGTTTTCTCCTCAAAGGGGAAGCTTTCTGAGTACTCAAGCAAAAGGTACGTACTGATAGTATTTTGTATTGCTTTTTCTACAATTAGATCGGGTTGAATACTTGATTTGTGCAGTTATAGTTCATTTTTCCCCTTCTTTTATTAATTTTTTGAATGAGATTTGTTATTGCTTTTATTATTTATTTTTCCGAAATTGAGCTTGAGTACGACCATCGGCCATCGTTCAAAAACTTTGTCGTACAAGGAGTCACGAAGCTACTAAATAGTGTTTTTGGCTTTTACTATTTTCGTCCTATAGGTTACCATTGATAGAAATTTTAGCAGTTATCAAATGGAAATTATAAAAGGAAATGTAAAAGAGGAAAGCATGGTTTGAGGACGAAGCTACAAATCATAGACTTCCACTTTTAGCGAGACAAGAGCAAAAAAATAAAAAAAGCTTGAATATTTAATGTACCAAACTATGTTAAATAAATTAAAGCCTGTCTAAAAGTATTTGATATGATATGATATGATCTAGGCTTAGGTTTTTATACATTAAAGTGCTTTTTTAGGTGGTGTCATACTTAATTCTTCTCCTATGATTAAAAATGGAGAGGAGAAATATATGGTGCGGTGATAACAATATATATATATAGAGAGAGAGAGTAGAAACGATAATATTATCACGCATAGAGAAGAAAAAAAATATTTTTTTTGCTCAATCATGTAATAATGGACTGTCTGTATATAACTGTATCATATGCATATAAGTTGACTCCAAAACTATACATATGGCTACACTATATCTAAAACTCTATCATATGCTAAATAATTTTAATCGGATGAATAAACTTTGTACTTGCAAGGCCGAGTGATCATGCTCACTGGAATATTATGCTAATGCTAGAAGATTAATTCTTGAGCTGAATAATGAGTCTATATAGGGCCTGTCCATTTTAATTTCTGAACAATTGCTAGCAATTTCATTATTTATCACCTATTATCTACCTACGGCAGTTGGTGCACATGCCCCAGCTTCTTCACTCACATTCTTTTTTACTGGAAATTTCATCAAATTGACTTAAAAAATGAAAATTACCTGACGCCAAAATACTTTATAGTAAGTTCTTGTTCATATAATTTGAAGAGGATTGTGAAATCTTAATAAAATTTTATAAGGCTTACAAACAAATTAATTTAATTGAAGCTGTCCAAAAGTACATAGGTAAAACATTTATAGTAGCTGTTCATTAAAGAGGGCAGACTACCAGTTTCTCATATTGAATGATGGTTCGAATCCATACATATTTATCTGCAAAATATGTGCATGGTCTCATAATAACTTGATAAAGCTAGCAAAAAATAGATATAACAGGGTTGAAGAATACGGTATTTTGTTCTATCAAGTAAAAATAACATTGGAGTCAGAATCTGAAAAGCATTAATTCTTCTATAAATTAGGCTTCTTGATTGGTTTCACTGCCATTAATTGCTCCTGTGATTTGGCACTACAACGTCATTTGCTTATATATGGTTGGGCAACTATTTGGATGAAAATGCTGTTACTTTGCTATCTAAAAGAAAAATATATGAATCAAGGCTTGCCATTCTTTGTAAGTACCTAATAGTTAAATTAGTCCATACATCTTTGCTCCTGCTGTTCTTTTGAAAATATAGTTTATGCAGCTGACTTGTAGTTTTTTCCCTATGATTTGCTCCCCATAAGTTAATATGAGTAATCAGTAAATCATCAATGTTGGCGTGCCTAAACAATATTGTTACTTTCTGCTGTAATTAGTAGCATGAACATCACTGGCATTTCCTGTAAACTAGCTTTGCACATGATTTCTAGCTGAGCTAATGACACTGTTCGCAATAAATGGTCAAATAAGAAAAAAAATAGCAGGCATTATCTAAATTAAATTATATTGAATATCTCATTGCTAAATTGTTGATTTTTTAATGTAGTCAAAATTTTGTCACAGTCAGTGAAGTTTTGTCCATATATACATCTTTAACTCATGACACCTATTGCTTTGGTACTCTAATATTGTCTGAATTCCACCTTTAGTTTTATCGAGTTATCCATGGAGTTCCTTGCTGTTCTCCTGCTGTAATAAATTTTTGATTGAGTAAAAAATTTACAAACTTGAAGTTACCATATTCATATATTATAGTTGTATATGTATAAATCGGTTTTGGAATAAACTGGATCACGGATTGAGGCTCATACACCCATAGAATATAATAAATCTGATCCAGATACAAGTTATAAATTTATGCACATGGAGTTATGTAAGTTTATTGAATACAACAGGACTATATGGAAATCTTAAAATACTTTGTGAAGACATTCACAAGCACTAATTTTTGAAATATTTCAACAAATACCATACGCTTAAGTTGTTATACAATACAGACCCCACTTTGACATATTATTACTTTGCAAAATATCGTTATATTGTTAATTGCTTTGTGATGGTACAGGTTTTACTAATTATTTTCATAATAATAGGACAAAAATTGGGAGTTATTCCCTATAAAAGTTATTGAATCAAATGAATAGAAGTATAGAATAATTTTCTATTGAACCAAACAATCGAGAAAGATTTCATTAGTGCTATATACATCACAATTTCCATGACGTTGGGATAGTTGAATGCATCACAATATTTTTAGAGTAAACTGCAGCATCTTTTAATTCTTCACATTCTAAATTAGTATAATTTCTCTTTTGTTCAACTTCTTGTAGTGTGCCTGAAACTATTGAGCACTATAGTTCATATACAAAAGAAAATGGCAACAGCAAAACTGAGCAACAGGACGTGCAGGTATTGGATAACTTATTCAATTCAAACTGATATGGTTATGTACCTGAATCTGGTACAATGTATTCACATGACCAGATATATGGTTGAAATTAGTATTCTAAGCCTAAAGAAAACTTTTGTTGAATCATAAATTCAAATCAATTGTTACTCTCTCCATCACAAGAAATACATACAGAGAATCAACTTGCTCCCTGTAAGAGTGCATCCTTCTTTCTTCTTTTGTAATTTGCAAATGCATTGTCTGTAGAGTGAAACCTGGAAGAAAAAACAAGAACTGGAATCTTTGGAATTGCATGGAGCCTTGAGAAGTAGGAATCTGATGTACAGTTTAGACTGAATGCATCTCTTACAGCCGGAACAACTCAGAAAATAAAGTTAAAGTCAAAATTAAAGAGTGAAACCAAGCTAACTAGGATAAATTTGAAACAAAATTAAAGAGCATAAAGTTCGGTTGGGAGTAGTAAACTCTAAATTCTGATTCTGAAGGATTAAGAACACGAGAATCCGACCATTTCGAGAAATCTCATGCCGAACTTGAACCAACAGCAGCACCAAGGAAGAACACATGTCAAAGGCACAACTCAAGATGAACTAGAGCTCTAATAGCTCGGGAACATCAGGGAGTTCGGGATGAAACCCTTGCCCTGATAATAAAAATGACACTTCTGACATCTGCCGCATGTGTTAGAGATAGCTGATGGAAGCAGCAATGAAGTTGACAGAAGTATGGCTAAATAATTAATGCTAATGTATAGTTAGAATAGTTAGGATTAGATTGATTGTATATGTTTGCAGGTACATTAATGACACTGAGCACTATAAATAGATGAGTAGTGTAGTGTAGAAATAAGAGAGAGAATAAAGAGAAAACACTTTGTAAACACAGTTGAGTTAAAGAAAATAGCTTTCGGAGCACTCTCTTTCTTCTCACAGATCTAGTAAGTTATTTCATTCTCATTTTAATTCAGTTCTGAACACTTGTGTCAGACCTCGGGATAGTATTTTTAGTTAAAATAATTTGAGATATACCTTGAGATAATCCAATTCAGGATAAATAGTTAAAAATAACAAATTATTATCAGAACTTATGGCTGGTTTCGGGAACAGTTCACTCAACACGTCGATGCCCAAATTGACGAAATTGAACTATGACAACTGGAACATCCAGATTAGAGTCATGCTAGGAGCGCAGGATGTGTGAGATATAGTCGAGACCGGGTATATTGAACCCGAGAATGTCGCACTCCTGACTGTGCCGCAACTGAAGTTATCGAAGGAGAAAAGAGTAGCGGATAAGACGACACTCTACATCCTTTATCAGGGAGAAGATGAAGCCGGGTTTGAGAAGATTGCTGGAGCAACTTCATCAAAAGTGGCGTGAGAAATTCTGTTCACAGCATACAAAAGAACTGATCGGGTAAAATAAATTAGACTCCACACTCTACATTAAAGTACAGACAATAATAAATCAATTGAAGAGAAATGAAGAAAGTCTCTTGGAGCAGAGAGTGGTGGAGAAGATCTTAAGGTCACTGATCGACACATTCAAAAATATGGTCTGTGTGGTAGAGGAGTCAAAGGACTTGGCAGAGTTATCCGTTAATGAACTCGCCGACTCGCTCTTGGCATATGAGCGGAGAAAAAAGCTCAAGAAGAAAACAAACTCTTGAGATATCCCTCCAAGCTATTGTGGTTCTCGAAGAGAAAACGCTGTATGTGCATACGGCACAGCAGACACACAATCGAGGAGAGTCGAGCCAGTCAAGGCAGTCAAGCCCAACCTCGTAAGAATGAGGGAGAAACCAATAAGGCAAAAGAAAACCCGATGTAGATTGTTATAATTGCGGGAAGCACGTGTATTACACTCGGGATTACTGGGCAAAAAAGAAAATAGAAGACAAAGCCAACTACGTAGAGGTAGTGGAAGAAAAGGTGTTGCTGATGGCGCAAACTTCTTCGACCTTAGGGTGTGATACCGTGTGGTATCTTGACACAGGAGCCAACAATCACATGACCGGTCATAAGCACCTGTTTGCGGAGATGACTGAGCTGGGTGAAACAGTCTCGTTCGGAGACGCCTCCAAGGTGGAGGTTAAAGGAAAAGAAAATATAAAATTCCTCGAGAAGAAAAGAGAAATCGAGATGGTAGAAGAAATCTACTACATTTCGGAGATAAAGAGCAACATTTTGAGTGTGTGCTAATTAATGAAAAAAGGGTTTGAAATCTTCATGAAGAAGAAAACTCTACATTTAAAGGATAGCGAGGAAGAGCTATCGCTCGAGTTGAAATGAGGGAGAATAGAAAGTTTAAGTTGAACTTGCAAAGGATTAAAGAGAAATATCTCAAGACCAACAAGGAAGATGAAGCCTGATTACGGCACATGAGGTTCCGACATCTGGGGTATAGTAACTTCAAAGATTTAGTGAAGAAACAGTCAGTACAGGGGCTGTTGAATCTCGACTTTGAGAACAAGTTATGCGAAGGGTGCGTGATAGGGAAGCAGATGAGAAGGTAATTCGGGAAGTCTATGTTTTTAGCAACTAGACCACTCGAGTTGATCCATATCGATATTTGTGGTTCAATCACCTCAGACTCATTCAGTGAGAAGAAATACTTCATCACTTTGATCGATGACTATTTAAGAAAGTGCTGAGTGTACTTTCTCGAAAAGAAATCTAAAGCATTTGAGGCTTTCAAGAAGTTGAAGGTCATGGTTGAGACTTCTTGAAGGTCATGGTTGAGAAAACGACGAGAAAAAACATTCGGTCTTTGAGATCAGACAGAAGCGGTGAGTACATGTTCACCAAATTTAAGTCATATTGCTAGAATCATGAGATCCATAGGGTAGAAGAATGACACCTATTATGGGACATATAATGCATTACATGCATATTCTACCATCCAAAAACGCGGGGAAAACAGCTAGTATTATTTTGGAGAAAAGGAACTTGTTCTACAGTGGATTCTTCTGGATCTAGACCCTCTGAATCAAATTCCCTTTATCTATTTGGATTTGAGTCAAATTCATAAGAGTTTGAATTGTGTGATCTCCAATTATTGAGATTGGTAACCGACCCAAAGTAATTTGATTATAATTCAATTCATTGACCTTGCACAAGCCTTTTAAGCGTTACCTTTTTATGCTTCCCTAGATGATCCAACTCAACTAATATTCTGAGCTGTGACAATCACAGCCCATCTTGAGATAATACCTGATTGGATTTTATCCTTGGAGGGAAGGTGGGTCCGGCAAAGAAATTGAATTATATCGATTATGATAGTCTCATAATTAGACGCCATATTGACTTTTTTGGACTTCTATCGAATCGAGAAATAGCTTTGATTGCACTTTTTTATATATAAGGTACATTGATCTTTTTGAGTACCATCTCTATGCTCAAAACTCGGTCAATCAACTCCCAGAAAAGTTTCGTCATAGCCTAACTAACACCTTACACATCACAACAAAAGACATCACTGAGAGAAAGAACAGGATAATTCTCGACTTAGTGAGATTAATGATCAAAACTAAGGAAATATGAAAGGAATTTTGGGCAGAAACTGTGCAGTGTGCGGTATACATACAAAATCGATACCCACATGTATTTCTTAATAATAGAACCCCCAAGAACTCTGGAGCGGGCATAAACCTAATGTTGCACATCTCAAAGTATTCAGAAATATAGTATAATAAAGTAAGAAGTATGTCTTCATTGGACATAATGAGAAGTCCAAGTCATACAAACTCTATGATCCGATCGAGAAGAAGCTCGTGATCAATATAAATGTTGAGCTAAATGAAGAAGCTCGTTGGGACTAGAAGAATTAGCAGGAAGAGTTGTTAACTGAGGAAGTCGAGATGAGACTCCCAGTTTGAGATGTTGGAGCCTCAAGTTCGAGAAACTCCGAAGAAGACTTCAATTCAGGAAGCTCAGATGAAGCTGAGGTTGAACCGAGAAACCCAAGTTTTTTGGATCTTTAAGATCCCTATGAGATAAATGGTGAAGTGCACCCGGTATGTCTGTTAGCCGATACCGAGACTATCTCATTCGAGGATACAGTTTAAAATTTGAAATGAAAAACTGCTATGGATGAAGAGATAAAGACAATCGACAAGAATGAAACTTGGGAGATGATAGATTTGCCAAAAGGGCACAAATCAATTGGCGTCAAGTGGGTGTACAAGAAGAAAATGACCCCATAATGCACAATTGAGTGGCACATGGTGAGACTCATAGCCGAAGATTATTGACAAAAAATCGAGATCGACTATGACGAAGTGTTTGTCCCAGTAGCACGAATGAAGATAATTCGATTGCTGATCTTGCAAGCTGCACAGAATGAATGGTCAGTACATCAGATGGATGTGAAGTCTGTATTCTTGAATGGTGTACTCAAATAGGAGGTATATGTTGAACAACCCTTCAGGATGATGAGGTACTTTCTCGGTCTCAAGATAAAGCATGAGAAGTCAGAAATATTTGTAACTCAAGGAACATATGCTCGAAATTTTTTTTAAAAGTTCGGTATGAAAGATTACAACCAGATAGTAACACCGATGGAACTCGGTGTCAAGTTCTCAAAACTCAAAGGAGGAGAAGCTATGAATTCAAACAATTACTGGAGTATAATTGAAAGTCTGAGGTACCTGACTTGCACAAGTTAAAACAACAAGTTCCCTATCGAGATAGTATTTTGAGTTCAAAGAGTTCGAGATATACCTCGAGATAATCCATTTCGGAATAAATAGTTAAAAACAACAAGTTCCCTATTGATTAATTGGAGCTAAAACAAGTTAATTATGCCAGTAGTTAGTGGGTTTCACTCTTTATGTTATTTTATAATGAGTGGGGATTCATTGACAATGGGTTATTTTGACAACCTTGACAATGAACCTCTAAATAAATATAAAATAAATTTTAAAAATGGAAAAAAGTTTATAAATATGTTCTTCTACCTTCAGATTGATGATCATTCAAATTTCATGCAATTTCATTATCATTTGATAGTCCATCAAGGACCGTTAAATTGAAACTGTTGTAAATTGCATGAAAATTTGATGGTCTTTGATGGACTATCAAACGATAATGAAATTATATGAAAATTTAATGATCTTTGATGGACTATCAAACGATAATGAAATTGTATGAAATTTTAATGATCATCAATCTAAAGTTAGAAGAATACATCTATAATTTTTTTTATTTTTAAGATTTTTTTTTATATTTATTTAGAGATCCATTGTCAAAGTTATCAAAATAAACCGTTGTCAACTGATCCCTTCTCTTTTATAATATACTATGAAGTTTGCGCGTTAGATAACAAAAACTTCAATTTGTTCTGTAGCATTTAAGGGAAGAAGCCATACATTTGATTAAAACCATCGAGTATATGGAGGCTACCAAGAGGTATACATATTACTAGGGTCCCCTTTTACTATGTAGTTTCTTCTATCTTCTTTTTTTTTTTCCCTAAATTCAAGTTGCTGTAACTAAAGAGTAAATTGTTTCAGAAAGCTTGCTGGAGAAAATCTAGACGGATGCACAAAAGATGAATTGCTTGAATTAGAAAATAAGATTGAGAAGAGCTTACACAATGTCAGACTAGCTCAAGTGAGTTGCACGTGAAGTTCATTTTGTATATGAATTGTCTATATTTTCATTTTTTTTAGTTGGACCACTGAACTTTGACTTTTATCCAATAATATTTGGGCAGGCGCTCATCCTTCTGATCATGTTTTAGCAATAAAGTCTTTATTCCTAAATGAATTGGGATAGACTAGAAATGAAACCCAATCCGAAATCACAATAGATCTAGATTCTTAAATTGAAATTTTAGTTTCAATAGCTATATGCTCAAAATCATCATATTCAAACTTTACGATAGAAACCTTCTAGCTCGGTAGCTTTATCCTGGCATGAAATATCTTATAAGTAGTTGTTTTAAAAGCAGACAACTTTCATGTTTGTTGTGCAGTTGAAAATTGGTATTTGAACTTGTTAATCTCTCTTTAATTCTAGCAAACTGTTCACTATTTACTAGAAATATTACTGGATGAATTATATATGTTATGAAGTCTTTTCTTTGTTTTGTTATTTATAATCTAGAGCCGGCTATTAGAAGATCAAATAGAAATGCATAAAATGAAGGTACTTTTTTTAAACTTTTATATTGCCTAAAATTGGCACACCTTTATTTATAAGAATATTGATGTTATAATTATTTTGTGTTTTTTTTGAAGCAGAATGACTTGTTGAGTAAGGAGAATGAAGAACTGCGTAAAAAGGTGACAACATTTTTATGAGCTTTTCTTTTAAGATAGTAGGTTGTATGCCCCATAAATTTTCATTTGAGACAAAGTCAGTGCAGCTTTAAACAATCCTGCATTAATTTCTTGCTGGGTAGCAAAATATTGACCCCAGATTGTGGAGTTCTCATTCCTGCCTGATTCAAAGGACTGTTGCATCCAAAACTATATATGGAGAGAAGCAAATATCAAAATCATGGGTTCAAATCTTGATGAGAACCAATTGAAATTTGAGAGCTAAGATTTTATCTTTCTAACAGAAAAAAAAATTGGACTGAAATGCCAATTCCACCAAATTATTTCAGTTCCTTTTTTTTCTGAAAAAAAGAAGCTGACAGTGGCTTCCCACTTGAAAAGAATAAAGTCCAAAACAACAAATCTTATATCCCCGTGAAGTGTCCAAAACAACAAATCTTATAATCAAGTTACCTCACTGATCAGCATTTCTCATGAACCGTGAAGTGTCAATTGGCTCAACAGTATTTCATCCACTACTAGCTTTATCCAAAATGCACTGCACCAGGACTCTCAGATGTGTGTCTCCATCTACTGGTGAACGTCCTTGAGTTGAAATTCTTCCAAATCGCCAATGTCCCTAAAATGAAGCTTACAAGGCATTTCTTGTGTTCAGCCCGATTCCACCAAATCCTCATTGCTTGCGGAGTCTGGATCATCTCACGAGGCGGCACATTTCTTGTAATATAAACATGCTCCTTTCTACAGGAACTATGAATGTGATGGGGCGCATTGAATGTGAACAGGAACTTATGTTCAGAACACATATTAGCTGGAAATTTTTCATACTTTTATCTTACATAATATTCTTGCTAAAATAACCTCTTTTCCATTTCAGTTACTTCCACCAAACAAAAATAATTATGAAAACGAGGACAAGAGGGATGCTAATCTGGCACCTAACAGAGTTGATGTAAACTTGTCCCTTGGATTACCTGGTCAAAGTCATGAACTCGTCATTCAATCAAACTTGATTCCTGAGAATTCTGAATGATCAGAGAAGTGCAAAAGTCAATGCCATGTTGTTGTACTTAATTGTAGTAGAAGCTTATTATTGTATCACCCTGTTGGATGGGTGAAGGCCCTGCAATAAGAAGTTTGAAATAAGAGGAGGAGGGGGGGGGGGGGGGGGCTCCATAGTTTACCCTTGATACGGATAGGTTTCTTACCATAATAGAGACATGTTTGTAAACTACGGTGGTCGATGGGATGACAGCTCTGATTAAAAATTGCTACTTTGTGACATGCAATATCTATTCGGAAATATATATGTAGCTGCTGGTGTTCGAGGATTCATTGGTTATTCATTAATCTAATAATTTGACAAAACAAATATAATTTGGGATTTGATCATTAGAACACGATCTGAATTAGATATGAAGCATATGCTAAATGATAAAACTTGACGCAACTTTATTATTAATCAAATGGCTTAAACAGTGTGTTTTATATTCAAATATCTTAGATAAAATATCAACTAACACTTGGGTTAGAAGATAAAATGATATGCTATCAATTTATAAACTAAACAATGTCTTATGACGCCTTTACTGTTTTAAAAATTGTTTTAAGCTTTACGTTGGAAATGTAATGTCAAGATGATTCAAATATGATTGCAAGAAAAATTGCGTGTACATACTGTATATCACAATAAGGGAGATTAAATAAAACCGGTTACGCAGCAAATTTCATTGACAGTTTGTTGCTTTTATTTGGGTTCCTGTTTATAAAGAAGTATCGATCTAAGAATTTAAACGTTCGTGCATACATCATATTGTCTATGAATGAGGGATTTTGATCTTCAATAATTTCTGCTGACCTCAAGCTTGTATTCGTGTCTGGAACATTGTATTGTACTGTTTCTAAAAGTTTATTTTGAAAGTTCCTTGTTTTATGAACTGCCTAACATGGATTTTCCCTTTTTTATTCATCTTTTCATAATTTTTTTTATGAAACTAGTGTTGCTTGGGTTATCAGAGTTCATTGATTATAGTCAACAACTTATAGTGCACTTGAGAAAGTATTATCTTCTGAAGAAAAATGGTTCCGCTTAAATAAGCGCTCTTAACTGTCAAATTAAACCTCACTTTAATTGTTTAAGGACATGTTAGTGTGGATACCTCATTTGACATATATAAGTATTTTTAGGTGTTTGCTTGGTCAAACAGTTTTGAACTGATAAGGTTGTTTATGCAGGAATATATATTTCAGTTGATCTAAAAATTCGATAATCCGTGGCCTGTGTCCCATTGGGGTGCTGATCCATTGTTGCGCAGCATCATACAGTACAGTACGTGGTCCGTTCGATCACTTTGAGATACAATTAGTATGAATCTCAAAGATCGAATGGATTATGTGTTGTGCTGTACGATGCTGTGCAGGTGGGTCTTTACTTCAGCCCAATTATACCCTTTTAAGGGAAACTGATATATTTTTTTGTTTCCTTTTTTGTATTTTTTTTAATGCAAGCAATACAAAGAATTAATCCAATTTGTTTGTTTGAAAGAAGTGTACAACAGAGAAAATGAGAAAGTGGTAGCAGGGTCAATGGAATAAAAAATAATACCTAATAGACATAATTTTAACGAGGATAATAGCAGATCTAGTAAGTTGCTACTAGGTTTTGTCATTTTATCTCTCTCTGTAGAGTCACGCGGGTTCAAATTCCGAAAGAACATATAAAATATAATATAAGGAGCAGATTTCTCCTCCTGTGGTTAGGGGCTTGGGCTAATTAATATATGGGCTTTCCACTACTTTTTATTCATTGGGCCGTAATATAACTCTGCTTTTGATTCATTGGGCCGTTCCTTGAAAACACCATCGCAGTTCCAATGTCCAAAGAAAATAATCAGCATCATCGACCCCAAAAGAAAAAAAGCACCCTACTACCCGAGAAGTGAGTTGCACAAATCATTACTGACACGCTGGTGAGAAGAAGGATTCAAGGAACAAACAACTTGCGCAACCTGTTGACTAGCATCCTCTTGGACTGGCATTGTTTAATGATAAAGGAATTGAACTAGATCTGGAAGATCAACACCAACAAAAAATTCATGTTTAAGAAAAGGGATTAAGAACGACCAAAAACTAACTAGGAGAAGAGCAAACATGAGTATATGATAAAGAAAAGGGAAGTACCTTGATTCTTTGAGGAGGTTTGGAGCTGATGGGGTTTCCAACTTCACAGCCGACGTGACCAGAGGTGAAGGCAGCTTTTCCATAAAAAAAAATATGACGACCAATAAGAAGCAATTTATATAAAAGGTAATCAATTTAACATAATAAAAATATAGGGTTTAATTTAATGTAATATTACTATTTTTAGTTGGAATAATTCATAATTTAATATAATTATAAAAGTTTTTTGACAAAAAAAATAAATGGGATTCACTCTTAAAGTAAATGCGCCAGATTTTATTATAAATAATTATTAATAAAATAATATTATTAATAATAAGACTGATAACGGTTAAATTCTAAATATACGAATCGTACCGCGCCACCGCACCGGCGTGATTGAAACGCGCCATCGCTGGTGGCGCGTTTCCTTATTATATTGAAACGCGCCACACGCGTGGCGTTTCCCTCTTACATATAGCAAACGCGCAACATACCTGCTCTGTGTTGAGAGGAGAGAGAAAATTTGGTGCATTGGAGAAGAAAGAGAGAAAGAAAGAGGAAGGGTCCGTTTGGCACCCAATGGAATAGCAAAAAGTTGGAATAGAATAGCTATTCCGATTGCCAAACGAATTTTAGACTAAGTAGAAGAGTGCGGAATAGCGCTAATCCGGTATACCAACTTATAGGTGGAATACCGGATTAGCTCTCGTCGGAATAGCGATTATTGTTTGATTATATTATATTATATTATTATATTATGATTATGATTAAGATTTAGTATTATTATATTATTATATTATATTTATGATTATAATTTATTATTATATTAATATTATGATTATTATTTATTATTATTATTATCATTATATTATTATTATTAAATTATTATTATCATTATTATTATCATTATTGTTATTATATTATCGTTACCATTGATATTATTATATTATTTATTATTATTATAAATATAATTTTAATATTATATTATTATATTATGAATATAAATATAATTATTTTATTATTATATTATTATGATCAAGATTATTTATTATTATATTATTATATTATTATATTATTATATTATGATGATTATGATTATGATTATGATTATTTATTATTATTTTATTATATTGTATTATATTATTATATGTTGATTATAGTGATGATTAATTTATTATTATATTATTATAATTATAATTATTTATAATTATTTTTATGATTATGATTGTATTTTTATTATTATATTATTATATTATTATGATTATGGTTATATTATTATGATCATGATCATGATTATGATTATTATATTATAATTATATTATTAAAATTATGATTACTTATTATTATTATATTATTATAATTATGATTGTAATAATAATTTTTTATCATTATATTACTATATTATGATTATGTTTATATTTTTATTATATTACTATTATAATATTATTATTTATTATGATTATTTTTTAATACTTTATTATTATTTTATTATGTTGTATTATATTATTATATGTTGATTATAGTTATGATTAATTTATTATTATTATTATAATTATAATTATTTATAATTATTTTTATGATTATGATTATATTTTTATTATTATATTATTATGATTATGATTATGATTATATTATTATGATTATGACTATAATTATTATTATCATGATTATGATTATGATTATTATATTATTAAAATTATGATTATTTATTATTATATTATTATAATTATGATTGTAATTATAATTTTTTATTATTATATTACTATATTATGATTATGTTTATATTTTTATTATATTACTATTATAATATTATTATTTATTATAATTATTTTTTATTATTTTATTATTATTATTATCTTACTATTATGATTATTATTTTACTATTATTATAATCATCATCATTATTAGTATCATAATTATTCATATTTTAACTATTCTCGAGTAACAAACCGCCAAAACGATATTTTCGCTCTTCCGAATAGTTAAGAATACCACTCTTCTACCACTCTTCCAAAAAAATACTATTCTATCACTCTTCCAAAATTACCACTCTTCCAAAGCTATTCCTTGATTTGCCAAACGGACCCGAAGAGAAGAGAAGAGAAGAGAAGGAAAGAAAAAGGAAGAGAAGAGGAGGAAAAAACGTACGAGTGCATTTTTGTGTTTGGAATTGCAATTAAAGGTAATTTTATATAAATATAATTTAATTGTGTAGATTAATTGTGTAGACCAAAGAATGTATCGCAATAGCGACCAAAGAATGGGATTCGCAAAGACGGCCAAAGATTATGATCCAAATTTCAGATGGTTATCCTTCCGGCCTGGAGAGTCATCGCATATTCGGGATGATGTTTGCAGAGCTCGTACGCCCACGAGATTTCACTCCACTTGCTCATGGTCGGGAGTAGCGTGACGTTCATCCACCTTCTCGATATACACCTAGCGTGGTTAGTTGTTTGTTCTACAACTTAGTAAATATTAATTGTTTAAAAAAAATAATCAGCTCACTGATATACCGTCTTTATTTTTACAGACACGTCCGAGAGCACGTCGATATGTTAGGCGTCGTCAGGAGTAGTTTATATGTTGTTTTTTTTTATTATGGATATTGTTTTTTTTTTGTATTATTTTATTATGGAGTTTCTATGTTGTTTTTTTATTGTTGTATTATTTGTTTTATTGTGGTTATATTTTATTATGGAGTTTCTGCTTAAATACAACATATTTTCTGCTTAAATACAACATACCCTTACTTAAATACAACACACATATAGTACGAAAAAAATAAAACATACATCATTTTTTTCCTCCGTGCGAAAAAATTTAAGATTCTACCTCCAAAATTATTTCCTCTAGCACCCCTAGTTGAAGCATTGACAGCTTGTCTTTCTTGATCATGACCAGTTGAGAATCTCGTTGATTGCAAGGCATCTCGAGAAGTTTGAGTTATTCTGTTGTTATCTCTTGGATCATAACTAGTTGAGTGTCTCGCTGATTGCAAGGCATGTCGAGAAGTTTGAGTTATTCTGTTGTTATCTCTTGGATCATAACTAGTTGAGTGTCTCGATGATTGCAAAGTATTTCGAGAAGTTTGGGTTCTTCTTTGTTGTGGGACTTGAAGCCCTACTCCTATGCCGTCCCGATTGTAATGTATCCATTGGAAGTGGGTCACGACTCATTTCATCTCTTCGAGATGACCCACCTTCAGAAGACTGTATATTTCTCGTTCTACCTCGACACAGTATCCCGCCCTCCATCTCATCCATTATCATTCGACGTCTAACCTTCGCACGCCGACCAATTTTTATCGCTTCTTTATCCGGTATTATAGTTTCTCCAAGATATGGCGGCCAAACTTGTTGATCACCGTAACAATGAAATTGTCCGGACCAAGTATTCAGTAGGTGAGCTGTATTGTATCGCTCATCTATGAAACCGTACACATCAAAGTTTCTATGTTGGCATACAAGAATTACGTGAGAGCGGGTATCCCGATCAACTTGAGGTTTTTGACAATCACACGTGCAATGCGGTTTCGCAATTGTGGGTCATCTCGAGTGCGTCGTTCACTCGAAATTGTAACAGTGTACTTGAACGGTCCATACCCTCCACTCTCGATCCTCTCACCAAGCACATGAACCTCATATTCTCCTCGAGCAGTTCCGAGTGGAATTACGTTCATACGAGCTGTAATTATTGAAATAAATACAAAAGGTATCACGATATGTTCAAATTTTGTAAAATATAGTAAAATAATATCAACACGAACCCGCTTTGTCGTCACGTTTTGCCAAGATGTCATCAATTTTTTTGGCCATTGCTTGCATGCTCTATGCGGGTTCATTGCTTCCATTTCCCTCTTATCGAACCATTTAGCACATTTATACCATGTTCCCACCACAATTGCTTTAAACCGGTAAAGTTCGTTCAACTCAAGAAGACGCTATTCGAGCTTCGAACCATTCTTTGGTCATTATACCCCATCGATGTCCTCCATCATACGTTTGTGCCTTACGAAGCAAAATTAGGAGGTTCTTTATCATCATTTTCTAATCTTCTCGCCGACTTTTTTTAAAAAATCATAAGCTTTTCTATTTGATTTCCTCAAAATTCGCCATCTTTCTACGAAACAACGCGGTTTTTTTTTGTTCGCTAGTCTTCTTCGGAAATCATCTCTGAGATTATCTTCTTTCTTTCCAGTTTTTCCGGTTTCCTTATATAAATTCTCTCGACGTGTTGCATGCAATACCGGTGTACCGCCTCTCCATGTTGTACAGATCATCTCAAATGCGGTCGCTCGAAAACTCCCTTTATTCCCCTATGACGGTCGGATATAACACATATTTTCATATTACATTGGATCACTTCATTACGGATCCATCGCATGAACCAACCCCAATTGTCCACATTTTCTCGCATTCACGATTCCAAATGCTAGAGGAATGATTTTATTCTCTGCATCGTATCCACACGCCATCAATAATCTACCCTTATAACGGCCCGATAAGAATCCAGCGTCAATGGTTATAACGGGTCTTAAATGTTTAAACGCTGCAATACACGGTCCATAAGCCCAAACTATGGATTTAAACATTTTTACATTATTATCCGAAGTATCACACGTCAATAATTTAAATTTTGTACCCGAAGTAGTCCGAGCAATCGCTCCAATATCTCGTGGAAGCAATGTATATGATCCTTCCCAAGTGCCAAATAATTATTCAATTGCTCTTTCTCGGCCACGCCAAAGTTTACCGTACGTCGGTGCCACACCGGGATATTTTGTTTCTATAATCATACCGATTTGTTGAACTGTTAGAGATAGATCCTTCTTTAAATGTTGTCGAACACATCCTGCAATCAAATTAGATGTGAGTTGTAAGTGTTTGCGGTTTCCTGGTGGTCTTCTACAGTTGTGGGGGTTTTTATTTGTGACGATCCTCCATGTGGTCGAGCCCTCTTCAGGTCTAGCGTATAATCTCCAAGGACAACTATCTTCTTTGCATTTCATAATAAGTCGTGTTTTACAACTTTCTTGTACCCAACATTGAACGTTTTTCCTAACACTCCAATCACAAATTACCCAATTTAAAGCCGATTTAGAAGCAAATATTCTATTTTCAGCTAACTCATCATCGAGTCCTAAAAGATATTCATTCGCGCCTAAACGGTCAAACATCTCAAAATTATTTAATGCTTCTACGGGATGGTGTCTCTCGGTCGTCCGTAACTAACAATGTGGTATCGCATCTCTCGAATTTCCTCATCTTCAGATTTATCGATAGAAAAATCTGACTGCTCAGTGTAATTCTCTCCTGTTTCTTCTTCATTTGAATAATACAGACCGCCATCATCTTGCTCATCCTGATCATCACTTAATTCCATTATCGTTGGATCAACACTACTTCTGTCATCATTATTATCACTAAATTACACCATTTACGTAGTACTACTACTACCGCCAAAAAAATTATATAGTGGCACCGCTGGGTTTGGTTGTTGATAAATTATATTGTTACTGCAAATAGCTGGATACGGATATAAATTGGTTTGATCGTAGGTAGGATAGGAATTGGTTCGATCGTAGGTTTGATAGGAATTGGTTTGATCATAGGTTTGATAGGAATTGGTTTGATCGTAGGTTTGATAGGAATTGGTTTGATCGTGGGTTGGATAGGAATTGGTTTGATCGTGGGTTGGATAGGAATTGGTTTGATCGTAGGTTTGATCGTAGGTTTGATAGGAATTGGTTTGATCGTGGGTTGGATAGGAATTGGTTTGATCGTGGGTTGGATAGGAATTGGTTTGATCGTAGGTTTGATAGGAATTGGTTTGATCGTAGGTTTGATAGGAATTGGTTTGATCGTGGGTTGGATAGGAATTGGTTTCATTCTCGGTTTGGAAATATTCCCATCAAAAATTTATTGCACGCTTTGTTGTTACTCGAAGATAATTTTCTTCATCGGGATTATAATTTAAATCCGGTAGCATTTTGAAGAAATTGGATGTTTGTTGAAATTGGATGTTTGTTGTTTTTGTGGATGTGAGAAATGAACTGGGTGGCGGTATTTATAGCAAACATAGGCGCCATTAGCGTGGCGTGTTAGAGAAACGCACTGATCGCCATGCTTGCGTTTAAAAGACGCCACGCCATTATGCTGGCATTAAGCATTTGATTCGTATTTTTAGAATTTAACCGTTCTCACTCTTATTATTAATAATATTATTTTAGTAATAATTATTTATAATAAAACAAGCTAAATGCGCCAATGTTCGTGATGATGTCAAGCTGATTGCGTAAGATATAACTGTTACAGGTGTCCAGTTGCGGTCCAAATTGGAGAGCTTCGATGTCGATTTCTTTTTCTTTCCGCGTTTTAAGTCGGTGGCAGTATTAATTGCAGTGGGTTTTAGCGAGATCTGGAAGATCATTAGGGAGAAAATAATTTTGTGATATTAACATCCGAAGGCCTAAAAGGGACGTGTTATTTTGAGCTCTCGATTAGCATGATTGTCAATTTATTTTCATCCATTAGCCTTATTCGGAAAAAAAAACTCAGACTAACCCCCTAGTCCGAGTTTTTTCTCCGGATAATCCCAACCCTTTTTTTTTACCTTTGCCATATATGGTCTTTTGTATGGTCATCCTTGTCTGAATTTTTAATTTGAATCATGCTTAATTTTTTTCTGTAATTGTCTTAGTTATACAATTATTATTATTAATAGTGCTTAATTATGTAATGTGAAATTTAATTATGAATACAACAAATTAATTTAAAATTATATCAGAAACTATATTATAATATCTGATATGATTCAAAGTTACACTGCAAATTAAAATTACAATACAAATGATAAAAACAATCATTTGTTGCAGTGGTGTATCGGACGTCATATGTAGGGTTGGATGTAGGATTGTGCTCGGAGGAGGGGTAATTATCGGATTGTAATAGCTTATCGGGTTCAAACCCATTAATTAATCAGATACTAAATAAAAAATTAATAATTTAATATATATTCTTACCTAATAAAAAAATATTAAAATAATAACATTTTATATATTAAAAATAACAACAAAATAAAGCTCAAAGTAATAGATAATCAAGTTGATAAAGAAAGTTTTCCTTTACGAAACATTATATTTTGACATCTTTCATAATTATTTTATTATGCACGATATTAAATATTATTTTCTCAATAAAAATAATTAGACAATTCAGAGGAACGGATTACCGAAAGCATTACCTAAAAACACAATTTTTCAAATTTTAGAGGGACAGCTGTGCGAGAAAAAAAAAATCGAACCAGCACAAACCAAATTTTATGTGGTCGATTCGATGAAATTAGAGTCGGGGGCTGGCTCGGAAAAAAAATTCAGACTAGGATGACTGACCCAAAAAAACTCAACCCATACTAATAGATCGAAAATATTAACAATCAAGCTAAAATATGTATATTTTTTTATTAAAAAAGGATTGATTTAGTTCACGCTTGGATTTTCTATTTAAAAAAAAAAAGATTTCTTTAGTTCCAGATTGGACTAAGCATTGTCCTTAAGGGCCCAGTCTAACGGGTCTACAAAAAGATCATGTAAGAATCAAGTTTGATAGGAGCTTTTAAAAGGCCGGATTCAAAGAGCTTGGTTTTTAAGGGATGAGTCCGGTCCTTATTAAGCTTTTTAAACTCTAAAGGCCGGATAAGATCGGATAAGATCGACGACTAAGTGCTTGATATATTTTTTTAATGATTATAAATTTTTAATGCTATTTTATATTTGTATAAGAATATTAAATTATATTTTTCTGTTTTAGCATTCTATTTTATTTTTTCTGTTTTATTTTTATTTTTAAGTGTAGTTAATAGACAATATAAAATATTGAAGGAAGAGTCTGTGAATGATCGGGTAAGGATCGGAAAGTGTTATATTTGATAAAGATCGAATTAGAATTAGAAGGTTTGCTTTTTAAAGATTGAGTATGATTATTATCATTGGAAAGAGTCAAATTGAATTTGTAAGGATGCCCTTATAAATTATGTCTAGTTTGAACAAAGTAGTATAAATTTCCGAAGTTGATTTGCAAACACGCTGACATCAACAATGATTGAGCCCTTATATTATATTAGCATGTATTAAATAATTTTTGAAGTTGAAAAGAAACTTCTGTCCAGTCAGCAAGAATAATTAAACTGAAGAAATTTGTATTAGTATTGTTGTTACTTCCGATGTAATTGATGTAGCTGCTTTAAGCATCTCAAAATATTGTTCATTTATCATTTTTTTGTCCGACGTCCTTTTCTTTAACTTTTTTTTACTTGGAAGTAATATAATTTTGTGAAATTTACCTTTTTTTGTATATATACGGTATCCACAAAAAGTACATTTGAAATTTTAGCTATAAAATATTTCCCCACAAATGGCACAACTATGAGCGTACTGAGTAGTAATTATGGGGATCCGGTCTCCTTACATCTTATGCAGAAAATCCTACGGAAGTGGGATTTAAGGGCCGCTCCTTCAAATTTCAGCGAAATTATATGTCAAAATTAAATTTATTATATATTTTTATTTCATGAAATGTACTGATTTTTTAAAATATTAATTTTAATATTTTAATAAGATAAATTTATATTTCGGCCCTTTATATATATCATAATTCTTGTCCCGTCCCTGTCTAGAGGTTTTCCTTAAAGATATACAAACTAGAAAAAAGTAATTATGCGTCTAAGAGTCAAGAATAAGAATTAATTACTAATCACTAACAATATATAACTATTGATGCTCATGGATGAAGCGATAGCATCCAATTGATTGACGAGTCCGTAATGACGACATTCCGAACAACTCTTTAGAGTCCTAGCACGCCTTGCTATAAAAACGAAGCACTAATGTATTCTCGAAATATTACTTTCTAATACGACGCAATGGATGATTCATATCCGACCCGAGCCGACTTAGTATAATTGGAATTGATATGCTATAGAACTATAATACATGTGTGGCCGTATATTAATGAAACTGTATGAATTTGACTGTATGAAATTTTCACAACGGTTAGACCACTACATACGCATATGCGACCGCATATGTGGTTCATGCGGCCGTATTTAAAAACATTGTATAGAAACATTAAATGTGTCAATATGATTGAGTCTGGTTGCATCGACTCATTAATATGAGATAGGCTAGGGTGCTCCATGGAGCACCAAATCTCTTGTGTTTTACGTCCGTATCTCGAATTTAAAAGTTTAAATGGTTGATCCAAACCATTGAACATGATCTTCATATTGAAATATCTTTCGAGATCAAATTTTATATATTTTTTAATTTTTTTACTATTTTAACTGGGTACAAAATCACTAGTTTTGGATGGTCAGAAATCATCAGATTAACAAACTTTGTACTCATCTAAAAAATAACAAAAAAATTCAAAAAAATATAAAATTTGATCTCAAAAAATATTTCATTATGAAAATCATGTTCAACGATTTAGATTGACCATTTAAACTTTTAAATTCAAGATATAGACGTAAAGTACAAGAGATTTTGGTGTTCCATGGAGCACTCTAGCCTATTTCCATTAATATATGTATATATATAGAGAGAGGCTACAATGTCAATTATACCATACGTATCAGTCGTCGGTCTATGAATTCATCTAGTATGAACACATGATAAGCAACAATGATGGTTATATATTAATATAATAGTTTTACATGAAAATTTCATGATTTTACCCAACCAAGGCGGCAGTTTGCCCGGGCTTTCCCCGTTCTGACCGATGCATCCAGAGGAGAACGTTATTAAGAAAATCATTTTTTTGTTTCCAACAAAATGATCCTTAAATTCTTAAAAAAAATAAGTTAGTAATAAAAAATTCTTTAAAAAAGAAATCAAATTAACTAATACTTAAAGTTTTAAATTAATCCTTAAAATAAAAATGAAAGAAATGTAAGTGAGAGATATGATACGAATTCATAAGTGAGAGATATGACACGAATTATAAAATATTTTATATTTCATGACTAACAATAGCATAAATATATATATATATATGTGTGTGTGTGTGTGTGTGTGTGTGTCTATATATAGAGAGAGTGAGTTTGGCTACGGTGTTACGTGTAGCACGGATGGCCCGTGTGCTACGGACCGTTTCTCTTTCTTCAAAGTTAAAATAGTCGATCCGATAGGTCAAAATATTTTTCATATGAAAATCTAGTTGGAGACTAAATTTTATATTTTTTAGAATTTTTTTACTATTTTTTAAGATATCTAGAAAATGACTCCTTTTGAATGGCTCATAATAATTAAATCAAATGATTTTCTAGCTATCTTAAAAAATAGTAAAAAAATTCTAAAAAATATAAAATTTGGTCCCCAACTAGATTTTCATATGAAAAATATTTTGACCAGTCGGATCGACTATTTGAACTTTGAAGACGGAGAAACGGTCCGTAGCACACGGGCCATCCGTGCTACGCGTATCACCGTAGCTAAACTCTTTCTCTCTCTCTCTCTCTATATATATATATATATATATATATATAGAGTGAGACTATGGTGTTTTGCGAAGCATAAAATCTTCCGTGCTTCACATCCGCATCTCAAAGTTAAAAGTCCATATAACCGATCCAAACCGTTGAACATGATCTTCTTATAAAAATATCTATGGAGATCAAATTATATATTTTTTTGATTTTTTTTGTTTATTAGATGGGTACAAAATCACTAATTTTTTGTGGTCCAGAAATCGTTAGATCAATGAACTTTGTACCCATATAAAAAATATATAATTTGATCTCCAAAGATATTTCAATATGAAGATCATGTTCAACGATTTGGATCAATTGTTTGGACTTTCAAATTCAAAATATGGACGTGAAACACCATAGCATCACTATATATATAGTAAAGATACCGTGAGTTTAAGCTCACAGAGGCCTTCCGTGAGTTTAACTCAAAAATATATCAAATCATCTCCAAATTTGACTTTTATCATGCTCATTAAATTTTTTATATGAAAATTTTATGGGATATAAAAATTTGTAGTGCTTTGAGCTTTTTAATTCATGGATTTTAATTTTTGAAAATCAGCTCTAAAAATAATAATAATATATTCAATACTTGAACATCATCTTAAAAAATTCAAATCAATGATTTAAAAAGCTCAAAACACTCCAAATTTTTGCATCCCATAAGATTTTCATATAAAGAATTTAATGAGGATGATAAATTAAAATTTGGAGATGATTTGATATATTTTTTGAGTTAAACTCACGGTATCTTTACTCATATATATATATATATATATATATAATTGGGTTACAGTTAATCGTGAAGAATTTTTTTTACTTCGGACCCGTATCTCAAAAATCAACGTCCGAATGGGTTATCCAATTTGCTCGACATTGTCTACATATTAACATCTTGTCGAATATTAAATTTTATTATTTTACTATTTATTTGGATTTTTTAAAGATTGATCAATATTTGAGTTGCAAATGATATTATTTTATAATTATTTTCGGATTATTTTCAAAAAATCTGAAAAAATAGTAAGAAAACTTTAAAAATAATAAAATTTGGTATTCCATTATATTTCAATATGTAGATTGTATTAAGTAAATTAGATCGACCATTTGGTCTTCGATTCTTGAGATATGAGAGCGTGAAATATTTCTTTCAATTCATGACTAACTGTAACCCAATTCTCTCTCTCTCTCAATATATATAGAGAGAGAGGGAGTGTAAAGCTGGCGTACTCTTAGGAGCACAGAGCTTTTTCTTGCTCCTAACTTAAAAAGTATATCAAATTATTTTTAAATTTTAATTTATTATGATCATTAAATTTTTATATGAAACCTTGTGGGATATAAAATTTTGGGGTGTTTCAGGTTTTCTAAGTCACCGTTTTAATTTTTTAGATATGTACAAACATGAATATTTTATTATTATTTTTAGAGTTGATTTTTTAAAAATTAAAAATAATGATTTAAAAAATTCAAAACATCCCGAATTTTTATATCCCACAAGATTTTCATATAAACAATTTAATGAGCATGATAAAATAAAATTTAATGATAATTTAATATACTTTTTGAGTTAAAAACACAGTGGGGTTCATACTCCTAGGAGTACGCTATGATATCAAATAACTAATTGAAAGTTAGATCAAATTGGATAATTTTGACCTTCAGATCAAGCTAAGTGCCAAAAGCAAATGAAAGTTAGGGATCAGTTTTTTCATGTTCTGGACTAAAACTTACATTCTTTCATTTTTTTTATTTTAGGGATTAATTTTTAAAATTTTAAGTATTAATTTGATTTCTTTTTTAAGAAGTTTTATTACCAACCTGTTTTTTAGGAAATTTAAGGACCATTTTGTTGCAAACAAAAAATGATTTTCTTAATGAAGTTCAGGACAAAATCATGAAATTTTCATGTAAAACTATTAAATTAATATATAACTATTATTGTTGCTTATCATGCGTTCATACTAGATGAATTCATAGACCGACAACTGATATGTATGACATAATTAGTAACATATAATATAGTGGAGTCAACAATATCTTTATTTAACATAAATTAGAAAGGCAAATCTCTCGCTTATTATAAAACGATTTATACGTACTGCGAAGTTCGTTGACAATGGCTAAAATAGTGCTCAAGTTTAAGCTTTATTAGACTAACATAAGAGGCAAAAAAAAAACCAAAATTGAGAGAAACCTTAATCGATTACACTTTTTTTGGTTTAACTTATTGCAAAATGTTTGGGAGATCATATTGATATCATATTATTATTCAAAATCAAATGAGTTATTATTTATTATAAAGATTTAATTTATTCAACTTAATTTGGATAGTGTTATGTTTTTGAATTCAACTATCATAATTCTGAATAATAACTAATTTAAGTTGAATAGGTTGAAAAAAATTAAATCAATATCATTAATAAGAACTCATTTAACTTGAATAATAAGATCTTATCAAAATATAGTATCTATGTATCTGCTGCTTAACTTATTAGCATAGTACGAAATTTAAAGTGAAACAAAAGTTTTTAATATATAAAGAGGGTTAACCTTCCAAGCTTTTCAAACATGTTAAATCATCATTTTTTTCAACATTACAACAACAACAACAAAGCCTTTAATCCCAAATAAATTGGGGTAGGCTAGAAATAAAACCCAATCGGAAAGCATAAGATCAAAGATCTCAAATATCAGTGATAATAATGAATATGGTGAAAGAAAAAAGAAAATAAATAAATAAAATAATAATAATAATAATATATAAATAAAGATGATAATGATAATGATAATATGCTAATAGTAATAGCAATAATAACTATAATAATAATAGTACAATAAATCTCTGTTATAAAACCTATTTCTAAATCCTAAAATCCTATTTTAAAACTTAATTCTAAATTTTAAATCCTAAAATCCTATTTCTAAACCTCTATTTCTAAATTCTAAATCCTAAAATCCTAAAAATCTAAGAATATAAAGTCTATAACTCTACTATTAGACTCTAACTCCTAAATCATGGTTCAGGTACATGAATCGTCATCTTTCAAGCACTCATATCCAAAGTAAACTCTTTGGGTATATTTCATTCCTTCAAATCTCTTTTTATTACTTCCTTCCATGTCAGTCTCGGTCGACCTCTTCCTTTTCTTGTATTTTCAGGACGACTTAAAATACCGCTGCGTACTGGTACTTCAGGAGGCCTTCGTTGGATATGACCAAACCATCGTAAACAATGTTGGACTAGCTTCTCTTGAATTGGTGTTACCCCAAGTTTGTCCCTAATATCATCATTTATGATTCAATCTTTCCTTGTATGGCCACATATTCAACGCAACATCCGTATTTCAACTACACTCATCTTCTGGACGTGTTATCCTTTTGTAGCCCAACATTCTGCGCATACATCATTGCGGGTCTAATCGTCGTCCTGTAGAACTTGCCTTTTAGTTTGTTTGGGACCTTCTTGTCACAAAGAACACCAGATGATTATCTCCATTTTACCCATCCAGCTCTTATTCTATGACTAACATCTTCATCGATCCTCCTTCACTCTGCAACATCGATCCCAAATACTGAAGTGTGTCATTCATGGGTACTACTCGTCCATCCAAACTAACATCTCCGTCATCTGAGTTTTCCCCGCCAAACTGACACCTCATATATTCAGTTTTTATCCTACTAAGTCTAAAACTTTTCGATTCTAAAGTTTATCTTCACAACTCTAGTTTATGATTGACTCCAATTCTGCTCTCGTCAATCAGCACCACATCATCAGCAAAAAGCATACACCAAGGAATATCTCCTTGTATGTCATTTGTGATCTCGTCCATCACTAAGATGAAAATATATGGACTCAATGCTGACCCTTGATGTAATCCTATCTTAATAGGAAATATATCGGGCTCGCTGTCACATGCTCTGACACAAGTCATAACATTTGTGTACATATCCTTAATAAGGGTAACGTACTTTGTTGGGACTAGTTTCCTTTTGAGCGCCCACCACATGATATTTCTCGGAATTTCATCATATGCTTTCTCTAAATCAACAAATATCATATGTAGGCATTTCTTCTGTTCCCGATGTCTCTCCATAAGCTGTCTTATCAAGAAAATTGCCTCCATAGTGGACCTCCCATGCATAAAACCAAACTGATTTTTAGAGAAACGGTTGTCAGTTTTCTTAAACGGAGCTCGATCACTCTCTCCCAAAGGTTCATGGTATGACTCATGAGCTTAATTCCTCTATAATTAGTACAACTTTGAATATCTCCTTTATTCTTGAAGGTTGTGTTGGGTTTTAGAATGCCCAAATCTCATTAATGCTCAAGCTGCGGAAAGATCGTAGAACAAAATTTTTACTTCTACTTAAGTTAGGGATTAAAGTATGTCGGATAATTACCGAGAGATACATACATTTAATCCTTTACAAAAGACGATAAAATATTATTTTACTTCTAACTTAAGCTTAGGGTTAAAGTGGTATGTGGGATGATTATTGAGAGATACACACCTCTTTAAACCTTTATTGATCCACTCCATGATTGATTTCTAAAATATTAATATACTTAACAATTAAATAGATTAATATAAGATGTTATACCTCGCTTCCAAATTTCAATTGGAATGAAAATAGGCTTGTCTCGGAGCACCAAACGTCTGATGCCTCTATAGGTTATCCACCAGGACTAATCAGAGAGCGGCTTATTTCTTTTGCCAGAAATATCGTAAACCGCGGTTTCTCGCAAAAACATTATTCACCCGAGAAAAAGATGAAATAGTACTATTCACGACTCACAGTAATTTTCTTTCACAAATGTGCAGAAATACCGCAACTTTCATAAAAACACTATTCACCGATCCCGTGAATTCTGAAACAACCGTATATCGAGAGAGAGAAAGTAGAACTGATTTCGTGTAGCTTTCTCTCTCACCCACCCCTCTATTTATAGAAAATGTGGAATTGCCAAATTACCAAAATGCCCTCATGAATAGTAGGGAGGTTCCAAAGTGAAAAGACCAAAATACCCTTAAAGTTCATCCAATTTACCAAAATGCCATTGGGCTTTTGGCCAAATTACCGAAATACCCTTGGGCTTTTGGACAAATTACCAAAATACCCTTGGAGGTCGGCATGGGCTTTTCATGGGCCTTTTTGAGCTTTTCAGATTTTGGGCTTTTAATTATTAATTAAGGCTTTAATTATAAATGGGCTTTGGCCCATAATTCAAATCCATAATTAACATTTAAAATCCAAATCAAATATATATAATTGTCATGTACAATTATATTTTTCTCGGTTGTTGTTTCGGCGAATTTATACGATATGTCCAACACGTTATAAATTCAATCTGATTTTTGCTTCTTGTCATCTCTATGACAAATATAATTATATCATATATAATTAATTATAACCATCTTATTATTAATTATAAACAATTTATAATTAATCAATAAGATTCTCCGATTAACTCCTATACGGTGTGACCCGACAGGATCCGTGTTATGTTGGTAAATAGAGTTAAAACCATTTTAACTTCTATAATCATATGAGACATCTGCCAGAATGCACTATGACCATCCAATTACACAGATGATGAGTACTGTACAATATCATGATCTAGTAAACTATTTACTTGTATTTAATTTTTTTGTCTCATAGCTATCATATCAGTTTCATGGTAGGTATGTGTCATCCCTGCAAACTTAATCTTTTCTTGATCCTGAGTAAATTATCAAATATAATTACTCTTGTAATTATACTGCTAGCAGATAATCTTACTCTATCAAGGGGCCCAGTGATGTTATAACTCGTATAGAAATAGTACTTTTGGCAAACCATCTTTTTCTATCAATAGTACTTTTGGCAAACCATCTTTTTCTCCGCATAAGTTATGTATACCAAAGAGCTACCTTTATAGCCACCTTTTACGGATAACGTTTGGTAGAAATCACACACATACATATCTTATGTAGGAAAGATGAATACCTCATACTTTAGAATTTAATACTGAACGAAAAAATTAATGATACGAACATAATTCCATTTAATGTTTCATTCGGGGTCTATCAAATACGATGTTCCTAGAACATCTATCTATGTGATTAAAATGACAACTCTTTGTCTATGGTCTGTAAAACTTGACCATCATTTAATCCACATACTAACCTGATAATGGTTAATTAGTGTTCCCGCTAATTACCTTGGTTAGTAACTTTTAAGAATATATTCTATATTATGAAGTTTCACAATTCCAGTCATGAACTCGGAATGATTCATAAATTCAATAATACTCAAGGAAATAAAATATCGTTTAAATATCCAATTCATGAACAAAGCTTTATATAACCAATTTATCGTATTATTGACTTCAAGATTATTACAAACTAATAGGTTGGTACTAATATACTTCTTCTCCACTCATCAGGCATCTTATTGGACCAAAAAATGATATTAAATAGTTTAGTGAGCCACACTATTGCTATATCTCCAAGATATCTCCATACCTCAATCGGGATGTCATCTGATCCTAACGCCTTACATGTTTTCATCTTTTTTAAAGTTTCTTTCACCTCAGACTCTTGAATTCTCCAAACAAATCACGATTTTCTCACTTTCGTCGTTGAATAGCTTGTCGAAGTATTCTCTTCATCTATTCTTAATCTCCTCATCCTTCACCAAAAGTCTATCAGCCTCATCCTTAATACATTTAACTTGGTTGAAGTCTCTTGTCTTCCTTTATTATTTAAAATTAATTTTTTTCAACATTAATTTTATTTAAATTTTTTCATCTTCTTGAATCTAAGAGTTCATATAAAATAGTTTATCTCTCCTCATTTTAAGTAATGTGTGTAATATACTTAAGGTAAAACTTAGCTCTAAAATAATTTAGCTTTGTTTATCTGATCCTTTATAGATTATTATATATTTAATTATATTATTTATTATTATAATAATAATAATAATAATTATTATTATTATTATTTAATATTTAAAAACATTTTATCTAATTTTTTAATGTAAATTTTATTAAATACATTTAAAATTTATATTTTTTTTAAGTATTTTTTTGATTTAGTACTAATAAAAACTTAAATATACACTAAATTATTGACGTGACCCGATCCGATTAATCATATTTTTTTGAAGTATTTTTTTGATTTAGTACTAATTAAAACTTAAATATACACTAAAGAGTGGGGATCCATTGACAATGAATTATTTTGACAACCTTGACAATGGACCTTTAAACAAATATAAAAAAAATCTTAAAAACGAAAAAAAGTTTATAGATATGTTCTTCTACCTTTATATTGATGGTCATTCAAATTTCATACAATTTTATTATAGTTTGGTAGTCCATCAAATACCGTTAAATTAGAACCGTTGTAAATTGCAAGAAAATTTGATAATCTTTGATGGACTATCAAACGATAATTAAATTGCATGAAATTTGAATGACCATCAATCTAAAGGTATAAGAACACATCTATAATATTTTTCCATTTTAAGATTTTTTTTGTATTTATTTAAAGGTCCATTGTCAAGGTTGTCAAAATAACCCATTGTCAACTGATCCCTTCTCTACACAAAATATATATTAATTAAGATTAATTATAAATTAATCAATATTTTATTACTTAAAATTATATAAAAATAATTAATAAATATTTAATTATTTTACACGGGCCGGATAGGGTCAGGTATGGATTAATATTTTTTGACCCGAATTTAATCGAGTCGGATAAAAAATAATGTGACCTGAATCAATCCGACCCATTGACACCCCTAGATTTCACTAAAGAATATATCTGCCTATATGAATATGTAACTTCTATGGTGTCAAAAATTACCCGACCTAATGAATCAATTTCAACTCGATCTAATCCGAATCTGATTCGATCCGAAAATAGATTGATCAAGTATGAGTCAAGAATTTTTAATTTATCATAGGTCGGTTTGGGTACAAGTCGACTTAACCTGTTTAATTATATTTTTATAAATTTATTTTATGATTTAATACTAATTAAATATTATATATACATAACTAAGATTACTTATATATTAATTAATGTTAAATTTCTTAATAATATATAAAAATCATTAATGTATATTTAATTATTTTATTTAGATCTAATAAGAGGTTAAAAAAATAATAATAATGAGCTGACTCGAATTCAATCCTACCTGACTCCACTCATGAACACCCATAGACCACCCGTAGACTTAACTACTACCGACTTATTCTCTGTATTTTTCGCAGTTGATTTAATGACTAGTGCGAAATATTCACGAGATTTTACAAACTGCCCTTACGAAATTTTTTAAACAAACCATCCTTTTATTTAAAATTTTCAACGAAATGCCCTAATGAGTTCCAATAGTTTGGTTATTATTTTTCCCTTCCTTTCTATATTCCTTCCCCTTTTTACTTTCAATTTCATTTTCATAATTCAAATTATAATTCTTAATTTTCATAATTAAAGTATTTATAATATAGAAATTTAATAATTTTATAAATTTTGCTAAATATTTTGAAATATTTTGGAAACGTCAACCATTGAAGATTAGTTTTTTATCAACATAAAATTTGAAAATATACAAAGTGCTTCAATTATTGAGTCAATTTAAAATGACAATTGTATTATTTTGAAATATTCAAACAAATAATTTTTATTTTACTTTTTTATGAGAATGGATAATTAGAAAAACCAAATCTTTAAATATATCATGTATTCTTAATTTTTTATGAGAATGTTTAATATATCATATTTTAAAGACAAATAAACTGGAACATTAAATTTAATTTTAATTATATAAATTTCTCTATTATGTGATATTTAGAAATTTTAAAAGTTACTAAAATCTATAATTTTTATTAATAGGTTTAAAAGTTTCATACGATAAAATTGAATTTTTAAATTATTTATTTCATGAAGATACATTTAAAGACTAATATATTTTTATAATCAAAGAAATAAAATTTATCAACTTAAATTTAAAATCAAACTATTACTAGATACTAGTAATTTAAGATGATACGAATTTAATATTTCATGCTTGATGTCTTCGAAAAGTTATCTTTTAGATAGCTATTTTAATTAAATAAAATATACCACTTGCATATTATTTAAAATATTGAGTCAGATCTTTTAATTTATGATACTTTGGATGATATAAATATTGTACTTATGAAAACTAAAAATTATAATAGAATAGAAGGGTAGAGAAAGTTTTTTTTTTGTTTTTGTTTTTGAGAGAGAGAAAGATGAGAATCTAACTTACAAGTATCATTTTGTGTCTATGGTGGCTTGAAAGTTAATAACCAAGTTATTGAGAATCTGAGATCATAAAGACATTTTGTTGAAAATTTTATATAGATAGAATGGTAGTTTATTTAAATTTGTTGGTATGAAGGGCAACTTGTAAAATCTCCCGATATTTCATACTTGTTGCATCAATGAACATCTGGTCATCAGTCCATGTGTACTGAGAATAACGAACATTTGTTTTGCTCAATCTATTGGTTACTATTCCACGGGCTGCCGCTGCCACCGTGCCTGTTAACGCACGAAAGCTTTGTTCAATTGGTTCCAATTTTTCGGAGCACTGCTGTTGTACATTACAACCATTATCCTGAGAAGAGCTTTCATTATGACTTGGTAAAAGATGCCTCTTTATTACAATATAATTCAGATATTCCAGAAGAATCTAAACGGCATGTTAAAAAAGGCAATTGAAGCATGAGACACGGTACGTGACAGGATAAGATGGAGAAATGAACGGAGGAGAGCGACACCAAATATTCAACTATACCTTTCAAAAATGAAAATGATGCCGAGTTGAAAAATTAAAGATCGATTTGGATTTTGGAACAGCCAGGCGCCGGCCACTTCCAGGGGCTCATCGCTCATACACGTCGTGCTATCCAGTATCTACTGACGTGGTCCATGTGGATCTTTTTTTCTCTCTTTTTTACTTTTCTTTTTACAGACTAGTACACTGTACTGACGTGGATTCAACACCTCGTGAGTCGTGAGTCGTGAGGGATTAAATATGGATCCCTATCGGATCTTATTGCCGCCTCGTGGTCGTGGGGCATTCGACAAAATCAAAATTTATAGTATATTTAATATGTAAACTGATAAACTGGAATAAATATATTCATAAAAAAAGATAATTTTTATCACGTGGGATTTCAATATGTAAATTAATAAATATAATTAAAATATAGACAAAATATATAGAACTATACCCGAGATTACAAGATACAGATGGGCATGGTTGAAACAGAAAATTATTCAATGGTGTCGAAGATCATTTTAAATATTGATATCAGTAAAATAATCATGTCAAAATAATAAATTATACTTATGGATGAAATAATAAAATAAATTCAATATTTTTGTTGAACTTTTAATAAAAATATGATTACAAGACTAAAACAAGAGTGCTTCTAGGAACAAGAAAGGATCCATGTTCTTAACTCAAAAATATACTTAATTATTTTTAAATTTTGGTTTCTCTCTCTTAATGAAATTTTTATATCAAAATTTTGTGTTACAAAATTTTACTATTTTTTGAGTTTCATAAGTATATATTTCATATTTTTGAAAATGAAGCTAAAATAATAATAAAATAATTAATCTTTCCATATGAAAATAAGTCAATTTAAAATTTTCAAAATAATTGCTTAAGAAACTCTAAAAAGTAGAATTTTTTTATATCTTATAAAATTTTGATATAATGAATTTATTGAGATACATAAATCAAAATTTGATGATAATTAAATATATTCTTGAGTTAGAAATTTGAAGGGGCACCATTTTTCTAGAAGTATATTAGTTTTATTATAATTACAAAAATGAAAATATTATAAATTCATAAGTAATGAAATTGAGCGGGGATATTGACCTCCATTTTCACTTATTAGAACCCCCAATGCAAATTTGACGACACTAACATGTTATGGATGCTGAAGATATGGCAATCAACGGGTCAGGTATTAATTTGATTAGAAAAACTCATTTATGTCATGGATATGATTGGGTTGAGTCACTTTCATATCATACAATGTCTTTTATTGGGTCAATTCAGTTCATTTTTTTTTTCAAAAATCAAATTAGGTCGGTCAGTTCAAATTCAAATTAGACAGTTTGGGTCCGGATTAGATGGGCAGGTTGACTGAAATTTCACCAGTTAGAATTGATAATTGGATAGATCTAATCAGGTTTGTGTTGAACGGACCGAATCGGGTTAGTTTAATTCGGGAAATTTGTGGAATCACGATGGGTCAAATCAGATTTCGGATCGCCTAATTTCAATATTTTCTATCATCAATTTGTATCATATTAGAATATTTTGATTTTTTAAAATCAAATCGATTCAAAACCGAATGGATGAAACATCCAAATTTATCGGTCAAATTATTTTTTATCACCTCAAAATAAAGAGGGATATTTATTATGACCAGTTTTTAATATTAATAATTATTATTAAATTAATATTATTAAAAATAAGAGTGATAACGGTAAAATTCTAAATATACAAATAGAAACGCGCCACTGGCAGTGGCGCGTTTCATTAAAATAATGAAACACACCACTGACAGTGGCGCGCTTGCCTCTTATATATACCAAACGCGCAGATCCATCTGCGCCTTGTTTGTGAAGAGAGATAAAAAAGAAAGAAAAAGAAAAAGAAAGAGAAGAGAGGGAAAATAGAGAAAGAAAGAGGAAGAGAGATTGAAAGAGAGAAATTGCAAGAGGAATTGGAAGAAAGAGGAAGAGAGAGGACGAGAAGAGGAGAAAAAAGAAATGTACGAGTGCATCTGCGCGTTTTGAATTATAATTAAAGGTAAATTTTATTTATCTAAATAGTTAGCATTGAAATATAAATTATATATGAATTATTAAAAAAATAATTGTCTATATTAAATTATAATTATTTAAATATAATTTAGTTATAATTTAATTATAGATTTAATTGTAAAATTTATTAATTATAATTTAATTGAAGATTAATTATAGGTTTAAATGTGAAATTATTTAATTATAGATTTAATTATTCATTAATTGTAGATTTAATTGTCTATTTAATTAAAAAATATTTATTTATAGATTAAATTGTAGAATTGTGTAATTATAATTTTAGATTATTTATTAAATATTTGTGTAGAATTAATTAATTTATTATTTAATTGTAGATTAATTATTGATTTAATTGTAGAATAATAAATATTTAATTAGGCTTTAATTGTAGATTAAATTATAAATATTTAAATATAATTTAGTTGTAATTTAATTATAGATTTAATTTTAAAATTTATTAATTATAATTTAATTGAAGATTAATTGTAGGTTTAAATGTGAAAATATTTAATTATAGATTTAATTATTCATTAATTGTAGATTTAATTGTCTATTTAATTAAAATATTATTTATTTGTAGATTAAATTGTAGAATTGTGTAATTATAATTTTAGATTATTTATTAAATATTTGTGTAGAATTAATTAATTTATTATTTAAATGTAGATTAATTATTGATTTAATTGTAGAATAATAAATATTTAATTAGGCTTTAATTGTAGAATAAAAGCTTTTAATTAGGTTTTAATTATAGAATAATATATATTTAATTAGGCTTTTAATTTTAGAATTTATTTATTATTTAATTATATAATAGATAGATTAAAAATGAAGTACAAAATAATTATAAATTAATTATAAAATAATTTTTTGTACTAGATAATGGCAGACGAGCAACGAAATGAAAGTATCATAATTTTATCTCCCTGAAGACAAACATCGGACACATTATAGTCAGGCAGAGGTACGTTATATTTTAAAAAATAATAATAAAATACATATATATATGAGAAGTTAATTATGAAATGAAAATTACAGAGAGATAACAATGTCATTCGTTTCCGCACTCACCGTCCGACGATACCATACATCTTGCACATTCAGAGTAGGTTGCGAGTTATGAGATTTCTTCATCTCGCCAGGCTGCGTGAGATTTATGTGCAATAAGCGGAGGCCCGTAACTTGAAGATTGATACGGGTTTATTGAGCGCGTTAATAGAGTTTTGGAGGCCAGAAACTCACACATTTTACTTAAATTTTGGCGAAATGACCGTGACTCTAGAGGTAAATACTAAAATATTATTAATTTAATTATAATATTAAAAATATGGTACAGTAATACAAGATTTGTTAGGACGTCTCATGTCTGTGGGGTTTATCCACCATTGGTGAGCCGGTGACTGGATATACTGATGGAGATTTTTTGGCATACATCCGGTGACCGGACCAAGTATTCAGTAGGTGAACTGTATTGTATCGCTCATCTATGAAACCGTACACATCAAAGTTTCTATGTGGGCATACACCAATCACGTGAGAGCAGGGTATCCCAGTCAGTTGAGGTTTTAGACAATCACATGTGCAGTGCGGTTCCGGCAATTGTGGGTTATCTCGAGTGCGTCGTTCATTCAGAATTGTAATAGTGTACTTAAACGGTCCATACCCTCCACTCTCGATCCTCTCACCAAGAACATGAACCTCATATTCTCCTCGAGCAGTTCCGAGCGGAATTACGTTCATACGAGCTGTAATTATTAAAAAAAATACAAAAGATATCATGATATGTTCAAAAATTTATAAAATATAGTAAAATAATATCAACACGAACCTGCTTTGTCGTCATATTTTGCCAAGATGTCTTCAATTTTTTTGGGCCATTGCTTGCATGCTCTATGCAGGTTCAATGCTTCCATTTCCCTCTTATCGAACCATTTAGCACATTTATACCATGTTCCCTCCACAATTGCTGCAACCGGTAAAGTTCGTTCAACTCTGAAGACACTATTCAGAGCTTCTGAACCATTACTGGTCATTATACCCAATCGATGTCCTCCATCATAACTTTATGCCCACGAAGCAAAATTAGGAGGTTCTTTATTATCATTTTCTAATCTTCTGCCGACTTTTTTTAAAAAAATCATAAGCTTTTTTATTTGATTTCCTCAAAATTCACCATTTCTCTATGAAACGACGCGGTTTTTTTTTGTTCGCTAGTCTTTTTCGGAAATCATCTCTGAGATTATCTTCTTTATTCCAGTTTTTCCGGCTTCCTTATATAAATTCTCTGCGACGTGTTGCATGCAATACCGGTGTACCGCCTCTTCATGTTGTACAGACCATCCCAAATGCGGTCGCTCAAAAACTCCCTTTATTCCCCTATGAGCTATGACAGTCGGATATAACACATATTTTCATATTATATTAGATCACTTCATTACGGACCCATCGCATGAACCAACCCCAATTGTCCACATTCTCTGCATTCACGATTCCAAATGCTAGATGAATGACTTTATTCTCTGCATCGTATCCACACGCCATCAATAATCTACCCTTATAACGGCCCGATAAGAATCCAAATACAATGGTTATAACGGGCCTTAAATGTTTAAACGCTGCAATACACGGTCCATAAGCCCAAACTATGAATTTAAACATTTTTACATTATTATCCGAAGTATCACACGTCAATATTTTAAATTTTGTACCTGGAGTAGTCCGAGTAATCGCCTCTAATATTTGTGGAAGCAATGTATATGATCATCCCCAAGTGCCAAATAATTGTTCAATTGTTCTTTCTCGATCACGCTAAAGTTTACCGTACGTTGGTGCCACACCGGAATATTTTGTTTTTATAATCATACTGATTTGTTGAACCGTTAGAGAGATATCATTCTTTAAATATTGTCGAACACATCCTGCAATCAAATTAGATGTGAGTTGTAAGTGTTTGCGGTCTCCTGGTGGTCTTCTACAGTTGTGAGGGTTTTTATTTGTGATGATCCTCCATGTGGTCGAGCCCTCTTCAGGTCTAGCATATAATCTCCAAGGACAACTCCCTTCTTTGCATTTCATAATAAGTCGTGTTTTACAATTTTCTTGTACCCAACATTGAACGTTTTTCCTAACACTCCAATCACAAATTACCCAATTTAAAGCCGATTTAGAAGCAAATATTTTATTTTCAGCTAACTCATCATCGAGTCCTAGGAGAGGTTCATTCGCGCCTAAACGGTCAAACATCTCAAAATTATTTAACGCTTCTACGGAATGGTGTCTCTCAGTTCGTCATGTAACTAACAATGTGGTATCACATCTCTGAATTTCCTCATCTTTAGATTCATCGATCGAAAAATCCGACTGCTCAGTGTAATCCTCTCCTGTTTTTTCTTCATTTGAATAATACGGACCACCATCATCTTACTCATCCTGATCATCGTGATCATCACTTAATTCCATTATCGTTGGATGAACACTACTTCTGCCATCAATATTATTTTGCTCTTCGGTCCTACCAATATTTTCAGCTAAATTACAGCCAGACGTACTACTACTACTACCGCCAAAAAAATTATATAGTGGCACCGCTGGGTTCGGTTGTTGATAAATTATATTGTTATTGTAAATAGCTGGATATAGATATAAATTGGTTTGATCGTAGGTTGGATAGGAATTGGTTTGATCGTATGTTTGATATGAATTGGTTCGATCATAGGTTGGATAGGAATTGGTTTGATCGTAGGTTTGATAGGAATTGGTTTGATCGTAGGTTTGATAGGAATTGGTTTCATTATGGTTTGGAAATTTTCCCGTCAAAAAATACTGCCGCTCGGTTGTTCTGTAGTATAATTTTCTTCATCGGGATTATAATTTAAATCTAGTAGCATTTTAAAGAAGTTGGATGAAGTTGGATGTTTGTTGTTTTTATGGTTGTGAGAATTGAACGAGCGGGGGTTAGTATTTATAGCAAACAAAGGCGCCACTGGCTGTGGCGTGTTCTAAGGAAACGCGCCACTGTCAGTGGCGCGTTTAGTGAAGACGCCACTGACAGTGACGCGCGTTTTTATTCGTATATTTGAAATTATTAGTTTCTCACTCTTACTTTTAATAATATTAATTTAATAATAATTATTATTATTAAAAACTGTTATTATGACAGCTGGGCCTACAAAAAAATTCCGTATCCGCTACCAAAGTTTAGAAGCTGTCATTGAGTTTGTGACAGCTGGGGCCGACAAAAAATATCCATGTGGATTTTTTTTCTGTCTTTTTTACTTTTCTTTTTACAGACTAGTAGACTATACTGACGTGGATGAGCTATCCATACAGTCATATGGATCCCAATCTGGTCTTATCCTGCCATGAGTACGAGAGTATCTGCCACCTCGTGAAGGATTCGACAAAATCCAAATATATAGTATATTTATTATGTAAGCTGATAAACGTGATTAAAAATATTCATAAAAAATGTTCTTTTCAGCACGCGGTATCAAGTTTTAATATGTTAATTAATAAATATAATTAAAATATATCAGATAGATTTCAAGATACGGATGGACATGGTTAGAAAATAAATTTTCAATGGTGTTAAACGACATTTTAAATATTGATATCAGTAAAATAATCACATCAAAAGAGTTAAACTATAATTATGGATTCATTAATGAAATAATTTTCATATTTTTGTTGAACATAGAATATTTATTTTCAATAAAAATATAAATATAAAAATAAAAATTAGAGTGCTCCTAGGAGTATAGAACTCTTCTGTGCTCTTAACACAAGCATGTATCTAATTATTTTTAAATTTTAATTTCTTTCTCAATAAATTATTTTAATCAAAATCTTATAAATATACAATTTTACTATCTTTTAAGTTTCATGAGTATTTGTTTCATATTGTTTTAAGATGAAACAAATATAATAATAAAATAATTAATCTTTGCATATGAAAATAAGCCACTTAAAATTCCAAACAAGTACTTTAAGAAACTCTAAAAATACAAAAAAAATATATTTTTTAAGATTTTGATAAAAAAATTTATTGAGATATATAAATCAAAATTTTAAAATGATTAGATATATTTTTGACCTTGAAGCATGTTGAGGTTTTGTGCTTCAAAAAATGTTTTAGTTTTACTTTAAATATGATATTGAAGATATTATAAATTCATAAATAATGAAATTCAGGAGGATATTTGCCTTAATTTTCACTTATTAGAGCCCAATGTAAATGGGTCGATACTGGTATGTTATAGATGCAGAAGATGCGGCAATCGACGGGTCGAGTGTTAATTTGATTAAAAAAAAGTCATCTATATTATGAATTGGGTCGGATCAGATTTTTGATCATATATTGTTGATATTTTAGGTCAATTCGGTTTAGGTTTGCTTGTTTTAAAAATCGAGTCAGATTAGATTAGGTTCGAATATAAATTAGCCAGTTCGGGTCCAGATTGGATGACCAGGTTGACTGAAATTTTATCAATTAGAATTGATATTTGGATAGGTCTAACCGTGTTTGGGTTGCACTGATCGAATCATGTTAGTTGACACGTGCGAAAAGCACGCGATTGACCTTTGAAATTTATAAATCTCTGACAGTACTTTGGTTCGGCCACAAGCATAGGTCATATGACCTATGCTCAATATAGTAAAGGGTCGAACCACAAGGATAGTGAAAACTACCGACTTGACTTACTTCAGATTCTAGATGTGTAAAAGTAAGAAAATAGGGGGTTTGTTCAGTAAAATCGGTTTTTAGTATTTTAAAAGACTAAAAAGAAAGTAATAAATAATTATGGTTGGCTTTTGTATTAATTGGATAAATTCTCCTAGGGTTTAGTTCTATTTTCATTTGGATCTGTCTCATACGGTCCGTATACTCTCATATACAGTCTATATGCAGCATAGATGAGTTACAATTACTAACCAAATGTCATATTTTCTCGTTGGTCGTGTGAATCCTAAATGAATAATACCTGGACAACAAACCTCAACTCTCGTATGTTGGTTTATTTATTTAGTTGGTGATCAGTTAAGGATTTCAAAGTTCACTTAAACCTCAACTCTCACATGCCCTTAGTCTGAGTGTTGGTTATCTGTAGGCACGATTGATCTCTCAATCTAAGTGGGTTCAACATCTCGGACACAACCCAATTTACCCTCTCGGATCCCAGATCTATCTATTATACTTAGAATGATTTTAGTAAACTACTCGAATCTTAGATAGTCAAATCTGAAGCCTGGTCATGGCTCGGGACCTACCCTAGCAGTTCAATAACAAACAAGCAAGTATAAAAATACTACTCAGCACAATCAAAATACAATAATCAAGTGAGAAAATCTCTAATAAGCAATCATAATTCAAGTTTTATATTTCTAACCCATAAGAACTAAAATACTTAGTTGCTCATGACAAAATATAACAAAACAATAAAGATATAGAAAGCGAGTACTGAAGACATAGTAGCAAGAGTATCAAAAATAATAATAAATACAATAATAAAGTAAAAAAAACTCTAGATGTGCTCTTGTGCTAGTCTCTCGTTGTAGTCTTCGTCTTCTCCCGAGCGTTTGGATACTTAATTTTTAAATATATAAATGATTCTTCATGCGCATTTTGAATCTATGAACGGAGAACATTATTTTTTACCACTATATTAAAGATTTGATATGAGAAATTTTAAATATTTTTAAAAATGAAAATTAAAACATAACCGTTTTGGACAAAGTCGATACTGAGCTAAGTGACAATGAGAGAGACACGAAAGTAAGATCTCAAAAATGTGTACCTGATAAAAAAAATACTAGTCCCGGTTCGAGATATCTCTTGCACGGATATACTTAATTTAATTTGGAGGAGTTGGTTTGAGAATCGAATTTTTCATTTAGTGATAAAAGATGATTAATACTCGTTTAGGAAATCACAAGTTTAAAAGTCGGATGAAGAAATATTTATAGATATTTTAATTTGTGTGATTTAATTCTCATTTTTATCTTAAAAAAATTAAGCAATTTTCCTTTGTTCTACAGTATTCTACCATTTCTCATGTACATTTGTTTTTTTCCCTTTTTGTTAATATAATTTTATTGTAGGTCTGATAAGTATACATTACTTTATCATTCTATTTTTTCGTTAAACTGGATTAATTTTTTTTTCTTTTTTAGACGATTATATTTCTCACGGTGGAGTTGCAAAGCAAGTGGATAGCGCGTGTACTATCCGGTAAATGAATGTTGCCTTCTGAGAATGAAATGATGGCCTCTGTTAAAGAAATCTATGACGAAATGGAAAAAAATTATAAGCCAAAGCGCCACACACACAAGATCTATCCCAAGGTAAATCTATCATATCTAAATCTTGAGTGATGTATCTGTTTATGTGTCAACCTCTTATTAGCACCATATATATAATAAAAATACGTGTGCCTTATCTAATTATGAAAAAAAAAAAAAAAAAACTGTATTTTTACTTTATCAATAAAAAATTTAACTTGATTTTTTATAATTATTCAGAAATTAAAAAAAAAGTGATAAACATTGGCATATCAGGTACAAGTAATTTATATATTACAAGTGCTAAGACTTTCAGACTTCAGTGTACCACATGAGATATAAAATTAATTTCTCTTGAATTTACATTCTTCCTAAAACTCTAAAATTGGAAATGAATAGTGGTAATCTTCTCTTCTCTTCTCTAATTTATGTTTGTTACATATGTATAGACCAAAGAATACTTGGACTGGTTGGCCGCTGAAACAGGATTGCCACAGATAGAAAGATCGTGGTTTGAAATGCAACATAAAGTACTTGCGAGTGCTCAGTTTTACGGTCCAGGATATCGTGACAAATGGGAGGAAATGTAATAATTTAATTAGTTAAAAATCGAAACAACGGGACAACTTGGTCAAATGAAATAATGAGTTCGGAAACTTAATACTTTCGTTTTTTTAATAATGTTTGGAAAACTGCTCTTTCACATGAGAATTCGAACCGATATAGACATGTATTTTTTCCTTTTTTTTCTTCTGGACCCTAGAGAATAATGACGAAATATATACATTATTTTTTTTATTTTTTTATTGATGTGACCATAACTTCTTCGTTCGAACTCCGATTTGAGTGATCTCAGATTGTTAGAAAGTTAAGAATAAAATCTATAAGATTAACATATTATATTAGTCATTCCATGATATTATCCAATCAGAATTTGACGTGATTTGCTGCTCATGATCTGTCTTGACTCCGTTCATATTTGAATTCTTCTCAATTATGTTCAATTACACTATTTTGCTCCAAAGTGTGAAAAGATGTGTTATGATCTCAATTTCTTAGCTACTTAGCATGTATTTTTCTGAAATATAAAATCTAACCAAAATAGAATCAAATCCAATAAAAAAACATAAATACAAAAAAAATATTAGTTTGAGAATTATGTCTTGATTTTAAACATAATAGGAGATAAAATATAGATATAAATGTGCCACATCATTAGCTTGATTTGAGGTGCTCGTCAAGTCACGATTAGGTCGAATCAGATTTTGAATCGCCTAGTCTCAATGTTTTCCTACCATCGATTCATATCTGCTTTGGAACTGTTTGATTTTCTAAAAATCAAACTAATTTGAACCTGAATGGATCGAACGTTTGGGTTTGTCGGTCAAATTAATTTTTATCTCCTCTTGATGAGACAACTAGGGCCTACAAAAAAATTCTATATCTCGTGCTAAAGTTGTCATTGAGTTTATGACAGTTAGGGCTACAAAAAATTCTTAAAAAGATCTATTTTATTACTAATTCTAGACCGTTTAGATTAAATTTGATGTCATGAAACTATTACAACCTGATATTATAGTCTTTTAATTTTAGACAGCAGATATAGACCCACCACCATTTGGGTTATTGGGCACTTGGATCTGTCAAAAATATCCTATCATACAGACTTATGTAAATGAATTACATGCATTGTGCCCCTGCAGTAATAGAATTGGAAATATTGATACGTTTGGAAGTGTTTTTTTTTGTCATTTCTTTGAAGGGGAAGGATCACTTAACAATGACTATCTTGATAATTTTGATAATAAATTTTCACAAAAATATAAAAAATATTTTATAGATATGTTCTTTCATTTATAGATTGATGGAGATTTTGTTAGTTTAATGAGTTAGAGAACCAATCATTTATGATGATATTCTTATTTTATTTTATGTATTGGATGATTTATATCATTTTATTTCTTGAGTTTTAATATTTTATGAATTATTTGAGTTAATGACTTGAATTGTGAAACTCTATTATTATTACTAAAACTCTTAATTAGCCCTAATCTAATATCATTAGTATGGAACACTAAATGATAATATGGACTAGTATGTGAATTAATGTGTGATCATATTTCACATATCACTGATACAAGATATCTATTTAATCACAGAGATATGCATGAACGGGGTACATGATATTGGACCTGACCCACTTTGACTTGTTGTATGGATTATGTTTGTGTCATCAGTAGGGTCATAAATTAGTATTAATTCTATTATGTGAGTTATTCATAATTCTAGATAATTAATGTATATTTTGTGCGATTATCAAACACTGCTCTTAACCGAGGGCTATAAAGATAATTTTCGAATATACATGAATTATGCTATGAATTATGAATAGTCAATAAGATATTTTTGTCCATCTCATTTCTTATGAGATTAGTGATATCTCAGGGTCCCTTGACGCAGTGATAATTATTATGCATGCAATTTGTAATTATTGAATGATTACATATTAATAATTATGCACTAAAAATTAAGAAAATAATTAATGGTCAAGAATGATATATTTCTAAGCTTGACATTAATTAGTTGATATTACATGACAAAACAAATAATATAAAAAAGAATAAATTATCATAATTTGTCTGTGTTTGATCGGGTGATCATAATGCATTGCTAGATGTCAATTATGACTTATAAATTAATTTATTACTGATCATGACATAGATCCAACTGGGTCACTCTATTTGATAAGTTGAAATAATAAAAACAATTAATTAATTGTGTAAGGCATGATTAATTAAATATAATTAGATAAAATCAATTGAGCCGAAACTCAAATTATGGATGAGATATACTTGGACTGAGAATGAGCCCAAACACAGAGATTTCAGCAGAAAATTTTGTGTGCAATGAACAGGATTGTTTACAATTAAGAAAAAAAACTTACGCACGGCAAGTGGAGAGGTTAATAACCTCTCTTAATTTGCAAAAAAATAAATAATTAATAACCAATGCTGGTTATAAAGGTGGCTTCTCTCTCTGCCGAAGACAATTTAATTTTTTTCTCAAGAGTATATCTCTCTCATCCGAAAAGGCAAGGAGATAGAATAGTTCTCTCTCTTTCAATTCAATTGATTTTCTTATTCTATTCATGTGTTGAGATCAAAAGAAATTTGAGATTTTTTTTTATTGGAGGTTTAACAGTCTTGTTTTGATTCATCAAGGAGTGTACACAGTTAAGACTTCACATTTGAGAAGCTTTCATGAGACAAGACAAATACCGACGTCCTTGTGGTGATTTGTGAAGACGCACACAACTACCATCCAAAAAAAGTCATCGTGTTTGATTACAATACCAAGTAAGGTACATTATTCATAAATTTATAGTTAGATTCAAATTTTATACACATGATCCTCAATTTTTAAATTGAGTTGCATGAAAAATTTTAAAATTTCATATCTCATGTGTGTCATAAACCCAACGGATTTAAATTTTATATAATTTTATTATCATTTGATAGTCTTAAAAAATATTAAATTAGAATCATTATAAATTACATAAATATTGATGGTCTTTGGTAAATAATCAAATGATAATGAAATTACATGAAATTTGAATCACTATCAATTTACAAGTAGAAGAACATATTTATAATTTTTTTTCTATTTTAAAGATTTTTTGTATTTATTTAAAAAATTCATTGTCAAAATTATCAAGGTAACCCATTGTTAAGTGATCCCTCATCCCCATCTTTAAAGGGTTGGGATCCATTGACAATGGTCTTTCAAGCGTTATGATGGTTTAGAACCGTAGAAAATCAACACTCAAATTAAGGAATCTAAGCCAACATGAGAGATTTGAGATTTATGTGAGCTTAAAAATTCTAAATTGATCATCAACTAAATAAATAAACTAACATGTGAGAGTTGAGGTATGTTGTTTAGGTACTGATCATCTAGGATTCGCGCAACCAACGAATAAGTTATCTCTAAAAGTAGTTGTAACCCGTATGTGTTCATACAGACTGAATGTGAGAGCATACGGACTGTATGGACCAAATTCGAGTGAAAACTAATCTATACCCATAGGAATGCTTGTTTTAATTAATACAAAACTAACAAAAATATTCATTGTTTTTTGCATTAGCTTTTAAATATTAAAAATAAAAAAAATCATTCGAACAAACCCCCTAACTTTCTTATTTCTACACCTTTAAAAATCAAAATAATATAGTTTGGTAAATTCCACCGCCCCTATGGTTCGACATCCATATTGTACTAAACGTAGGTCGTGTATTTATGACCGAATTAAGATACCGTAGGAATTATAAAATTTAAAGATCAAGCACGTGCTTTTTGGTGCGCGTCAGATAACATTTACTACCGTTTACATAATTACCTATAAATAATGCATTATAATATACTATTCAGAATATGATACAATTATTCATCATATTTCTCACAAAAGCTAACAGAGCACAAAAGTCAAATAAAACCCATTCTCTTCACATTTTAAGTGGAAAATTTTCTATTCACTCGAATTGAATTAATTTTTCCCATGTTCTAGAGCAAAGAAAATTCATTTTGATGAAATCCATGCCCACAGGAAAAGTGTCCGTCGGTTTTGCTAGTATGCTTCTGTTTGTACCTCAGCCAATATATTAATGGCCCAAATTTTCATTTCCCCTCCAAATATCAATTCAAGTATCTTAATATTTTTTATTTTAAAATCATCTAGAATTTTTTTTATTGTTTTGGATTTTTTTTTTGCCATTTTCACTGAAATATCTAAAAATTAGTTCTTTCTTGAAATTATGAAATTCCCAGCGGTTAGCATTTCGAGTCAAAATAGAAATAAAAGTATATTATCATAACAATATAACAACAACGACAATAATCATGATGGGTTGATTATGGTTATGATGATGATACAAACATTAATTATTGTGTTCTATAATATCTTATGCAATCAGAAGGACAATATTGTATGAGAGAATTCATCAAACAGAAAGCTAAATAAATTATTAACTTAATGATTAAAAAAATGAAATTTTAATAAAGAAAAAAATAAAAAAATTGTTCCACAATTTAATGTAATGGAGGAAAAGTAAATTGTTTTTATCTCTTCAGATGACCTATTGTTATCCCTTTGAGGAGAAGAAAACTTTAGCATGTTTTCCATCTTTTTTCTTTTCTTTCCATCCCCTTACCTCTCTTTCATAATAATTTATAGATCAAGCTGCAAACATAATGTATCTTTCTTATATTGAAAAAGGTTATTCATATCTCATGGGGCGTTCAAACTAATGACTTGTGATAAGTTAGTTAGCATGTGAATTTTTAATTTGGATAAATATTCCAACTATACAATTTGTGACAAATATCCCAGACCGTTAATTTGCTAAATAATACTCAGTTATCAAGTATGAAATGATCAAAATATTTTGTATTCATATAGTATAAATTTACTATGTTTATCCATGAAGTTTTAATTTGCAGAAAAATTATTAATTATTTTAAAATATAGAAAATTAATTAAACAATCACGATAAAATAAATTTGGTGTATTATATTATTTGGCCGTATCTATATATTTTATTGTATCTTCATTAAAATTTTATTTTTATAGAAATAATTAAAGTTGCTAAAAATCTGTTTTATTATTTATGAAACTTTGTAATTTTCAACAACAAATTTTAAATTAATAATGAATGATGTATATTACTTTGATATAACTTATGTATAAATCAATTGCAAGGACTCTCAAATTTATAAAAAATAAAAGATGATTTATAAAATATAATATTTTTCTTTACTAAGTATACTAGTATAATCAGTAGTTTTTTTTTCAAAACAACGTGATAATAGTTGATGGCTAATTCATGTGATGAATGAATTTTTTTTAGATCTCCTGTTAATGCATAATAAAAATAGTAAACAAATGAAGAAAAAAATAACATTGACTTAAATCCGAATCTTTAGTTTTTGAATTGATTTGTACCATTCAATTATGAGTATTTTTTGGTCATTAAAAAATGAACATCACAAGACGTATCCAATATGTATGTTCACTAGATGTGTTTAATACGTTTAATACATATATTTTTTATAATATAGTATAGATATAGATAGATAATCAATATTTAAAATTTATTCACATACATATTGTGGTTAGGGTTGTAAACGAGCCATGTCTAACCAAACCTAGCTAAGTTTGAGATCGATTCAACGAGTCAAAAATATTGATTTGAGATTAACTCATTAAGTTAACGAGTGAGCCAAGCTGCCTCGTTAACATCTCGTCTAATAATTAATAATATTTTATATAAATACTTATATCAAAATTAAAAAAAATTAATAAAAATCAATGATAATAAAATTATATATATATATTTCGTATAATTATATATATATATATATAATATAATAATAAATATTAATTTAATAAGCTTAACTAGTTGAATTCGAGTGGAGTGATTTTTTCTGACAGCCTAATTGTGGCCTAAAAGCAGAAGGGCCCATTTCTGTCGGTGCATCAAAATTTATGAGTCTACAGTGAGCCTTTGGCAGGACCACAAATCCGCAGCCTACCATATTTCGTGCGAGGCATACCAGCACCAATTTTCTGGGATCAGTGACAGTGGGTTACCATGTGCACCGTTCCCGCGGCCAATGAATGAGAGAACATCGTATTTGAGATGTCTCACGGTCCGAGGGCGAGATATCAATAGATCTTTCAACTTCTTTTTTTTATTCAATTAACAGGGTTGAATTCAGAAAAGGAGCAACAATTATAGCGAACGCCATTAGCTTTGAAAAGTTATTCTTCGTGGCTGCTTATTTTAGTCCTGTGTTGAGAAATCTCATCTCACAACATTTGTTCCATGTGGAATTTTTGGTCTTTCACATCTTAATCTCGCTGAAACCGACCGCTTCACCGCCCCCGTCTATTGTGGGGAAAACGCGGAAAGAAAATAAAACCAACACGACACCGAAGCTCTCAATTCTTTCCAAAACTGGACGCAAACGAAAAACACCAAAGGGCAAGGCTGACAGCAACAGTTATATGTTGATATGACGCCATCGGGTGACGCCATCGATACGTCGCAGCGACTTGGTTCGTCTTTCTTGTAGTCAACTCTTCAACTCCCCTCCCGCCCCGCCCCCTCTAAATTCTCCCCCTCCCTCCCTCTGTTATTCCCCCCCCACCCCCCCTCCCTCTGTGACAAGCCTCAAACCCCCCACCCCCTCATGGCAGAGCAACTGCTCTCTACTGCTCCACACCATGACACCCTACCAGAAAACTATGTCAGACCTGAATCCCAGCGGCCCCACTTGTCACAGGTCATTACCGACTCCAACATCCCCGTCATCGACCTAAGCATACCTGACAAACGTGTTATCATTGCACAAATAGCCAATGCTTGCGAGAAGTACGGGTTTTTCCAGGTAATCACTTTTCTAGCATCTCCTCTGTTATCCCGTGATTATACTTGTTATACCTTAAACCGAGTTCGAACATCAATTAGCGAAAATTAACAACCCTGTTTAACTAATTATTTGTGATAAATATGCTAGGTCGTAAATCACGGGATAACAGAGGAGACGCTGACAAAAGTGATGGGAATTGGGAAGGAGTTTTTCAAGCTGCCGCCTGAGGAGAAGGAGAAGTTGTACTCTGACGACCCCGCAAAAAAGATGAGACTGTCGACAAGTTTTAACGTGAAGAAAGAGAAGGTGCGCAATTGGAGAGACTACTTGAGACTCCATTGTTACCCGCTCGAGGAATTCGTGCCCGATTGGCCATCCAAGCCTGAATTGTTCAAGTAAGTTTATACATCTTCAACTCTGTAGTTTCAAATTAATTTTGAGTTGTTCTTGTTTGTTAATATCGTGCAATTATTTATTAATTTATAACAATAAAATGATAATGATGAATGATGAGCTTTCCTTTCTTACGGATACGGTAGATGCTGTCTGATATATTTATTTGTTCTCTCCGGAGGTCTCATCGCCATAGACAACAAACATAGCCTACAGGCATGATGACAAAGGGAAAAAAGAAAAAAATAATAACAAAAAAAAAAAAAAACAGAGCATAACAACTGAAAAATAGCAATTGACAGAGATCAAGCCTGACTTAAAAGCATCCGCGCCTCTTTATCTTACAACAAACTATTTATTAACTGAGAATACATATTTGCTAACAGATACACACAAATTAAATACTTCAACTTTCATCATTAATAATTAGTTAATTACACTTTTTCATATAACAAATAAAGAGGTACTGGACAATATAATGACAGACTCCTCTTAGAACTCGAATATCGACAAAACATCTCTTAGTTTTCTTCGAATACCACAGTTGAACTATGCGGATTAATATTTCATTCTAATCGACATTGGATTCACAGTAAGATTCCTTCATTTCATTTATAAATAACAAACACATGAAATCTCTGATACAATCTGCAGAATTACATGTTACAGTTCTTTATTTTTTTTTCAGATTATTAGTTTATATAATCATCTGATTTACATAACTACCTGTGAAACTGTAGTTAGTTTATTAAGGACAAAAAAACGACATGTGAGTTCACATGCTGTATTTCCTCCGACGAGAAAACGCCACATGCTAATAGCCAACGAATCCTGGGCTTGTGAACAGCGATTCATTTACTATCGACAATCCGAAAGTGGGGTGCATACATGCTATCTCGTGGATTCAATTAGGCAAAAATATGCTATAGCCTATGGCTATGGGCCAAAAGAAATATCTGTCTGTCGCATTTTTAATTATGCAGAAATAATTCTTTCCAACTGAAATGCCTCTAGAGCTTCCAATTAAGTTGAGTTGGGTAGGGTTTCAGCCAGGTCATTATTTTTATTTTTATTTTTATTTTATTCAATTCTTTTAAAGTTGAAAATTAAATTTTTTTATCCATCGGTTCCGAATAAAACAAATAATTATTTTTAATTTTTAGGCGATTTAATATCAATTAATATATGATTCATTTTAGTTAGTGTATATATAAGATTTGATATAAAATGGATCAAAAAATAATAAAAAAATTATAATTAAAACCGATCCAATCTGTACTCAATCCTATCTGAGACGGATCAAAAGATATTAATCGAATCATAACTTACTCATTTATTTTCAAACATTTCGGATCAGTTCAAATCAGTCAAAGGTTGACCGTCTGAATTTCATGGACTATATTCTTAAGTAGATAAATATATACATAGACTTGAATCTCCTGCTATGGAAAACACTAGGACACTCATAAATATCAGCAGGCTGGATGCAGGATTTCAGGAGGATAATTATCGGATTGTAATAATAATAATTTAATATATATTCTTATATAATAAAAAACCATCAAGATAATATTCCTTTACATATTAAAAATAATAAATAAAATAAAACTCAAAGTGATAAATAAACAAGTTAATGATGAAAGTTTTCCTCTACGGAACTTCATATTTTAAAATCTTTGTATAATTATTTCATTATGTACGATATTAAATATTTTTTCTCAATGAACGTAATAAAAAATTCCATGGGGGGGGGGGGTAGATTACCGAAAGAATTATATAAAAATACTGTTTTTTAAAATTCGAGGGGGAGGGGGCAAATTGTACACTAAATCCGCCCCTGAATATCAGCTTCTCTCCAAAGTCTGAACTATGTTATTTATTTATTTATTTTGCTTTCATTCCTAAGAGCATATTCATTAAAGATATGACCAACTTAGACAATAATAATTGTAAAAGAGATGGGTTGATATATTCTTCTTTGCTCTCACAAGTGACTTTGAAAATGATTTTCCAACTTTTTTTCTTGTTTCTTTGGGTTCTTGAAAATTTTATCAAACTTGTTTTGTATTTTTGAAATCCAATTTCAATTTTGTTGGAAAAAAAACCTTTGATTGCTCATGAGTTGAGCACCATTTTGCAAAACTCTTTGATTTTTAAGTTTATAAAATTAACCATATGATCTCTAAAATAAATATTATTTGAACGTTAAGAACTAAATGTGTTGATTTGCTAAACTTGCTATTTTGATAACCTTTATTATTAAACCTATATTGATAAGCATGATTATGTATTTTTCTATCATTTTTAACTTTTTTATTTTTTATATTTTTGGCAATCACATTTTGAGGTTGTTTCTCTTTTAATCTAGTGTTATTTTGGTCCTTAAACTTTGATAATGATACATCCTTATCATACTCAATTTCTGTTTTGGGCTTTTGACTCCCATAGATACATTTCAAATCCAACCTAGAAATAGTATTTGAGTAACTAATGGATTTGAGAGCTCTAATTTTTATTTTCAAAATTTGAATTTTTTTAAATTTTAAATTTTTACTTCACATTTTTTTGACAATTCCTTTTGGTGTCAAAATCATTCAACTTTATTTTATAATCTTTTATCTTAGATTAACCTCAAGAATCTTTTCCATGAGAGCTTTATTAGAGTCATAATTTTGATCATATAATCTATTATTTAAGTTGTGTGATGATTTCCTCCTTAGAGAAGGTGCTCCTCTTATCATGGATATATGAATCATATTCCTCATCTGAATCACTGTCAGTTGGTAAATAAGAAAAGAAGTCTATTATAGATTGTAACCCTTGATTACCGCTAATAATACTAATTTGGTCAATTAGTAAAAACTACAAGGGTTAAATTGCAATTTTAATAAGTTCTACAACAATCAAGCACAAGTAATTTCTCAACCAAAGATATGAAATAAAGTAAAGAGAAAGAGTTTAGAAATGCTCAATCGAAGGATTGAGTTGACGCGGGATGTAACGAGGTTCGGCGTTATGCGCCTACTCCTCGGGTCCCCGCCTTTCCGTCTAACGGTAATAAAGCCGGTCCGATCTATTCAACCAAATACGAGTCTTGTACAAAGTCGAACTTTGCCCTCTTACACACAAAGGATGAGAGACAAAGTCTAAAGTTAATGAAGTAACAAATGCTAGAAGTAGATTTAGCAATGGAGCAAATCACTCAAATCTCACAAGTGTTTAGAACAAGTTTAGATCAAAGATCTTGAGCTTTAGCTAGGTATAGCAAGGTTTTCTCAAAACTCTTTAATGGTGGCAGTAAGATTGTATTTTGCAAGTATATTAAACAACTATGGGAGAAAGGAGATGGTCCCCCTTTTATAAAGAGCTGAAAACCAAGCATAACTTACTTTTTCGCTCTGAACCGTTATAACGATTTACCAATCGTTATAACGGTTTACAAAACCGTTACAACGGTTTATAAATCGTTATAACGGATTAAGTTTCAAACGGTAGGATTGTCAGAGAAATTTGCCCGTTGATCTGCCGTATAGTCGTTTGATCAACTGAGCTGAAACGTTGTACGATTTATCAAATCGTTATACGTTTCATGAAATCGTTGTAACGACTACAGAATCGTTATACATTTTATAAATCATTGTAACGGTTCGGTAATCGTTACATGATGATTCACTCTGGTTTCTTTGAGAATGTTTCTGCCTTAGAGTATTTTTTGAGTATCGAGATGAATCGTTATAACGGTTACTTAACCGTTATAACGATTCACTGGGCAGAAGCACTTTTCTTGTTGTTTAAGCTCAATTTCTCTTGACCAATTCAACCCAGTTTGAGTTTTACTAAACCTAAGCCTAGTGCAGTCTTGATTAAGCTCTTATATCCCAGTACTAGTCTTGGTTCTTGTGCACTAGTTCATTTGCATATTAATCCCTGCACAAAACTCAACAAAACAAATTGTAAAATTCAAAATTATTTTGCAAATCGATAAATCAAAGAAGATGTTAAGTGTAACATAGATATTAGAGTTACCTCCTCGGTTGAGCATGAAGGTGCATACTCTTTGATTTTCATGGTCTTAATTTGCTCATTTCCCTTGTTCTTTATAGCAACCATTTGGGAATTCTGATGGTGAGTTTATCCGTAATGTTTTTATTTACAACTATGACATCTACATCTATCATCCCTCAAATCTCATTCACGGATTCCATGAGAGAAAAATTGATCTCCTTGTTGTCACTCAACTCTGTCTCAGAATCTTCCTCTCTTTCGTCAGAGTCATTATCTTAAATAATATTCATTACCTTAGGTTTCTTCTTGTCTTTGTAGCAATCTTTCTTGAATCTTTCTTTCTTCTCTTGTCTCAAGCTTCACTCCTCATTCTTCATGTGTGCAAAGAGCAAGTAACATATGTGGATGATGCGCCCTTCGTTATGAGAAGTAAAATATGCTACCTATTTGTCATGATTTTCTCGTTCCTTGTTGATTTTTTTTCTTTCTGAAAAGGATCATTTTATGAAATATCTTGAAGATAAGCATGAAATTTTTGGGTATTCATGGTCAAGATGTTGTAGGAAGTTCTTAAGGATCTTGAGAAAATGGATTATATTATTTAAAAAGCAATGGTTTTGGCTTCGGTTTGAAGTTTTTCGCCTTGTAGGAGCTTATCTTCAAAACATTGAAGTTGAGTATAAATTAAGCTCATCTGGTGCAATAACACCATTTGCTCCTTATATTGCTTCAAATGCGCTCACAATTCCTTCTCATCTTGATTTCTTAAGCATGACTTACAAGATCTTAACTATTATCTTATTGTTAGATAGTGGTTCATCTAAATTTGAAAATTCATTTTGAATGTTCATGTGCTAGAGTACGTCCTCTATGAATTCATGATCTTCTACCCTAAATTCTCAAATTTAGTTCCAAACCCATGATCTTGATTCTTTTAATTTGAATAGTATATTCATACCTATTCAAAAAGGCTTACTATATATCTTTGACATCGATCATACTTTTAAAAATTACAGCTACTTTTTCATTAATTAAGTTTAAGATAACATTGATTGTATTGTCATCTTTGACTTTTTTAATTGTTGACTCGATAGTCAATTTAGAGGTATCTTTCTTATTTGGAACATACCCATTTTGGATAATATTTCATACCTTTTAAGTTGTTGGCCATATATTTTTTAAAAGCTAATTTTTTTGCAAGTTGCATAAAAAACTGGAGGTTCTTTTAGTATGTCTTGCGGGTGTCATTCTTGAACCTATACCTCTATCATATTATAAAAAATTAAGGTTTTTAAATCCACTCTGATACCACTATGTTATTTCTAAGGTCTTAAGGGGGTGAATATGCATAGTTTGATTATGGCACAATTACAAGTTCAAGATAATCACACATAATTCTCACAAGTCACGTAATCAAAACAATAACAAAAAAAGTGAAGAACAAGTTGAAAGAAAGTGAACAAGATGGTGAGAGAGAGAAAAGTGATTTTAATGGAGTTCAACAATAGACCTACGTCTTTGGGCCTTTCAACACTAATGGTGTGCCGATTTATTAAAACAATCATTGTCAATTATAAGGTTGAACTTGGCTCATTTATAACACATGTAAAGAGGAGACTCAAGTCAAAGAACAAATTAAAAAGCATCTATGATCACTCAAGACTAAAAAAAAGAGTCTAGATTAAATCACAATTAATCCTAGAACTTGAATAATATTTGATTAGATAAGTTTGAGTCTCTTAAATTGATGTTGCAATAAAAGTATTAGTGCTCTATAAAAAGTAAAGTTGCTATGTTTTTTTTTTATATTTTGCTGAGAGTTTGGATTTTTATGAGAAGTGAAGAGCAACCCCCTTAAGTAGAGCTTCGGAAACAGAAGGCTAGGAAATCCTCAAACTGAATCGTTATTGACGGCTTCTGAGTCATTGTAATGATTTGAGTGAATATATTCATCACATTATGAAGAATGCCCTTAATTAATTCAAATAAGTCTCTTTTGCGATGAGGCGTTGTAAAGGCTCATAACAAGATATAAGAAATTACACAACTATTAGCACTTATAATTTTCTTGAGCTTTCTTTCGGATATTGACTTTCAAGTCATCCTTATGTAGAGCCATCATGATGCTTCCTGAGCTATTATGATGGTTCTAAAATCATTACAACACTTTTAAAATGTTACACAATGATTTACTTTATTAACGTTCTAAGCTTTTGTGATTTCTTTAATCATTTTGTATTTATCCTAGCCCATTATAATAACTCTTAAGCCATTGTAATAGCTTAAGTCACAAAATTATTTTTCTTTGTTGCTTTACAGATAATACTCAAGTTTATCTTTTTAAATTGTACATTTTGTAGTCCTTAATCATCTAAGCCTTCTTCAAAAAAATAATCTTACAAAATATTCACACAAAAGGATTATTTAGTAAAACAAAATCTCTGTAGATTAGTCTCTCATCTTTCTATTAAAAAAAAAGGAAAATTTTGGATTTTTCATCCGTGGATGTCTTATTTTCTGAATTCCTATGAGCTAAAATTTTAAATTACATGTCACACATGAGTCAAAGTGATTATCAATCAGTGTCATTTTTTACTAAAAGATGATTTATGTTATTAGTGTTGGTTAATGAAAACAACTTACATTATTTCTTATAGAAATTGTGTCAATTTTATTTAGCAAATAACACCAATTATTACATAAAATTTTGATTTTTTTAAATTATTAGTATTAGTTGCAGATAAAAATTTAAACTATTTAATGTTATTTGTTTGCAACACCCAATACATATTGTTATTAGGAGTTGGGCTATAGTGTTACGCGTAGCATGAACGACCCATGTGCTACATAACTCATTTTTAAAACTCAAATGGTCGATCCGACTGCTCAAAATAATTTTTATGTGAAAATTTAGTTATAAACCCAATTAGATTTTTTTACTATTTTATTAGATAGTTATGAAATCACTCATTTTGAATGGCTCACAATAATTAAATCAAGTGATTTTATAGATATCTAAAAAAATAGTAAAAATTCTAAAAAAATTGTCCTATAACTAGATTTTCATATGAAAATTATTTTGAACGATCAGAGTGATCATTTGAATTTTAAAAATAAAAAAATGATCCATAACACATGAATCATCCGTGCTACGTGTAGCACTGTAGCCCAACTATTATTATTTGTGTTGATTGTTACATAAAAAAACAATGCTAATTTGTTAATGCTTACTGTTGTTAGTGTCAACAGTATCTCTACCAAACTTTAAGAAACACAAAATCAATATGCTGATATTGATTAGTATTTTTTTAGTAGTGGATGACTACTGGAAAAGTAGTTATCCACAAGCAATAATATATTTATATTGAAAAAATGAAAACAAAGATTTAAAATAATATGATAGTAAATATGTTTAAGATAAAAATGAGGCTTAAACTATCCAATTTTAAATATTTATAAAGTATCAACATTCGAAATTTAAATTTGTAATTTTTTTTACAGGAAGACCATTGTCTTTGTCGTTACCGCTAGACCAATAATTCGTAAGTTGTTATAATTTGAAAACGTTATTTGTGGAGACCGGGTCAATATTTTACAGACTTCAAATGTAAATAAATGCATAACTTTTGAACCTTAATTCTTTTAGAACTTAATTCTTTAAGATATTAAAAAAGACATAACCTTTTTTCTTTGTCACTTGCATGTGGAATCAACCCGAACGATTGCACGAATTGTGTCCCCGTTGCATATGCAGCTGGCCAAATAGTAATATTTGCCAAATATATAGTATGTTTTTTTAATTCAATTATAAACAACAAATAACCAGTTCGCACAGACCTAGAAAATTAATGTGTCAAAAGGAAAGGGTTGAAAAAAAATCAATATGCCATTTTCACTGTCAAGTATGGACTTCTCCGTGGTGGTGATTACGTTAGTCCCTTCTAGAACTTTGTGACAATATTGTAACAAGCAAGTATGGACTTCTTCTGCTGATAACCTCCAACTTTGGAAATTCTATTAAAGCATTATATTTAGGTAGAACTACAATCGATATACTGCTAGTTTGCATTAGATTTGTAAGTTTTTAGGTTTGTGTGAGGGATCAGTTATCAGCGGTTTGGTCATTTGATCTCCTCAAAATTTGTTGTTACTATTTCCTAGTTTCGATGAAATTGATGGTTTCGACCAACGTTTTCAAAAAAAAAAAAAATCATATTTACACATGTTTTGTTGAAAATTAGTACTGACTAATCAGGACACCAATTAGAAAGGATATTACTATTGTGGTACGCATATTTTACCGACTGAATATAAGTCAGCAACCAATTACGTAATCGACTTATATTGTTATAAATAAAAATGTGTAGTACATGGTCAGGTTAAGCCTACAAGGAGGCAGGGTGCGAGTAAATAGGATGTCAATGAGTCAGATTTGTGTCGGATCATTATTATTTTATTATTTAATTTAATTTAATATAATTCATTTAAAATCAGATAAATTTTTTTTTGATCCGGTCCAATCCAAAAAAATTAAATATATATTAAATGTTTCTAAGCAACTTAATTTTAATTAATATATAATTAAATTTAATTAGTGTATATAATTTTGATTAGTATTAAATCATAAAATAATTTAAAAAATATAATTAAACGGGTCGGCTGAATCAACCCGTACCCGATATAATTCTATCCATGACGGATCAAAAATATTTATCTCAGATCAGTTTGGATCGGGTTGAATCAAGTTTTTGACACCTAATATCTTCCCAAGTAACAAGGTATTTTATATTATTGTATTGTATTTGTGGTATTATAATAAAGAGTTATATTACATTTGAGTGTATCCGTTGTGCTTATACTCAACATTTGATATTAGAGTCAAAAGAACTTGAGCTGGGAGAATCAGAACCGAAAGAGTTGAGAGTTAGGTACACAATTTGTTTGTGTTTATTAGTATCATGGTTATTCAAGTAGGTTGTGGTTGTGATATTTTTTTTAGGATCATTCGATTAAAACGTAGGGGTCGAGTACAAAGTCATGGTTTTGCCGAATATCCGCCAATCTGTATAGAGGTGTTGGCAAGTTGTCGAAGAAGTCATTAATTAATGACGGATTGGGACTGCATGGCTCTTATTCATTACTCTTTATTTTCTATTTATTTTCTGTTATTTATAATTATTAAAATTTATAAAATCTTGTTTATAAAATATAAAGACTCTAATAAGAAAATACAAAATAAAAAAATGAGATAAGTCATTCCCAACAAAATTTTTTCTCTGATTTTTTACTATTGTAACATCAAAATCCTAGTTGTGTGTTTCTATCAACTTCGAATCTAAATTGTGTGTTATTGTCTTATTTGGGGTTGTTGTTGTCTTGGTTAAGGTTGCTTCCGCGTTATCAACTGGTATCAAAGCGCTAGGTTTCACTTCTCTGGTGCATCGCTTGATCCATTCTTTGGATAGTTAACAATCACTTGATTTAATTATTTTTGAGTCATTCAAAAGAAGTGATTTTCTAGCTACCTAAAATGTTATAAATTTTGATTCCCAATTAGAATTTTTTATATGAAAATTATTTTCTACGGTTCAAATCGACCTTTTAGAATTTGATAACGAAAAAATGATTCATAGTACGGAATGATCGTGCTATGCATCATAACCCAACTCTTATTTGTGTTGTTATAATAAAGAGTTATATTTCGTATCCAATGCTTTCGTTGTGCTTGTACTCAACATGTTTTAATCACAGACATGAGAAAACTATTAACAGCAGAGGAGAAAAAGTGAAAGTCATGCAGCATCACATGATGTCATCATAAATAACTATTGTCATTTGATCTCCATCCCATCTGGTGATCGATCATCACTGAGAATCGTATATGTGTACTGTTAATAGAGTAATTTTCAGCAACAATCTAAACTGAGAATTGTGCTGACATAAATCTCGTTTTTCTGTCAAAAATTGACATCACTTTAATTCTCATTGTTAGTTAACCTCTAGAGCAAAACTTTTCCTTCTGCTCAGATGTCAATTTGACCGTGTAAGCTAAGAAAATTAAACATTTAATAAAGAAAACACTTCATGTATCATCTTACAAATTTTACATAAATTCGTTTCAACCAGGACAATTATCAGCACATACTGTACCCAAGTCCGGCGGCTGGGGTTCCGTCTTTTGGGGTATATATCAGAGAGCTTGGGTTTGGAAGAAGACTACATAAAGAATGTGCTTGGAGAACAAGAACAGCACATGGCTGTCAACTACTACCCGCGATGCCCAGAGCCGGAATTGACTTACGGCTTGCCAGCTCATACCGACCCGAATGCACTAACAATTCTTCTTCAAGACCAGCAAGTCACTGGGCTGCAGGTCCTCAAGGAAGACAAATGGATTGCCGTCGACCCGGTACCATGGGCATTCACTATCAACATTGGTGACCAGCTACAGGTGACATTTTATTTTTTGGTTGAAAAATAGAGGTGGAGCCTCTGGATTTTTAATGATGCACTAATGAAGTAGAGCACGGATAAAAATAAAAAGAGAAACACGGAAAATAAAAATAATAAAACCAAGTGTTTAATCTCAAGAGTTCTTGAGATGTGCAAAATAAATGGTACATCAACAAAAACACACCTCAATTAAGACATGGGGGAGCCAATGTAGGGCAGATGAAGGGGCACAACTGAACCCCCCCCCCCCCCCCCCAAAAAAAAAAAAAAAAAAAAAAAAAAAAAAAAATATACTCGAGTTTGAAAACAAAATTATAAAAATATTCTGAAGTTCCAACATAATTGTGATAATATGTCCTACTTTTGAAAATATTTTAGAAATACACCTTTAAAACTATACTTCTATTATGGAAAATAATAAAAATATGCTTAAATTTTCAATAATTATAATATTAAGCCTATTCCAAAATATTGTTGCTACCCCCAAGATTATAAACCTGCCCATAATTAGGTCGTTTATAGGCTTACAAGCCTTCTGCATCTCTCCCAGAAAAATATTGTTTCTTTCCTCTGTCCAACTGTTGCAGTACTCAGTATTGCCTCTTGTGATTTGAACTGATTGGTAGCATAATATGTTTTGAACACAATAAATTAGTTAACATAATAAGCTTAGTTAATTTCCGTTATGTTTATCTGTACTTGATTAGTTTCGAAGTAGTTAGTTCATCTCAAAAAGTTGTTCAGAAGGTAGTTCTTTGCCTTGCACGGATCATGCATATATTTTCATGGATTTCCTTTCAACTTCTCTCTTCAATATCTATGTTTATTTGAGTTATTTGTTGATCTCAGGCATTAAGTAATGGAAGATATAGAAGTGTTTGGCACCGTGCAGTGGTGAATTCAAACAAAGAGAGAATGTCTATTGCGTCATTTCTCTGCCCGTGCAACTCTGCTTTAGTCTACCCTGCAAAGAAACTCACAGAACGGTCACCGGCCATCTACAGGAGCTACACTTATGATGAGTACTATAAAAAGTTTTGGAGTAGAAACTTAGATCAAGAACATTGCTTGGAGCTTTTTAAGACCAATTTAGGTGAACAAAACTAATTTTTGCCGTGATTTTTTAAATAAGAATGCAATAAATACTATTTTTAATAATAAGTAATGGTAATGCGCCAGTCACAGCGGTATCTTTAAGGAAACGTATCACTGAAACGGTGTCTTCCCACAAACATGTACGTGGGCCAATGGAATGACCGTTAGAGATAAAAATGCGTATAGATGTCAGTCCGAATAACGCATTTGTGGGAAGGTAACATTGGGACTGATAGTCTTGAAAACACCTCTGCAACTAATGCATTGCCATGCTTATTGTTAAAAATTAAGATTAATTAATATTTATTATATTCTTATTTAAAAAATCACGGTAATTTTTAACTCGGTTTCACACTGTTGCATTGTGAATGGCCGTCTCCGTTAAAAAATTAGTCTTGGAACCAACAAAAATAAGCGCATGTTTTCTTCGGTTCAAGAATGAACAACTCATTATTTTTTTGTGATAAATTACACATGCTGTCTTTGAATCGTCGACTTCTTTTAACTATCTTGAATTTTTTTTTATATTAAGTTGTCCTTACAATTAAAATATGTAAACGATAAGCGCTAATGGAAGGACCAATTTAATATATAATTTCGTGGTGTTTGTGTGGTTTGTGAATTGTGGGCTGCTTGCATTATAAGATAGACAAGAACTCTTTTGAAGACGGACAACAAAGCATGAGTAATGCGCGCAACAAGATTTTAATATTTCTAAAAAAGTTTTGTTCACCTGAATTTTGTAACTTTGTATCATGTCTGATTAACGTGTGCAAAGTATATTTGTTTCATACTAGATTGAAAATGTTCATTGCCAGTTGAACTCCTGTTTTGTTGGCATCTGTGTGGTAAGTATTTGTTTATAGTGGGCTTGTTCGGCCATTATATTATCCAATTTCTTTTCCATTGAAGGCGCGTCGAAGGTTGTTGTCAGATGCATGTGTATTTATCTTGATTTGTGTGTAAGAATTTCTTAAATGACTGAATAAATGTTATTATAAATGCTAGAACTGATGTCGTGATATAGTAACCAGAGGACACTAATGCTTCAGCCAGCACTTTTTTAGTTCAACTTTGAAAACAAACGGCGTTTTCATTGGATGCAGAGTAGATTTAAACATTTATTGCACTTAATTTTAATTGTTTTTTTTAGTAAATGGCTATCTAATTTTAATTTTAACTCTGTTAGAAATATCATCAAAAATACAACGAAAACATTTCATCATAGTTCCCTCTATTTGATGCCAGAGATTAACATTTTAAGAGATCAGAAGAATCATCTCAAGCCCTTTTGCTCTACCAGTAAACTAGAATCACAGGTAAACGTTTTCACAAAAGCTGAAAAGCTATCTCAAATCCATATATTTCTTCGTCAATAGATCGACCAGGAGCTTATCAAGAATGGCAAAATCAATAGAAAGCAAAATAATATCAGTGCAACCATGTCCATATAATAAGACTAAATATTGACCAGTAGCAATGATCTTCAAAAACAAAGGAACTAAAATTCAAGTGACCAAAGAACAATTAAACAATGTAGCCTTCAACACAAAAATGCACCCTGACGTCCGTGAAAATGACAGGCGTTATGATTGCTTACTGTATATTGTATAAACTATAAAGATCATTATATATCAATCACTTTCAGGCAGCTGTATGGTTTTTAATTTTATTGCCCATACAGTAGATTGATTGCAGGTTTGTAATCCAAATAACGGGTTTTTACAAACAATTAAAGTTAGTGGTTTTATCACACACACACACACAAAAAAACTATGAAGTCATGATCTCGATCCCCATAATTACGTTTTGGCTTATTTGAAAAATGCAATTTCGTTTGACCTAGTGTCAGACAATATTGATTTACCTATGCAAATCCATCAAAGTAACGGTAAAAAGAAAAAAATTATGGTCAAGTCAAGAGGATGAAATAAAATTTCGTCATGGCAATCTGACTTTGCATTTTGTTAACCCCAATTCACCAAACCTCGTCTAGATAGTTGATATAATTTAATTTACTTTAAAGTAGTTGGATATGATTAATTTGTATATTTGAGTGTTTAATATTTTAATTGCTATCGCTGCTAGCACATTTGATGTTAGTTTAAAGAAAAAAAAAAGTACAAACACTCATGGGCGGATTCACATTTTGAGTTGAGGGCAAAAATTAAATTTTTTTTTTCTAAGGTGGACAAAACAAACAAATTTTTTATTTTATTTTTTTGAAAATATACATAAAGTACTGTACCAAAAAAATTCAGAACCCTAGGCCTACGTAGATCCGCCTCTACAAACACCCCCTTGCATTTGACTCAAAGAGTTCAAATACCCCTTGCATTTCAAATTTAAATAAACATTTACTTATATTTACAAAATTCAATACTGACGAGTGGGAGAAAAAACTTTTATGTCTAGAGTTTAAAGTTGCAGGGAATCTTTATTCTCTCTTTAATTTTGCGAAAAGTAATGTGACAAAATTGTGTTTAGATGGCAATTTGATGTCATATTAATGTTAAATTTCAGTACAAGGTGGGGTTTGACACTCTTTAAAATGTGTAAGGTGGTTTTCGTTTAAAATTGAAATGTATGAGGTATTTAAACCCACGAGTCAATGTATGAGCGCAGTTGTACTTCTCCCTAGTTTAAACATATCCATATTAAATATTGACTAAACATGATGTACTGGGTGTCTGGGTCTCGTTGCTTCCAATTTAATAATGGGAAACAGCACAATGCATTTGGTAGAAGCCCAAAAAGTTGAACGAGTCAAGAGATACTGGCACGACAGAACACAATTTTAGAATCGATTAATTTTCTAAGGGTTTGAGACTAAAATTTGTTTAAGTTTTGTTTTAATCATTGAATTAGAATTGAGATTAAAAAAAATATAAAATGGAAAATGAGTTGCATTGAGATTGATAAAAAAAAATTGATCCAATAATTGAAATAAAACTTGAGATAAATTTTAGTTCCAAATCCTTAAAAATTAACTGGTTCCGGTGAAGTTCAAGACATGTTTTAACCTTTGGATCAACATTAAGATTGGAGTAAAGTATGAATTAAAAATGAGTTGCATTGAAATTGATAATATCTAGATACCCCCAATTCTAGTTGATAGTATCATCGAATTCAGAACTTGTATCTGATATCTAATCTAGATCCTATACCGTTTGGGGCCTTACAGCGATGGTTATATACGACCTTTATCCAGTTTTCTCAGATCCAATTCTAAAAGGCCTTCGGTGAGAGGTCCATTACACTCCGCTTAGGCCTGAAAAAACTCAGCTCTTTGTTCACCGATAATATACATAATGATAATACAAACGCTATATTTCCAAACTGACAGCGCCTTTATCCGTTTATCCTCTTCCTACATACTCTCCTCCCCCACTCCCGTGGCAGTACCGCAGCAGCCATGGCTACCTCGCTCTCCTTCTCTCACCTCCCTGTCAAAACCAAACTCCCTTCCTCTCCTTTCCTTCCTTGGTTTATTCCCCCACGCTTCCCACATTGTCTTCGTCGAGCTGTCGCCACTAGTTCGAGGTCCATGACTGTCAGGTCTATGGCGCCTCCTAAACCTAGCGACAAGCCCAAGAAAGGTACTTCTATTACTTTTTATTTTTTTATGATACTTATAGTTGAAGGAAATCTTACCTGATTTCTAGTACCTGGTCAATTGTGCCAGTCGGCTTCCAAATTAAACTGTTATAAATGTACCTTAAAGCTATCAAAATTGAAATGTACCCGAAACCAACAAATTTCAAATGTTATGTGAGGAAGCTTGAACAGACGTTGGGTCTGGTAAATGCTTCTGGACTTGCTAGCAGATCAGAACTCATCAGACACTTATTTGTTTGGAAAAAAAAACCATTCGATCCAACCCCTCCAACTGCGTGCCAGGCTAACAATAAGATTACATTGTAGAGCTAAGATAGATGGATTGATTTCCTGAGTTCCCCCCTCAACACTGGCTTTCTTTCCTTCTGGGTGCCATAGATCTTTTGTTACCTCTGCAAGCCGCTGAAAACAAAGACATTGGGTTAGCCACATAGGCTTAGAAGGGTTCTAGTGATTCTACATGCATCTAGAAGATTTTCAAGCCAATATATATATAATCTAGCATGACCTGGATGTAAACTCGACCTGACAAAAACCAATCTGTTTCATCACTAGGAACTTTACCTAGTTTGAGTAAAGCGAGAGGTTTCCATTGAATTCTTCACAAATTGCAACCCTTATTCCTGTATTGCTGCATCTGATAGTCTGAGTTATTTCAGGGTTCCTGTTTAATCTTTGAATATTGCTGAATGTTCCTTCAAAAAAAACAGAGAATAATGATGAATGTTCCTTCAAAAAAACATCAGAGAATAATGCTGAATGTGCACAACTGCACATTTTATACTGCACTAAAAAGGAACGTTGATGCTGTACGTACTCCTTTTTTGGTGAGATTGCTAGATTAGCTAGTTAAGTAGATTTGCATGGAAAGACAGATGGGTATTTATGCAGAATTTCAGAGATGGAAAGGGACTTGATAAACCATTTACATGTTCTGAACAGTTAAATTTCTGTCAGTGTATACTTTTGCTATAATATGGTGTGTTTGTCTTGTTATTTCTAGTTACTGGCATAGTAAAATTGGCTTTGGAAGCGGGTAAGGCAACCCCAGCCCCTCCAGTAGGGCCTGCACTCGGTGCAATGGGAGTTAACATCATGGGATTTTGCAAGGAATATAATGCTAAAACTGCTGACAAGGCTGGTTATATCATTCCTGTGGAGATTACAGTCTTTGATGTGAGTTTTTTGTATGTTTACATCTTTGGATTACAATTTACTAGAACATTTCTTTTAGTGATAGTTTCCCTTCTCAATTATTTGTATGGTACTGTGATGCATTTTGGTAGAGTGCCACTGCAAGGCACAATTCATGCATGCTTTGTACAGCCAGAGATATACATACCTATGGTTTTTCAAATGAACATCAAAAGGCCAAGTAGGGTCGATTGCATAGTGGTAGTGACTATTCTAATCTGATTTTACTCATAATTTCTCTGGTCTAAATTGTATTGAGGCAATATAAACATGTAAATTTAATTATAGAAGTGCATTTCATAATATGAGCAGGATAGGAGCTTTACATTCATCTTGAAGACCCCTCCTGCTTCTGTTTTGCTCCTAAAGGCAGCTGGTATGTTTTACTTATGCATGCTTGATATAAATCCTCATTGCAGGTTCTGTTTTCAAGAACAGGATGTAAAACTTTACATTGGATATTTCTTTGTTCAGTTGAGGGAGGCGTTCAGCATTCAGTGTATTTTTATCACAAAATATGACAAGGAATGGAATTTTGGGGGTTTTTTTTGTTTGGGTTTGTGGGGGGTGGCAACATGTGAGAGGGGTAAAAGTCCTGGTGCGAGATTTATTGAAACCTGATGTTTTTTTTTAAATAGTGATATTTCACCTGTTTCATGAAGAAACATATGTTCTGATACCACAGCCCGCTACCTGGGCTTAAACCTACTAAACTTTAATAATACCATAACTATCTTAAACTACTTTAAGAAGCTAGAGCAAGTAGATGATAGATGATAGCCATCCCAGCTACCTTGAGCAATTTCCAAAATATCAAAGCAAATCTTTTCTAAACAAGTTTAGATCTCTAAAGTAATAGAATCCGATGCTTTTGATTTCGTCTTTTTTACATTTATAATGGTTTTGCAATATGTTTTTACGGAACTGGGCATATTTATAATCCATTTAGCTGGTTTGTTATTCTTGACAAGTTAAAGTAGTTCCTTGCATGTAAGAACAAGCTTTTACTTTTCTGGCAGGTATTGAGAAGGGCTCAAAAGATCCAAAGAGAGAGAAGGTTGGTAAGGTGACCCAGGATCAAGTCCGTGCAATTGCAGAGGAAAAAATGCCAGACTTGAACTGCAAAAAGATCGAGTCTGCAATGCGGATGATTGCTGGTACTGCAGCAAATATGGGCATTGACATTGAGCCACCCATTCTTGAACCCAAAAAGAAAGTTGTTCTATGACTTGTGAGATGATTGTATTTATGCGCACTTCTTTTTCTGAGCAGGCAATTGTAGATTTCAGAAAATGTAGCGTACATGTGTTTGCCTTATTTTTGTTGCCTCAAGCTATAAAATCTGAGCCAAAACCAACCTTTCGTGGAAATTAGTTTCATACTATTTCAAAACTTAAAAATTAACAAAATGACACCCCAAAATTTGAACTTATCTTAATACCACCCTAAAATTCATTTATTTTGTTATCTGCCACATTAATATATTTTTATACAGTTTTAATTTAAAAAAAAAAAAGCTTTTGTATTGTAAGATGTATTTCTATAATCTCTAAAATACCCCTTCTTCCTCCTCCTTTACGACTCTATCACCTGTTCAAAATCAAAGTCTCGCGCCATCTAGTTTCTTTTTTCGATCTCTATCCTCATCCCATTTAACTTGATTGCATCACCATGCTATCCTCCTTCCATTTGACGCAAGCATTTTCTTGAGTTTTGCAATTATAGAATATTGGTTACCAATTCTGATTAATTTCATGGTTCTTGGTAGAAATTTGATTGCAGTTATTGTGGGCTCATTTTGCGACGACCAGAGAAGAATGTCATATGTAATTAGCAAGTCCGAAAAAGAATGTCAATATGTCATTGGCTTAGGTATAATTTACTTTTTTTGCATATTACAAAGAGACGGTGAATTCTCAAAATGCATCAGAATTGGAGCTGATGAAAGAGAAATATTTTAAGATTACTCGGTGAAGATTCTCTCAGAAATTCTCAAATTCAACATGCATACATGAAAAAAACTCCATCTAAACAATTTAGAGAAATAGTTAAGGGTTCGAATGATCCTCTGACACCCATCACTTCTAGAGTATAGATCAATAGAATCTAGATAGTATAGCTTTCAACTAATGCTTACGCACCACATGAAATTATTCAAACACATCACCATGCGTTATGTGATATTGCATGTCACATTATCACAAAAAAATATATAAATATATATTTTTTAATTTTTTAATATCTAGAGATAAATATGAAATATATTACTTTTTATACAAAATTTTCTAGTACTTTTGTTCACCTCATTATAAATTAGAATTTTATGTGCGTTACTACAATGATATTTTTAATTAATAAAAATGAAAAGAAATTTGTTTTGGAGTGGAAATAAAAATGAAAATAATTTAATAATTAATGTAAATTTCAATCATGAATACATAATTAATGCAAAATAAATATAGAATTGACAGAAAAATTGAAATTCATAATTGATGACAATCTAAGAAAAAAATAAAGTAGAGCAATTATACTGCTAAATTATGTAATATTTCGTGTAACAATCAAAATTGAGAGAAAATTATAACTTCAACAGAAATGATCATAAAGATAATAATATTATTTGACGAATCATTCAATCCGATGATTAATATTGGCTTTAGAAATTCAACAAAAAATTTGAATCGTTGCAGGATCATAACACTTACGTACTTAATTAATAAAGAGTAGAGATTATAATTTTTTTAACAAATTTAAATATTTTTCTATAAAAAGATTAAATTTGAAAAAAAAAATGAAATATGATTAAATACGATTAAACATGACAGCACATGATATATTAGATATGTATTATGTCATAGTGTGACACGACGCGTATAATCGTGATATATTTTTTCGCGTGATATATCTCCTTCATTTTTTTTTACACATCACACCATGTAAGAAAATATTTTAATCACGGCACGTCATGTGACCCAGGCACGTCGTGTTTTTCATGTGACATCAGGTTTTTTGTACACTAATTGGTGGTTGCTATTATGTGTAAACTGAAAGATATATCAGAATGTAAAAAAATAAAAAAGTAAATAGGAATGGAGAATTAAAAAGTAAAAGAATTAAAAAAGGAATGGAGAATTAAAAAGTAAAAGAATTAAAAAAGGAATGGAAAATTAAAAAGTAAAAGATTTACATGACGCAAAAGAAATGGAGAATTTTGAAACCTCACTTCAAACTTCACCGCGTCTCTTGTTTTGTAGCATCGAAAATTATTCGAAGAAAAAAATCCCACCACCGATATTTAAGTCTAAAAAAAGAATGCGAGTAAAATTTTGGAGACCCGCTGAGTTTTTAAGTGTTATATAAAACGGGCATTATTTTATATACAATCAACGTACGACAACATAAACGCAGCACTTGAGCACAAATTGAACAAACCACATTGTCACAGAACATAATGTAAAGTTAATTATTGGTATATTTCATTCAAACTACTGTGAATCTTATAACGTATTCATGCCGGTGCCTCATCGCAAGAAGCATACTCTTTCATGACATAAACAGGATCTCCAACCTTCACGAGCTTTCCTTTTGTAGTCTTTAATAACGATTCTGCGCAGACCATGTTCTGGCCGAAGTACACCTACAATTGAAAATATTCACGATTCATGAACGACAACAAATATAATAAAGTCCAGTCTGGGTGCTTCAATAATTATAAATTTATAATATTTCCTACGATATACTGAAATATCAAGTGCTTTAGAACGTTTGTGTTATAATTCACTCCCTATTTATGTTTCAATAAAAACTGTTGTTATATTCAAGAAAAACCTTTTGCTATGAAGACACCTGTTGGTATTAATGATAACAACTCGACAAACACTTTAACATTAGAAATGTTTACGATTTGTGTTTGCTAAATTTCCATTTTAATCTCACTCATTCAAATTTGACATAATTTCCAAATAAAAAAAAATGATGCCACATCAGAACTGGAGGATTCTTCTGTTTAAACCAGGTTACCATTTAGCTGACATTTATATTTTAAAGGAAGAAAGGAAGTTTTAATTCAAAAGAATGGTAGGCAACAATACCAAGCCTTTTTGTTTACGGGTTGGACGCAGCACATGATCTGACCGAAATTTCATCATGGTTTCAGTAGGTTCGGTGCCAGCAACTCCATTTTCTTGATTAATTGTTGGTACCTTCACATAATAATAATATCAAGGAACTGTTTTGAAACATATAAACAAATGTAGAATACCAGATTGTACCTAAGATTAAAGCATTAATGAAATCCAGCAAATTGCTAGAAAAATAGCCATAAATGAACAACAGCATAAAAATCGTCTCCACAACAATTTTCTAGAAGAACAGCATACATCAGAAGAATTACATCGAACAGGCAATTACCTTACAACGGGCACATAACTTGACACCATGAAATGTTAAACTGTTTATCTTTATTTCTTTCCACAAATCTTCCAAAAATGGGCTGCAACCATCTACAATTATACTGAAAGCATAAATAAATTCAGAAGTTATTATTTTACTTTGGAAGATGCATAGAGCATTTTCACGATAAAGAATTGATGGGCAATTTAATAATACTCACTTTGGCCTAAAACGATTAATGTTAATTGGTTCATTGAGAGCTTCATTCAAAGCATCAAAAGAGCTCTGAAAACAAAATGGAACATTAGAAAAAATATTTAAGCCTCAATCAACTGACCCTACTTTTAACTTGAAAACCTTAATATCCCTGAATTTTGAAATATGATTACCTGGGATGCCACTAAGAAAGGATATCCATCTGAAAACATGACCTTGTACCCTTTGGCATATTTCACATCAACCGGTCTAACTTCTGAAGCTAAATGAAAGAAATGGGGTGAAAATTAAATTCAGTCTACCAACTTATTATGGTTATAAACAGGTTGTGCCAATGACCTTTAAAAAGAATTATTTTTTCAGCATTAGGATCATCATTATTATCAGTATCATTGCCACAATTGTTATCATTGATTTTTTATATTTAAGATCTCTGATCTCTATGCTTTCAGATTGGATTTCATTTTTAGCCTACCCTAATTTATTTGGGACTAAAAAGCTTTGTTGTTGTTGTTGTATTAGCTAAGTGTATAACTGTTGCTGTGCTTTTTCTGTTATTTAGTTCTGACAAATTGAAGTTTAATTAGGTTTTGTATATCATAGGGGATTAATAGAGTGTCATTTTATTTTACTAATAAAAAGATCGATTCTGGTGAATTAATAGTTAGTTATTTCACATCAACCGGTCTAACTTCAGAAGTTAAATGAAAGAAATGGGGTGAAAATTAAATTCAGTCTACCAACTTATTATAGTTATAAACAGGTTGTGACAATGACCTTTAAAAAGAATTATTTTTTCAGCATTAGGATCATCATTATTATCAGTATCATTGCCACTATTGTTATCATTGATTTTTTATATTTAAGATCTCTAATCTCTATGCTTTCAGATTGGATTTCATTTCTAGCCTACCCTAATTTATTTGGGACTAAAAGGCTTTGTTGTTGTTGTTGTTGTATTAGCTAAGTGTATAACTGTTGCTGTGCTTTTTCTGTTATTTAGTTCTGACAAATTGAAGTTTAATTAGGTTTTGTATATCATAGAGGATTAATAGAGTGTCATTTTATTTTACTAATAAAAAGATCGAGTCTGGTGAATTAATAGTTAGTTATTACTTACTAGCAAGTCAACCCAACTGTTAAACAAATTCCTTCAGCAGGTATGCTACTAAGACATGACCAATAATACTAAATCTGACCATTAGAACATTCATTAATAAGATATCTTAGAGGCATTAGGATCAGCAATTGAATTACACAGGACAAGTATACCAAGCCACAAACAAATACTGCATACAGGTCCAGAAGCGAACAAGGCGGCTAGTTTTTCCAAGATAACTAGAGAACCAATCAGCTGCTTCAGTTCCTTCATCATGTGCTGGGCCGGACCACTCCCAAACAGACACCTCATCAGCTACCGCATGCTCAGTGACTAATGGAACCTTTAATGCGTCCATTCCTGGAGCCTTTATAACTATACAATAGAAGAATAAGAAAAAGAAAAGAGAGCATAGTTGTCAATAGGACATCACAAAATCAGTTTGACATGACTTAAATGGAAAACCTGTGATATGAAAACTGGGACAAATTTTGGGGCCTGAAGCATTATTAGGTTTAACCAAATTTGCAGCTCTGAATTGGGTTAAAGTTAAATTGAGAAATATTTGAGCAACTTAAAGTAAATAGAAATGCATCTTGATTGGGATTCAGTGAAGAGACAACACAAAGAAAGGGCTGAAAAAAGAAAGTGATGGTCCATTGTGTTTGTGTGACATGTTAGGTCACAGGTTTTGCAATAAATATGCAGAAAAAAAAATGATGAGATTACTAACATACCCAAGTAAGAATTAACAGTAGGTTCCCAGCCTTCATCAAAAGCACCATCTGGCATCTCTATTTCAACTAAAGCAAGTTTTGGTTCAACTCTTTGTGTATATGCTCTTCCTTTGAAGTTCACCACTAACCATTTTCGATCCCATCTAAATCCTGAATTTATAAAGAATTAGAGCAGCATAATGAATTAAATGATTTTTTGTGTTGTTTCTCTCTAAGCTGTTATGTGCTCATTGCACACATAGAGATTGGAGGCTAACTAGGATTATATTAACACCAGACCACGATTTCTGAGATTGTACAAAAAAGATGTTTAACCTATGCTATTTGGTTGCTGATCAGTTTTAATCACTCTATAATGGTCATTTAGGGTTAATTGTACTTAAGGGTTGAGAACTAGCCTTTAGTCTAGTAGCAAGGCAACATTCTTCGTGTAGGAGATTGCAAGTTTATGGACATTTGAAAGTTGGATAGCTCATATACCCATCTTTACTCAAAAAGAAACTGTACTCAATGGTTACACTCAGAACAATTTAAGTTTTTATTTGGCCCCATCACATATCTGGGTGTCTATTTTATGCTATTTGGGGTAAAATCAAGTGATTATTCTCGCTTTGAGGATCAATTTGATGTAAGCATAAATACAGGAGAATAATAGTTTATACCGTACAGTAAATATCTGCTAATTTTGTAATCCAGAGTCAACACAAAATAATACATAGGATTTGATATTTTCTTAGTTTGTGAAGCATATAAAGACAGATCACTGAAAAATCACAATCCAAACTTTGAATCTCACCGCAGAATGGCATGAGAAAAGGAGAAATGGAAATAGATCCTGTGTCCAAGAAAAGGTAAAAGAAGATACCAGTGGAGGCAACAGGAGCCTGAGAGAGAGAGATGCCTCGACAAGACTTGATCGGGTATACATAGATGCCTGACACGGAGGCCGCCTGTGTACCTTGGCTAGGATCGCCGCCGCCCGATAAGAGGGAGGAGAGTAAGGATTTTGCTTTGTCCATTGCAAGTGAGAGTCAGAAAGAGATTTTTGTATTTAATTATCTAAAATAATTTATTTTTAATAATAAAAATGATTAAATCGAAATTTTAAAAATACGAACAGCAACATCGTTATGACGGTGACACTTTGCAAATACGCAGGAATAGTTCTGATTCCATTACGAAAAAAGCGCGTTTCCTTTTTTACTTTTGCTGATCATCTTTTGATAATTTTGAAAGTTTAAGAGTTAGAAATGATGTTTACTCTAAGAACGTCAGTCTTAATGGTGCTGATTGTTTTTTTTTTCTAAAGTTACTAAAAAAAATGTCAATAACAGTACATAACGTCATTATTAATGACACATTGCTATTTATATTTTTTAAATTTTAATTTAATTATATTATTATTAAAATAATTCTGAGATAATTAAATATAAAAATCGTTGGAGTCCAGAGTAGGAGATTAAAGAGTAAAGACTGAAGACTAAAGACTACTCGCATCAGACTCCATCTTAAACTACTAAACTCCGTTTATATTGGAGTTGTTTTTCAGGGTTAGCCGCCGGATCTAGGGATGTGCAAACGGTTGGTTCGGTTCAAACCGAAATAATTAGATGTATCTGAAATTTTTTTCGGTTTGTCAAATTATGAACCGAATCAAATTTTTAAAAATATTAACCGAATAAACCGAAAACCGAAAACCGAATAAATCAAATTTTTTTCCGTTTATTCGGTTAAACTGAAATCATATTATTTAAAGAGAAATAAAAATATCAAAAATTATTAAAATTGATAGAAAAAATAAATAGTTTAAAAGATAAAAAAATAACTAAATAAAACTTATAGAAAATAAATATATTCAGATTATTTTTGATATAATTCTTATTTATATTAAGTAAAATAAAATTATTTGATAAATTTTGGACTATTGGATTTATCCGATTTAGAAAAATCAAAACCGAACCAAAGAACAAAAACCGAATTAGCTAAAATTTTCAATCAAACCGAAATTTTTAAACCGAAAAATCAAACCAAATGGTCCAAAATTTAACGGTTCGGTTCAAAACCAATTAAACCGATCCGTTTGCACAGCCCTAGCCGGACCCACCATATTTACACTGTTGGTATTAGGGCTGCAAGAAATATTCGAAGTTCGTAGTTCGTTCGTGTTCGATTCGAAAAAAGTTTGAAAAAAGTTCGTTCGATTCTAGTTCGAAATTAATTTCAAATCAAACTGATTCGATTCGAAATTATATCGAATCAAACTCAAACCATAGTGAGTTCGTTCGAAATGTGTTCGTGAACTATTTTTGTTTGAATTTGTATTAATTATTTGATTGTTTGAGACTTTGAGTAGTATGAATTTATATAAAATTTATTAATTTTTGTTGAATGAACTTTTAGTTTTGTATGAATTTATATTAAATTGATATTTTTTATATTTGATTCTCGTTATTTTGATATGAATTGTGGAATTTGTTCACCTAATAATTCTATTTCAAACTATTTACTTAATCAAATCAAACAGTTCGAATATTTAACGAATCAAATTTCAAACAATGGTTTGAGTTCGAAACTGCCTATCTATTTCAAATCAAACTAGTTCGAAATAGATTTCAAATCAAACTCAAACACAAGTCAATTCGTTCGTGTTCGATTCGTTTGCAGCCCTAGTTGGTATACCACCCAACTTTATCTGTATGTATACGGATGACGACATCGTATTTGGATACAGAATGAATGCAGTGGATATACGAGGGTTTTGAAAACTTTTAGTAAACGTGTCACCATATAATAAGTTTAATTTAAAAATAAAATATTTTAGTAAATTAGAATTGAATAAATGTGTACCCTTACTAATTTTAGTATATAATAATAACTAAATGTCATTGTTCACGGGAGGAGTGAAGGGCTGAAGGCGCAATGTTCATTGTGGGTGCAAATGGATCGGATATAGTTGGATATTAATCAAAAACATATTTATATCAGTTTAAATATAAATATAAATATTTTCAGATACAAATACAGATAATAATAATATATATAAAATATCAAAGATAAATATAAAATTCGCTTAAATTTTATGAAATTTATTGAAATGTATAATAAAATAGGTTTTTTAATATTATTCTTTATTTAAAAATATATTATTAATTTTAAAAATATTAAATTCATAACATATATTTAATTATAATGGTGAATAATATTTATTTTTATTATATCTTAAATAATATATTATATATTATATATTTAATATTTATATATAAATACTTATGAATAAAATATTTTATATATTTTTCATCCGGTTTATTACATTTAATTTACAAATCAAATACGACCGGATATCATATAAGTTTAGATCCTATTATTTATGGACTATGGGAGCAACGCCGCAGTCATAAAAATTAATAAATTATGACAATTTTGTCGTAGTTTTCGAATCGTCCGTTTATGGGTTCATAGAATAATGATGCCATAAAAAATAACGGCAGTGGATGTCAATCCGATGAGGCGATGACCCGTCTCTATCTTGATACGTTCATTCTCTCTCGCTCATCGTTCATTGAACTTATTTTTACGGCTGATGTAAGACAGAATGTTTTTCTATTTTCATCGTTCAAAATGACATCCTTGTTATTAATAGGAAAATAAGATATTGTTAAGTTCCCATCAATTGTTGATATCCCCTTTCATTATTTAATCTACCATAAACATCCTATTAAATATTGAGTTGACTGTTTTGTCCTCTCATATTATGGTCATAATTCATTTTCGTAGTGAATGTTAGACAAATTAACAATGATGTTTCTTTTTCTATTTTCATAGTTCAAAATTTTGTGTTGGGATATGATACTATGTATAGTATTTTACTTAAAAGGGTCTTACAATTAGATTCAATTACACTAAATATAATTAAATAAAATAAAGAGAGAAGACATGATTTAACATAGTTCGACTTTAAAGAGTCAACGTATTCAGAATCCGTAACCTTCAACTACTAGATTGCGTTGAATCACTAAAATCCATAATTATTCCTATAACTATGAATCTCCGGTCTCTTATACCAAATAATTGAATAGTCATCGGCCAAAAAAAATCGGAGATAACACCTCCAAAATTCACAACGGTGAAACAATTAAGTAATCTAATAAAGGATCCCTTGATGTCATTTTATAAAGATATTACAATGTAATCTTGAAATTAGGTTCAAGGAGTAATGAGTTCTCACCACCAAAACCTTAGCTGTAGCTAAGGTTAAGAAGAGTTTAGACAGTAAAATCATGAAAATGGGGAAGAAAGGACTTAACTTTTATAGTCGGGAAGCAAAACAGACAACATATCGTTGCTATGATGCTATCTATTGCAACGATTATATACTTCTAACCCTAGCGAGGTTAATTTTTGCAACAGATCTGAGATATGTTATAATAGTTATAAGAGGACAATGTTCTGGAAATTCTTGGACAACTTTTGTACACAAAATAAATTATTTCATTATAACGGTTATGGTAACCTTTTTAACTGTGGTCTAGATTTCAACAGAAATGTTCTCGCGGTTAACCGTTACAATAATTAGGGATCTATTACAACAGTTAAAGATAGACTATACTATGAAAAAAATTTGAATTGATTTTAATTTATTGTGTTAAAAAGGTTATCATAAACATTGCAACGGTTACAGCATAATACTTTTGTTCTATTTGGTTTAACCTCAAAATTAATTTGGATATTTTTATTTATTATAAATTTAATATAACCTTCATGCATATTCTTCTCTTAATACTTCATACCTGCATCTTATATTCTCAAAAAAATCATTAAATTTATATATGATTATTTTACAAATAAATAAATATAATGAATTATTTATAACAACACATATCTTCTCTTAATGCTTCATATCTGCATCTTATATTCTCAAAAAAAATCATTAAATTTATATATGATTATTTTGCAAATAAACAAATATAATGAATTATTTATAACAACACATATCTTCTCTTAATGCTTCATACCTGCATCTTATATTTTCAAATAAATCATTAAATTCATATGTGATTATTTTGCAAATAAACAAATATAATGAATTATTTATAACAACACATAGTAAGCCTTTGTACTATGGATCACTTCTAAATTTTTAAAATCAAAATAAAAGATCTGAACTATTTAAAATTATTTCCATATAAAAATCTAGTTGGACATCAAATTTTAATTTTTTAAGAAAATTTTACTATTTTTTAAGTAGTTAAAAAATATGTCTTTTAGTTGACTCATTATAATTAAATCAAGTTATTTTTTAACTATCTAGAAAAAATAGTAAAAAAATACAAAACTTCTACAACTAGATTTTTATATAAAAATCATTTTAAATGGTTCGGATTGTCATTTTGATTTTAAAAATGAATAAATGATTCATAGCACAAGAAGCAATCTATTCGTTTGGCAAATCAAGGAATAATTTTAAAAGAGTGATAATTTTGAAAGAATGATAAAATAGTGTCATTTTAAAAGAGTGATAGAAAAGTACATATTTTAAGATTTAGAGATGGTTTACCTATATTTTTTTAGTCCATAATAAATTTAATCATTAACTACGTATAGCATCATAACCTAATTCATAATACAATACTAAAAAAAATTCAATCGTCTCTCAAACGGAACGATCAACAGCGTAGAGTTGTTCTGTTTTCGTTTTAAACGTTATACAGCCCTAGTTGAGGTGAGTCCCAGAGAACACGCTTGAGAAATTTTCAACGAGTTGCGGTACCCCAAACCAGAAGCTTAAAGCTTTCTAGACTACACCCCCCGAGTCAGAGAGCGAGAGAAAAAAGATCGTTTACAGTTTGAACAAAGCATGAGCTAGAAAATCTCAGAGCTGAGAAAAAAGGTTAAAGCTGCTAGTTTCAGCGCTTTTTTACATACAGCCTCAGTTAGGCTCAGCGTGGACCACTCCATTTTACTCGTTGTTTGTTTTCTATCACCTCTCTTCTCTGGAATTAGCTAGGAGCAAGAACCTGACGACATCAGAAGAAAGGTTCGTTGTGGAGGCATTTATTTGGTTAGCAATCTCTGTAGTAAGAGAAGATATGATGGACCGCCGCTGCGATCTCATCAGCAGAGCCTAGCCTACACCCTTCTTCCATCTGCGAATTTTTGCTTAACAAGTTATAATCATGGCTAGAACTGTTTACATGCATAATAACATCGATGGTAATGGTCTAATAGAGTGTGTGCCCAGGCCCAGCTACAAGAAAAGGCTAAATGTATTGCACGTATACAATACAGCACCCACTTCTGATCACCTCTGTACGAGCAATAAATGTATGTTTGTACATTGCTCCTTAGAGTGGAAACGTACATGCTGCCAAAACAACTAAATAAAGAATGGAAATTGACATATCAAAAAATGCCGACATATGACATTTCACATTTGTGAGCACTGAGCAATATGAACAATGGGAAATTTGCAGATTTTTTTAATTAATTATTTAAATAATCATATTTTTTATAATAAAAGTGATTAAATTAAAATTTTTAAAATACTAATGACAATGCGCATCTATTAATCATTTTTATTATTAAAAATATGATTATTCAAATAATTAATTAAAAAAATCTAATAAATTTGTCATCCAGGCCACAATTTGGAAGGGGAATTATAGAACAGTATAAGCAAATCCGCACTTAAGAATAACCAACAATTGTGCCTTCTTTTAGCTCAATTGTAAATTTTTTGAATAACTGTCAGACTGGGATTGAGTGACATTTAACAAAGCAAGTAAAAAAATATACAGAGATCACATATTTAATTTGCATAAGACGGCTGTATGCAGCACAATAGTTTATATAATTTCCAGAGTCCAGACCTTAAGATTGAAGCAGTAGAGCACCGATCGAGAATCCATCGTGGTCACCATCAGGTGCAGCACGGTCATCTTGATGCGGCTCTCTCCTCCCCGCTACCTTCAGGTTTATGTGCCCCTGCACAACTGTCGCCTCCACATCAACCCCGCCTTCGCCTCTGCAACACGAATCCTGTAGTGTTGCCACGGAAGCAGTAGCTGTTCTTGAACATTTCTCGGATTGTAGAGATAAGAATTGCTGCTCGAGGTCCTTGACAAAATGTATTGCGCCACCCACAATCGATGCCTGGTCTCCCTGTAAAGGATTAATAATAAAATAAAACGATGTTATATTAATCAGGAATTAATGACACGACGTAATAGTATATGGCAAGTCATAAGATAATATGAATTGATATTAATTAAATGGCAAGTTATAACATATTTTCAACTATTAAATATATGTAAATCAGAAACATACCCGTTGGACTAAGTAGGTGGGAATGAGGGATTTCAGAGTGGCGAAGTGCTCATTCATGAGGCGCCGTCGATTGCGCTCGACAGTAATGTGAGTTCCCTTCTGGCACTCAGGTTCTTCAGGTTTCTTTGTAGGAGAACTGCGAGGTCGCTTCCTCCTCCTCGGCCTCAGCATGGGCACTGCTCCTCTTGAGGGGTTAAACATGGTAGGTGGAGGTGGTACGGGTGGAGCCTCATGGGTGACGCAGCTCTCCATTTGTTCTATTTTGGGTTTTACATCTGAGTTGCACTGGTAATTTTGTAAGTGAAGATAATGTTGCATGTGTGAATCACAATTGGAAGGTGCAACTTCTTCTAATGCGCTTTGAAGAGGCTTGAGAAATGGCATCTGTGGGTTGTAGCCAGGGATGAGGTCGCCATGGCATGTGCCAGTCGAACTCATATCCTCTTCAAACAACTGTTGCATTGGAAGTAGTAATTATTAATTAGCTTGTAGTGGTGTAAGAAAATGTTCGAGCTCCGGAAGGAATTTGACCAATAACTCAACGAAAAAGGGGGCAATGTTTCAAGGAGGGATGGCCAGGATTGAAAGGAACTTCATGCAAGAGAGGGAAAACGGCCCCAAGACGTATCCTTTTCCTCTGATTCGTGTGAAGTTGCCAAAACCATAGTGGGGCAGTAAATGCGAGACCCAGAAAAGGGGCTGGGTGCACGAAAAGGAGGGGAATAAAGAGGGAAAAATCAGATAGTGTAATTAATAAAGAGGGGGGGGGGGGGAAGCTTAGTGGATTACGAAGGCCTCATTAATGGCGCCATGAAGAAGCCTCTCCATTAAGAGCAGAGCTTCTGTAGCAGGGTGAAGTACTTGCTGTCTGAGTCTGGCTCGCGCTGGTTCCTTCCTAAAACGAACCCCCGACCACCACTCCGGTTCGCAATCGAGTAGGAAAAAAAGGGTGGGTGGGGGGGGGGGGGTGCAACTAGACAGAAGCCAAGGTAATCATGTCAATGCTGGGAAAGTAGGAGTTTGAATTGGCGTAGTATAGAGATGGGGGCGAGGAAAAAAAACTGAAGGGTCTTTTGTATGTCCTTCTGCGATGAGGTAGACGAACAGTTGGTGTAAAAGTGTAGAAACCAAGGGCGTGTTCGGCTGCCAGCTGGAGCTGTGCGGATTAGATTATAAATTTCATCACAATTACCATTTTTTCACATTTTATAGGAAAATTTTTATTCACTCAGATTCAATTATTTTTTTCTATATCACTAGAACCAAAAAAATAATTTTGATGAAACTCAAACCTAGATATAGCAGATTTTTTTATTTTAGTAAATAAAACAAATAAATATAGCAAACTGGCCATATCTCTCCTCACTTTTGCATAAATAGCCAGACCCGAGTTTAAAACTCGGGTCCGTTTTTTCTTACACAAAAACGGAAAAAAAAATTACCCGGACCCGAGTTTCAAACTCGGGTCCAGGTAATTTTTTTTTACGTTTGTGTGTTATATTAAAAATAAAACACAACAGTCAGTAGATTGATCTAAAATATTACAACAAAAATTAAAATAAACACACCCAAGACATTTGAAAATTGCGGGTGTACGGACCGAGTTTTAAACTCGGCCCGATACACACAACCGAGTTTTAAACTCGGTCCCACATCATGCTATTATATAGCACACCCAAGTACATTTCTTCTTCATCTTCCTTCGACAAATTAGCCATTTCTTCAAAATCGCCATTATTCTTTTTGCAAGAGCTTCAAACTGAAATTTATTTTCGACGGATCCAGGTTCGATCCGTATTCACCACTCTCATGTCATCAACGTTGTATGTTTTTTTTTCTATTTGGACTATTAATTTTTGCTGTAAAATTAAAATACACTAACAATAGGGTTTATCGTTCATACTGTAGAGACGAAAATGTTGCTGATCAATGTGTATCACGGAGGTCAAATCTTAAAAACTTCTCATGGAACAGATTACGATATTCAAGCTGCGTGCACATTTTCTGCCGACGAGGCAATCCATTTTCGTGACTTGAAGAGGCAGATTCATGCTGATTTGGAGATGCTCCCTGGCCAATTCAATATCAGCATTAGTGCACGGATCAACACTGCCTCAACAGGTTTGAGTGGTTTTTTATAGCTTATTTGGGGTTATTTCTGATGAAATTTGGGGAATGATTAAAACAACAGCTCCGTACCACTTACCCGGGTATAAAACACTGGAGCTAGTAGTTGAAACCGAACCAATATCCAGTTCTGATAACTATGATCCAACTAGTATTCCTGGAAGTAGTAATCCAGTAATGGCTGAGGAAAGAACCCACTCCCAAGCTCGAGAGCAGCGACCATCCCGTGTTTCGGTACAAAATGTAGATGTGGATGAGGATGACGAAGAGGATGAGTGACACCTGGATGTCGAGGAGGATGACATCCAGGATGCAACATATATAAATATTAATGAAACTGATGATGCGGTAGATGTCGAAGAAATAGTTAGAGAGTGGCAAATGTCTGTTCCTTTTATCAATCGGGGAATGAAGCACCCGTGTGCAAAATTTGCTGATAATACGCTAATGCCGTATGCAGACGAGCCTTATTTTCGCAAACCACCTAGAATGAGGAGTTAACCCCAGAGCAAGTGGCCGCATTGCATCAAGAAAGATGGACACAACATCTAGACGGGGGTCTCAATCGGTGGGGAATAATGACAAGCAACGGTTCAGAATCACTGAACAATGTGTTCAGGATTGCCAGACAACTTTCGATATGTGCTATCGTCGAGAACACGTGGCACAAATGTGTTGAGTGGTTCTATCAGCATTGTCAAATTGCAGCAGCTTGGGAAATCCATGGTCTGGTATTCTCCCAAAAGGTCACCGAAATGATAAAACATCGCGGTGATAAGGGGAGAACTTACGATGTCATACCACTTGATTGGGGTATTAACAACTACGATGTTTACAACAGAAATGGCCTTATCGAGACGGTAATATTCTATACTTATATAATTTTTTATTTAATTTTAAAATTTAAGTAATAATTTATTATTTCTATTTGAAATAATAGGGACAAAGGGGTGAAATGAAATATGAGGTTGAATTAGCCATGACAGGAATTGGTAATTGTTGGTGTCAGAAACCACAATTGACCGGCATCCCATGCGATCACTTGCTTGCTATTTTGTTCATTCGAAGAAAATTGGATTACACTCGACGTTAGTCCATATTATACCATACAGTACTACATTAACACATGATCTGGTCATTGGCGTAGTTATGACAATAAATGAGATTGACCAATTTACAATGGTCCGGTAATCAGGCCAGATTCAGCAAAAATCAACAAAGGAAGGAGAAGGAAGATACGCATTCCAATGGTTATGGATGAAATAGAGGGTCGTATTAACAGGCTACCAATTCGAGGTCGAGCTCATTCCAACAGAGCATGATTTAGATTACCAGTGTGTTTATGTTTTTTGTTGTTATATTTACTAGAACAATTGAATTTTAATTATTGTTGTAATATTTCAATTTGTTTGACACTATTTTAGAACAATGTATTAATCGTGCTTATATTTGGCTTTATAAAATTTTATTTTAATTTTTGTTGTAATATTTTAGATCAATCTACTGACTGTTGTGTTTTATTTTTAATATAACACACAAACGTAAAAAAAAAAAAAAATTTACCTGGACCCGAGTTTGAAACTCGGGTCCGGGTAAATATTTTTTTTCGTTTCTGTGTAAAAAAAAAAAACCGGACCCGAGTTTCAAACTCAGATCTGACTATTTATGCAAAAGTGAGAAGAGAGATGACCAATTTGCTATATTTATTTGTTTTATTTACTAAAATAAAAAAAAATCTGCTCTCTCTATCCAAATTCACTCTATTGGCTAAGTTGTAAACCACTCTCGCCATTCTCAGTCTCTGCTCAACGACAAAATATTTTACGATTTCTCATTCCTATGATGAGCTCGGAGAGGTTTACAACTCGCCACCTTAATTAACCCCTCCTCTGGAGAGACAGAGAGAAATTAAGAGGTGACAAGAAATCAAACTCTCAGACCGAAGATAGTTGAGAGAGAGAGAGAGAGAGAGAGAGAGCCCATGAACAATCAATCCCTCACATCAGCCGAGATGTTAGGTCCAAACAATGTCAGTCCCAGCAGCCGAGATGTCGCTAACTGACGATGGCAAGCCCAACATGAACCTCCATGCTGGTTTGGTACCAGTCATTACTGGTTATGCAATTTTACTATTAAAAGAATTCCAATCAAAATTAAATGAATTTAAATAAAAATAAAAATAATCCCAATTACTTTTGTCACTCGGCTCAATTGCTTTTGGTATATTTTGGATTTTGGTTGGCTTCCCAGCTGTCCCTTTTCTCCTGATGGGATCACACCAGCCTCAACAAGGAATAACCTGTTATCAGATCATGACTTTCTAAGCTGACAAATTCCATGCACAACTTGGTTTGTTGTCTCTACAAATGGGATATTGGACTAGACAAAATCATAGTTAAATTCAAATACGGAAATACCTGATGTGGCAACTAAAGAAAGCTCTAGCGAACTTCTCTTGCGATTATTTCAGCATCTCAGAAGAAATTCAAGAACAAATAACATAAATAAAAGAGTTAACAAACTTTATTTGATTTCTTGATTTCATTCAACTAAGTCATTCAATCTTGTGCGCGCTTAGATGAACTGAGAAATGAAAAAAGGGAATCCTGACATAAAACTCTCGAGATATGACCATAATATGGTGAATGTTGTTACTTTTCTTCTAAATCTCTCGATATATGACCATAATGAGTTGTTTGTTCCGGCTGGTGCAAGAGTCCCGACTGTTCAAGTTCTGAACATAGGGAGCATGGAGGCAAGAGAAAAGTTCCTGAGAGATAACAGTTCTGCTTTAACTGGTTCAGATTTTTCTGAGAATTTGAATTTTCTAGCTGAGGTATCTCTTGGAAGGGGTACGGAAGGGGCAAAAATGAAAATACAAAAAAAAAATTATGTAGAAATATAGTTCTTTTTTAATTAAAGTATTATAGTAATTATATATTTATGACAAACAGCTAAATAAATTGACTTCTAAATGACATTAAAGAGAGTTAAAAGTTTAAAATTATATTTTGTTATGTGAATGGGCCCATTTCAAACCTATGTAAAACCGGCAGGTGGTCCCCACGCCTTAACCAGAGACCTGCCCTTTTCTATCTAATCCCCGATGTATCCGTACAGTGAAAAATCATATCATACTGCTAGTTTCGTATATCTTTGAAGGATCGTGTCATACTGCTTATTGAAGTATAAAGTGCAAGAGTTCAGATATACCTCGTTAACCTCAATGCTTCTCATTTTATCTGATTTACGAGGCTTAATTAAGTTACCAAATAGGATTAACTTCATCCTGCTCTTTTTTGGATTGATGATGATTTGTATGTACATTTTAGTCGGTTTACATTACTACTGTCCAAGAAGGGTATTTTATTTGGTACATGCTCCTCTCTGTATGCATTTAAACAAAAAGATCAGAATGTAATTAGTGAAGAATAGAAATATTTTTTTATTTATAAATAATTCATAACCCAATGGCTGATCTACAGAAATGTCCTTGCAAAAATGTATCATGTTTGGAGGACACGGTATAAATTGGTTTCACATCCTCCATGCTTAAAATTCCTTTCACTGTTATGTGAAAGAGCTGTATCCTGTATGCAACTGCCAACAATTTCACTTCAATTGATACTGCAAAAGCTAATTTAAATTCATCCTATTTGTTTGCAGCAAAAGCAAGAACAAGTCTATCAGCATCAATTTATACTACATGCAGCACTGGATCTGGTTCAAGATGCTGCATGGACCACAAGTGCCATGTAAATCCTTCAAATTTCATTCAAAATAATATACTGATATGAAATTTTTTCTATATTTCCTTTATTGGATTCTAACAAATTATTGCTTCCTGTAGGTTTTTGAAATCTGTTGACAGATTTAATGATTTAACGGTGTCAGTCTATGTCACTGCTGGTCATATCCTTCTCTAAAATACTGATTATGATCATGTTAATTATTTTATTTTTTTGTCTAAATTTCCTTTCCTGGTTAATCAACCATTTCACTGCTGTAATTTCTGCTATGAGCAAACTACTGTACTCTCTTAAATAAAGAAACTTTTTCCTTGTATTCCTATGAACTGAGAGATATCTAATGATGCCAGGTACCAGCTGTTTGGTACCTGGTGTAACACTTCTGGTTACGCAAGGAAACTTGTGGGTTTCCCCACTTTTCAAAAAAAATAAATAAAATGAAATGAGAATACCACACACACCTCTTGTAATGTTGCCAAGGTGTCCATATCATTCGCATCCATATTCATATGATGCCACTTTTCTACAAGTTCCTATGGATTTTTATTGATCCATTGGAATAATAAGTAATAAATTGTTTTGACATTCCCTTAATTTGCAAGTCTATATCTCAATAAGATATGTTTTTCATTTTTATCGTAAAAAGGATAGTTTTAGCTACATATTAAATTCTCTCCTTTGAGTTTGCTTTTTTTTTCCTTGACCTGCCATTTTATACATACAAGGCTGATGCTACTCCATGATTCCCGCAGTGAAGATGGCATTAAAAACTTTTTTCAGGAGGTTCATGAATTGTATGTTAAGATAAGGCTTGGCTTGTAGATTCTAACATAATCCTGCATCTTCCATGTAAATTGCTGTCATTTCGGGGGCCTTTATTTGCCATTAACTTTGCATATTTCTATTATTGATTAGGGTAGCTGTCATTTAAAATAATTGAGATCAGACCATATTTCTAGATGCCAGTAGTGGTATTTAACAGAGAGGTAGTGGATATTTAATAAAATGGACAGATGTTTACTTTAAGCTATTTATTTAACCGAAGGTTAAAACACCTAGCAATATTTGTTGCATTTACTCAGGTTGTAAATTTATTGGATCAGACATCTTTTAGCACTGGGACAAAATTTTTTTGGCAAGGCTATTGTTTCTGTATTGTTATTTTCTCTCCATGACCCTGTGGTTGTTTATGATATTGTTGTGATTTTGTCAAATGTTAACAGACCCTGTTGAATCCCCTATACCTGCTGGGATCAAGAATTACTTCATGGCACTTTGATACAAGAGTTCGGGCCCTCACAAGAAAGTACTTATGACCTTTTTGATCTAATGGTGTGCTTTTGTGCTTTGCTGGTGCTTTTTTTCTTTTTCTTTTTATGACCTTAAATTTTAGTTGGATGTGGATAAGGCAACCTGTTCTTCCTATTGTCAAAAGTTTTGTTTACTTATTTTTATAGTAGTGATCTCTTTAAATTTGTCAATTCTTATGTGTTAAATTTGTTGGGCATGGTTCTTAAATGTTCAACTCTTTTTCTTCTTTTCAGTTCTTTTGTACCTTATCTACTGATACAGTTCCAAATTTCATAAAATTTAACACAAATGATATTGGGTAATTGTACAAAGCATTTGCTGTCGATGCTTTATTTAGATAATTATACTTTAATTCTTTGCCTTAGCATGTTGTTCAGAAATTGAACTGCTCCATCAGGCACAGCTGAGCCGCCATAAACATCATCGGAACATTAGAAAGCAGAGAAAAACAAAATAAAGAAAAAAAAAATCACAAACAAGAGGAAAGATGACGTGAGAAGCGAGGACAAACGCTCAGTGGCAAAATTGTAATGTAGGAATTATTGAAAACAATGAAAAATCGTTTAAAGGTCTTTTCGTCTCAGCAATTGCGCGTCACCCGTGCAGCGCGAATTGAGATCCGTGCAAAAGGATGGGCCCTCTACAACACACCAATTGCGCGTCGTGTAGCGGGCCAGTGGATCTGGAGGACAAAAATAATAGCAATTCCGGCAAATGCCAACGTTAATTCGAATGCTCTTCATAAAATAAAAGTTTCGCAATTCAGGCAAATGTTATTGCACAGGTATCTGGTTTCTTACAAATGCTCATCAGTTTTTAGTAATAATAAGTTTTATTAAATTAATATTATTAAAAATAAGAGTGAGAAACATAAAATTTCAAATATACGGATGATAATGTACGCGCTATCGTCGGTGGCGCATTTTTTTATTATTTTTACGAAACGCGCCACTGACAGTGGCGCGTTTCCTACAAATAATGAAACGCGCTACTGCCGCCATTCATATATTTGAAATTTTACGTTTCTCACTCTTATTTTTAATAATATTAATTTAATAAAACTTATTATTATTACTAAAAATTGAATGCTCGTTGTTAGCTCAGTGTAAACCCCACAATGGAGTTCCACTTTACAAACAGGCTCCCCCTCTCTCTCTTTTTTTCGAAAAAACTTGACAGAAGCAGCCAACGAATTAAAATGCTATGGACTAATTATAGCAGATCTCTAACAAAAGTACCAAGCAATAGTACACAGAAAAATTAAGTTTTTGAGTTTATTTTAACGAAATTCATCAATGGATAATTTAAACTCAATACTTTCAAATGCCAAAATGGGCAGAGAAGCACTACTTGATCAACCAAAATCTGAAGCAAACAACTAAGAAATGTAAAATAACAATAAAAACACCTAAGACTTGGATAACCAATGAAGACTCGAAAAGGATGACAAATTCTCAATATTGTTTTTTTTTTTTTTAAGTTGTCAGCTCCATAATTGCACTAACAATATCTCCATCATGAGCCTTGAGAGCCTTGACAGCCTTTGCTCGGGACACACCAGCCTGTGTCATGACAAGATCAATGTCGCGGGGCTCTACATCCGACTCATCAATCCCCTCTTCCTCTTCACCAGCTAGAGAAGCAGAAGTTTCAGGTTTAGCCATGACCTTGCTCAAATCCTGCATGCGGAATTGCTGTGCTGCCTGGGCCTGTAGCTGGGAACTCAAGTCCTCTATCTTAGCCTCCCCAAATATGACATATGTTTCCGAGTTCGGGCTCTTGAATACATCAGGCTTTGATATGACAAAAAGGATCTGTAATAGGCAACTATGTTTATAATTAAACCGCCTTAACTAGATATAATGAAAGAATTATACAGTAAATCTGATTCTGTTGTCCAAAACATAAAGGGTGGGGGATCGATTATCGGTTGACAATGAATGTTCAAATAAATATAAAAATCTTAAAAATAAAAAAATTATAAATATATTCTCTACCTATAGATTGATGGACATTCAAATTTAATGCAATTTCATTATAGTTTGATAGTCTATCAAGGATCATCAAATTTTCATGCAATTTCCAATGATTTTAATTTAACCGCCTTTGATCGATAGACTATTAAATGATAATGAAATTGCATGAATTTAAATGACCAACAATCTATAGGTAGAAAAACATATTTATAACTTTTTTTTTACTTTCAAAATTGTCAAAATTGCCCATTGTCAATCAATCCCTTCTCAAACATAAACTGTGTGAGGGCCTTGAGAAAATTGGTACCAGATTAGATTGTACTGCTAGACCAAATTTTTAATCGAACATTATGATATTACCATTGTCTTTCTTCCTTGGATTTTCTGGAATCTATCATGCAGATTTATAGTGAATTTAAGGTGATAAAGGTAAAACTAAGTACAATTGATGTTTGAAATTAGTGTAGTTAGGGTCTTTTTACTCTAAATTATGAATTATTTGCATTACTGGTCATGTACACGTTATGGGAAGCTCTTTGGTTTTTCACCATTCTCACAACCACCAACTAAACAGATAAATGGACTCAGCCATAAATTTGAACCAGACACAACACATATGATTAGTCAATTATCAGTGAAGGCTTTAACGTGTAATAAAAATTAAAATGAATCTTGTAGATTTACATTTTTTGCACGCTTGATGGTAATCCTGCTGACTCCGGTCACAGGCTTCATACCAAGCTTCAACATTGCCTTGCGGCTTTTCTTCTCACTTCTACTTTGCTTAGTGGCCTCATTGGCACCACTACCTGGTTCTCCTGATATTAAATTCAAATGTAAGCAATCCTATAATCATACAATTACAGATACAAATTTGACTTAATTTGCACAAAACCAAATGAAACATGCTAGTCACGTATAAGAAATACCAATTATTTTAACTTTAAAGCACGAAGTCAACTTACCTTGGGCATCAGCATCAGCATCAGCATCAGCATCAGCATCATCATCGTCATCATCGTCATCATCTTCATAATCATCATCATCGTCTTTAACATCTTCAACCACAGGAGCACCGTTGTCAATCTTCGATTCCTCCTCTTTCTTCTCCATTACGCTTTCCTGCTTCTCTGCCTCCTGTTTTTTTGCCTCCGGCTCTGGCATTTTCCTTTTTCTCTCTTCTTCAAGTCCCTTTTGCCAAGTAGCAGCGTTGCTTTTCTAGGCTGCCTCTTGGTTTTATCGCTACCACACAAGAATTGAAGCGTTCTATCTCTTTATCATCGAACTGATTTCGGGTTGGTATGATATGGGCCGAGCTAGACCAATGTTAGATGGATGTAGGCTCACCAGTTTAGTTTTGTGTTGGGTTTTGGCAACTTATGATTTGATTTTTGAAGCATGGAGTTGGAATTCTTGACATAGAACAAGTGAACTGAAATATATAGTTCGGGAAAACTTCTCTCATTTGAAAATAGATATATGATATTTTAAAATTTTGTCACTTAATCAGCTATTTATAGGTATTTTATTGTTTCCTCCGGCTTATGATTTATGACGTAATTAGAATAATATTTAATGAAAAGAGAGGGAATCTCTTGACAACTAAAAACTTTGACAACCACTCTTCAAATAAATACAAAAAAATCTTAAAAATAAAAATAGATTGACTGTGTTTTCAATTTCATACAATTTGAATGCCATTTAATGCACCATCAAAGATCATTAAGTTACATGATACTTTTAACAATTCAAAATTTAATAAATTTTGATGGAGTACCCAATGACACTGAAGTTACATAAAATTTGAAATATAATCTATTTATAGGATCAAGAACATGTTTGTCAAAAAATTTCTATTTTTTAAGATTTTTTTTGGTGTTTACTTTGAAGAGTGGTTGCCAAGTAGTCAAAGTTTTTAGTTGTCAAGGGATTCCCTCCCTAATGAAAAGGTCCAAATCAACTTAAAATTAAATTATATATCTTCAGTTTTGGAAAAATATAACTAAACATAGTTACATCTTTATATATATAATGATCTTTTGAATAAATAAAGATTGATCGTAAATGTAATTGAAGGTTCGTCATCAATTAAACATGGTTTACTTAATATTTTGTTAAAAAATTGTGCTTGTTTAAGTCTGTCCTAACTCTTACGAAACTAGGGAAAATTTTATAGTAATATTGATAATAATAAACAAATAATGCAAAACAACAATTATTGTGAAGGAAGGGAAACAAAAGTAAAATAGTATCCCCACCCCAAATAAAATTTGCTTATTTATTTACTAATAGTTCTTATTTTGTAAGTACAAAATGTTCAAAATATCTTAAGTTTTCTTTGGACATGATATTCAAAATAGTATGTGTTACACTTAACATCTTTTTTGATTTGTCGATTTGCAAAACAATCTTGAATTTTACAATTTGTCTTGTTTGAGTTTTATGCAGGGATTAACATGTAAATGTACTAGTGTACAAAAACCAAGACTAGTACTGGGATATAAGAGCTTAATCAAGACTGCATTAGGCTTAGGTTTAGTTAGACTCAAACTAGGTTGAATTGGTCAAGATAAATTGAACTTAAACAACAAGAAAAATGTTTCTGCCCAGTGAATCGTTATAACGATTCAACAATCGTTATAACGGTTCATCTCAAGACTCAAAAATATTCTCAAAGAAACCAGAGTGTATCGTTATGTAACGATTAAGTAATCATTACAACGATTTGTGAAACGTATAACGATTCTGTAATCATTATAATGATTCATGAAACGTATAACGATTTGATAAATCGTTATAACGTTTCAGCTCAGTTGATCCAATGACTATTCTTTCTAAACCGTTATAACGATTTGTAAACCGTTATAACGGTTCAGGCCGAAAAATAGTTTCTTCAGAAAATCTATTTTTAAAAGGATCACCTCTCTCACTGAAGATTACAGATGAGTTAGAATTTGATCTATCTAGCAAAATTATTACTACAGAGAGCTTACTAGCCATATACAAAGTGAAAGAGATAATTCAAAAGATTGATACACTCAATTAGCCAAATATTTGTTCAAGCTCAATCTTGCTTCTCTCTATTCTCCCAACTTGATCCTTCGTGATCTTCTTGAAAATATTCTTTTGAGCTGTAGTGCTCACATTTTCTTGAGTGTGTTGTCACTCACTTATAAATAATGGAATCTGATCTATCTAGCAAAATCATTACTTTTTACTAGCCATATACAAAGTGAGAGAGATAATTCAAAAGATTGATACACTCAATTAGCCAAATCTTTGTTCAAGCTCAATTTAGCTTCTCTCTATTCTCCCAATTTGATCCTTCGTGATCTTCTTGAAAATATTTTCTTGAGCTGTAGTGCTCACATTATTTTGAGTATGTTGTCACTCACTTTTTTTTGAGTGTGTTGTCACTCACCCTTTTTGAGTGTGTTGTCACTCTTGTTACCGATGAGAAGGCTTGCGCAGCTCATTTTTGTAAGGGACCAAGTTCTACAAGTGTAAATTTTTTTTTAAATATATCGGCTTAACCTCAATTGTTAGAGGTTGAGGTCCCGAGAGACGTAGGCATTGTTAAAGCCGAACTCTGTTACATCTTGTATTCTTGCTTTATCTTTATTTTCTTTTCTCACATTTCTTTGATTGCTATATTCTTGTGAGAATTGAATTGATTTAAATCGTATTCCGCTGCCATTACACTTGAACATTAAGCCCCAAATTGGTTTATACATTTCTACCTTAGGTTTTTTACATTTTTACACTATCTTGACCTTTCAATACCAACATCCTAGGGCTTTAAAGGTCTATCAGTATGATTTTATGAACTTTTAATTTTTATAAAGTTAGTTCATTTTTATAAAATGATGCATGAAATTTTGTAAAACTTGCGATGTTTAGTACATACTCATTTCGTTTTGTATGCCATATTTTATTTTTGCACGAATATAATTTAATAAATAATTAAACTTAAAAACTAATAACATTGAGTCTACATGAAAATAGCAAAATTTATTACAAAATAAGTTATTACTAATTTAAAATTGACGTTGCAAATAATGAAGTAGTGTTAGTAATAAAAGTAGTAAGAAAAAGGGTAAATTTATTAAGGACGTTTAGACATTTATATTTGAATTTAAGCACTAAATAATAAAATAAACTGTAAGAAAAAGGTAAATGATTGATTGTATAGTTTAAAAATAAAAAAGCTAGTTAAAAAGCTAATTCATCTGTCAGATATAAAAAAATATTTGATATCTCTCGTGATATGTTTCTTACTCTTTTGTTTTTTTTTCAGTACAAATGAATTAGATGATACTCCGCAGCAAGTCAAAACTCTTGATAAAATTTGATTCGTCTATTTTTATATATTATGAAAATATTTGCCACTTTTATTAAAGTATAGTTTCATACTTGAGTAGCTAAGTGCATTTAGTCCCACTATTATATACAACAATACTCTGAACTTCTTATCCTCTACTGCACAGTGTTGTATTGTACATCATATAAATCGTTGGATAATTTGAAATCTGTATCGATACAAAGCTCGCAGAGATTCAACGGTTCACTCATCACAGTAGGGAATATGAGAATATCCAAACTCCATAATAGTGACTTGGTGCCTAAACAATAGTACAGCACCAAGCCATATATATATTCCCACGAGATCAAATTGCACAAATCCAGCCACCAAGTCTGCCATCGGATCAGTCCAAGTGCATTCCCCTCGAGTCAAACTTCATTTCTAAGCGAAGAAAGAGGTCCACGCAATAACCCATTAATAGCTCCACAATCCTCTCAAGTCAAATTTCGTCCCTTTAGTCAACAAAATACGACCAATTTTAACCCAAATACTCTTTTTTAATCAGATGCAAACAAGAAATGCTTATGATAGGATCATAATAGAAGTTTGTTTACATGTTTATCCCAACCACAGTGATCAGTGGAATTGATGACAAATTGACAAGCGCCCATGCGGGGGGAGGTATAGTGGTGCATGACACATCACTTCATGTTGTTTAGCCAACCTTGATTCTGACATGACGATTTGTTAACTCTGAGCAACTTGCTCTATTTTGTTTAGAGGAAGATACTGATTTTCATGTAGATGAGCAGTTTTTCTTCTTCTTTGTTTGAAAACATCAGATTTTTATGAATATTTATTATTCAAAAATATCAAACTTTTTTTTATGAATATTTATAGTTCAAAAATTGCTTAATAACTAAAGTGATAGCTAATTAGAATGACTTCTAAGCGGTCATGAACTCAAACCTCCCCCCCCATAAACACAATAAAATTTATGAACTAAACTCTCATTAAAAAAAATTATAGTTGAAAAATTACAAATCCCAAATATGTTTCTGACTACTCAAGCTTTTGGTAAACATCTTCAGAGTTCACTATTTTAGCACCTATCGAGATGGAGTAAATTTAAATGATCAAAATTTCTATTTTTTTAACATTTTTTTTACCCATACTATTTAGGACTATCAATGAAACTTTTTTTGACCATTTATTCGATTCATATCGTATCCGATAAGGTAGATATGAGTAAGATTTTATTCTCATCAAGTTAATTGATATAGTACAGGTAAGAAAAAAATTTCGTTAACTTATCGAATAAGAGTTATTCCATACCCATTATCTATATTGTGAAGTATAAATGATGAGTATAGATAATTATACTATAATTTTTTCATTGCTAATTATATTATAATCTTTTTCATTTTGAAATTCGTTTGACCATTTATCCGATTCATATTTTATTCGATAAGACGGATATGGATAAGATTTTATTTTTATTAAGTTATTGCGTATGGGTATGAATAAGAAAAAAATTCCATAACTTATCAGATAAAAATATAGATAAGAGAATTTTTGTTACCTTACCCTAATGCTATTTCATGTGTTTACTTCAACACTAGCATACATCATCACATTATTCAATGTTGACTTCGCTTTAATTTTACTTATCTTATTAAATAGTAAATTTTGTTTAACCTATATTGTCCAACTTTAGTAGAATACAAGCATTTTTCTATACAGAATAAAAAACATTTTTTAATATTTTTATTTATTTACGTTGCAGAAGTGATATGTGCAGTGATCAATACTGCTGTACTGCCTCGGGATAATTTATTTTAGAAAAAAAGAATTGAATCGTATTGGAGCTTGTTTTTTAAGTTTTCTCTACTCTTGTATCGTTTTCTATTTTCACTGGTAAAGTGGCAGTCTAATAAGGAAAATGATCAGTAATAACTCGTCCTTACACGATAAACTCTGTTTCCGGGACAGAGTAATAATTTCGTAGGAAAAGAACAAAGAAAAGAGAGTAAAAGATATGAAGGGACCAATGAATTGCATATACATTCCTCTAAAATAAATATGTACATGAACTTTACATACAAGCCACATATATTATTCAATGTAATAACAATGGTAAACACATATAAGACGTTTATGAGCCACTGTGCCATGTCCCATGTCTATATTAATGCAATATAATAACAGTCCAAATCTTTATACTATAATATGGACGAAGCGATAAAATTACATTGATAAACCAAAAAAATTAAGAATTAAGCAGAGTCTCAATTGTAGCAAGAATTGCTGAAAATTTTCCTCAATAAAAAATATAAAATTTGGTATACGTCTAGATATTCATATGAAAATTATTTGTACAGTTGAATTATCTATTTACACTTTGATAATAAAGAATCAATTTATAATATGAGAACGATATATGTTATGCATAACACTATAGTCCAATTCATAATATAGGAGTCTAAGCCTTAGTTTATACTGAAGCTAACACAAATTTTGTGCATATTATGAAGTTAGAACTATTGTTGGTTATGATTGCTTCGATCTATACTTCACTTTAACATTCTCAGATTGCTGAATCAAACAAAAATGCTTCCATCAATGAAATTGTTTTTTTTTATTTGGATCGTTATCAAATTTCTTCGACCTTTTTCACTTTTTTAATTGAACTTTGCTCATGCCATTAAAGAACCGCCCATTGATGAGTTGACAGATGGTTAACATTATTTTCCTTTTAAATTGATGTTTTATTGTGATTGCCAGCATATTCCCCACATACCACCCAAATGCTAACAAAAAATGAGGAAATAGGATAAAGTGATCTGATACCTAACTTCACAAAAAGAAACATCCTGAGCAATATATAAGAAGCCCAGTACTGTCAACGTTAGCATAGCAATTAGTAGTCACTCTTTACTCTTGTTTAAACATTCATTCAAGTGAGATGGCGTCAAAAGGAGAATTACTGTTAGCTTTTGTAGTTTGCCTCTGTTTCACTTTGCAGCTAGAAGCACAGCTTCAAGTAGGGTTTTATTCAAGTACGTGTCCTCTAGTGGAGTACATAATACGAGAGGAGGTTTCAAAGGCCCTCCAAAGTAATATTGGTCTGGCAGCAGGGCTAGTCAGGATGCATTTTCACGATTGTTTCGTTCGGGTAAATATATAGTTGTCAGAGTTATAGCACCTATTGTACAAATTTGTAAAAATCAAACATTCCTAAATGTCAAGATAAGAGTATCTGGTACATAATTTTTGCACTTTGTGTTTTCTAATAGTTTTACCAGCAAAAAGCATTTATCTATTTTATGCAAAATTTTCAGCTCTAACAACTGATTTACTGAATTAATGCACATATTAAATAGAGGAAAGATTCAAATGAAGACAGCAGTTACTAATAAAATTTATAAACAAGTAATGAGAACTTTTGTCTAATTTGTCAAATTGAATTATTTTTTTTCTAAAAAGGGGTGCGATGGATCGGTTCTCATCGACTCGACTGATACCAACCAGGCAGAGAAGGAATCTCTAGCCAACAATCCTAGTCTACGCGGTTTTGAAGTTATAGACAGTGCTAAAAGCAGACTAGAAGCTGTGTGTCCTGGTGTCGTTTCTTGTGCTGACATACTCACATTTGCTGCAAGAGATAGTGTCTATTGGGTAATATCTGCAAAAGAAAACGTTAATTAAAAAAAATCTTTTTATATTTAACAAACTTGGAAACACTAGTTCTAAATTAATTAACTTCTTAAAATCAAGATGCTTGTATTGATACTAATTTATTTTCAGACTGGAGGTATGATGTATCGTGTACCAGCCGGTCGAAAAGATGGCAGAGTCTCACTGGCAACAGAGGCAACAGCAAACTTACCACCCCCGACTTTTGATGTAGATCAGCTTACTCAAAGGTTTGCAAATAAGGGCCTGACACAAGATGAAATGGTCACTCTTTCTGGTAATTTATCTCTGTTTATTTTGTTAATTGAATACACCACCGCGTCAACCTGATTTGAATGATTAATTTGATGAGAATTTAAGCCATCCAACTTTAAATGTCTATAGAGGATCTTCATTTGAGTTTCAAATCTGTATTCTCCTACATGATGGACATTGCCTTTACCACTAGAAAAGTGGTTAATTCATGTATATGCAAATACTGTTTTTTTTCATGCAGGAGCACATACCATTGGTCGCTCGCATTGCACATCCTTCAGCAAACGGCTATACAATTTCAATTCAACAACAGCTCTAGACCCCACACTGGACTCAGCTTATGCATCTCAGCTCACTCAATCATGTCCACAAGGGAGCAATGATACAACGCTCGTCGTCCCATTGGATCCAAGAACTCCAAACACCTTGGACACAAATTATTACTCTAACATTCTTGCAAACCGGGTTCTTTTCACATCCGACCAGACGCTCCTAACCAACACATCAACCGCTGCATCTGTCAGGCAGAATGCATTTAATCGGTTCCTCTGGAGAAACAAGTTTGCGGCGGCCATGGTAAAAATGGGTCAAATTGAAGTACTAACGGGGAGTGACGGGGAAATCCGTAAAGTATGTAGTGTTGTGAACTAGAAGGACTTTCACGTTTCATACTTAATAGGATTTAGATTCCTTTTTAATTTAAATGCGGAAGGTCAGCTAAAGAATGTAGTCATGGTAGATGTAAGAATACGACATGTACCAATTTGGAAGGAATGAATAACATCCTTCAATATAATTTAGACAAAAAATATTCTATTCATAATACTGAAAAGGTATTTTCTTTTTCCAAGATCTCAAAAGAGTCCGTTGGGCACCTTATGCTTATAGATTCGAACACTTGCCTCGAATCGACTCAATATCATTTGCTATTAGTTTTGAATAGCCAATCGATGGAAATGGGGATGTCACAGATTGGTAATTACCAATCTGGGTTTCAAATCTTCTGACCAATCTAAGGTTTTTTGTGAGGGCAACGTAATTCGTCCCGGTTCGGTTACGTTCAAAAATTTTATTGTGATGCATGGTTCTCTCGGGTTCAATTGCTTTGGGCTTATTATAGTGGTCTATTAGCGGTGCAAATATATACGGATAATATTTTATTTTATTATTATATAATTTATATGCGGAAAATTTAATACGATAATCTATATCTAAATATTCGAACAAAAAATGGTATGAATACTAGATATATAATATATATCATAAAAAATAAATATTATTTACTAATAGAATTGAATACATATTATGAATTTTGATGTCTTTAAAATTTGTAATAGATTTTTAAATAAAGAATAGTATTGGTAAACTTATTTTACTACACACTTCAATAAATTTTACAAATTTTAAATGAAATTTATGTTTAAATTTGATAATTTATACATATTATCAGTATTCATATTCAAAATTATATATATTCATATTTTATATTGGAGAATATCCATATTTATTTTCATATTTAAAAAATTAAAATAAATATAATTTTGACTACTATCCAACCATATCCAATCCATTTACAATCCTACGGTTTATATATAATGAGAAAACGGGCCTTTATGATATATTGATATGCTTAGCAGTACTCATGCGCGATTGGGCGTATAACGTATTCCTAGCCTCGTAGGAACCATTTTGCAAACTACGAATCTTCAAGTTTTATGAACTTGGAACGTTATTGCTTGCTTAAAATTAACAATATTTCTCTGTTTTGCTTTTAGAACGTTCTATGCTGGATCGTTATTTTGTACTGATTAGGATTCAAGGAATTTGGTTAATTTGATGGTGTTTGGGGATCATGGGTTAATTTGATGATGTTAGGAACACTTTTATATATGGAGTTTCTCAAGAATCAACGGTAAAAAACAATATTGTCTGTGTAAGAGCTTGTGGGTTCGAAATCCGGATGATTTTTTTTTTATGAACAATTATTAAATTTAAGAACTTAACTCTATCTTTCCGATAAAAGAAAGGAGGTGGGGGAGGTTCAAAGCCCTTTGAACTAAAAATTGAGTTCAAAGTTTTTCAGAGCCGTTGATTTTGCATTGAGATTCGTACTTTTAATAAAATCTAAATTCAAAATTCATACTTTCAATAATTATTACGAATCTCAATATAAAATCAACGACTCTGAAAAGTTTTAAACTCAATTTTTGGTTCAAAGGGCTTTGAACCTCCCCACCTCCCAAAAGAAAATATATGGAGTTTCTCAAAACAAATGAAAACTGATATTTATTAAAAATAATAATATTTAATTAATATAAAAGTGTCTAACTAATAAGTGATTCGTACCCTCATATCCTTTACTAATTAATAAACAACAATGAATTATATTTTATATTTCTGCCAACAACATATAATTAATCATGTCAGGAGAAATAGTTCCGGAGCATATCGCTTACGCGCAATTATGATGATCTCAATAAATTACAAAAGCTAGCAAAAAAGGTAAAAAATAATAACGACGTCTTATTTATGCTTCCCCCCAAAAAAGGTGTTATTTAATTTCCACTTGCCTCTATTGAAAACCAAAGTTCTGATACTTAATCTTAGTTATTTATGAAATACCACATTCCGTTCGGCAGTGCCAATAGGCTGTATCATAATAATAATAATAATAATAATAATAATAATAATAATAATAATAATAATAATAATAATAATAATAATCATCATCATCATCATCATCATCATTATCATAATAAAAAGACGCAATTACCAAAAACACAATCCAGAATATACCAACTTTTCCAACAACAAAAAACATAGCGAAGTTTATTACATCAAACTTACAACAGATGAAATATTAATCTTCATTGTAATCTTCCTTGTCAAGTCTCCATATCCAAGTTTTGCTAATTCCCATCTTGACTTGATTAATCCATTTTCAAGCACTCACCTTTCCGACATTTCCTGTATTGCGTCAAAATAGAATTACTCTAGATATCACTTCCTAATAAATAAAAAAATAGCTATCTATTTTTTTTTCTGAAGCATAATATACATCAGTAATTTAGTAGGAGTGATTGGGAAGGATCAATTCGTGTATAAACATGTCTGATTTATTGTTCATATCAGAATTAAAGAAACGAACAGAAAGATGATAAACAACACTGTCTTAAATCTGCTAAGGCTCACCACTTTTAGGAGCTGAATGTGAACTAATTTCAGCTCGCTTGAACTTTGCTATATACATCTTTATAATATGCAACCAAAAATGTTGTTTGAAAAAATAAACAATTAAGATAATTGAAGCATAAAATGTGAAATCCCATAAAATTTAAAAATATTAAAATTTATTATATAATTACAAAATATGTATAATAAAATTCTAAAATTTTCAAAGAAGAAATATAAATCTTAAAAACAAAATTCAAGGATCAAATTAAAATATTATTCAAATATAATAATTTAAACCTTAATTGATTAAAGGAAATAAAAATATCTTAGTCAAATTAAAATTTGGATAAATTAATCGAATAATAACTATAATTCTTAAAATAATTTGTAAGTCTTAACTAAGAAGAAGACAACAATTAATTTAAGTGAACATGAAGTTAATGAATTCAAAATTTTTAATTAAATTAAAGAATATAAATTGATTTTGGATGAAAAATCTAATAATTGAAGGGTATGGTGCTTCACGAAGCACAATACCTTTCGTACTTCACATTCGTATCTCAAATTTGAAAGCCCAAACAGTTGATCCAAACCGTTGAACATGATCTTTGTATTGTTGAACATGACTTTTGTATTGAAATATCATTGAATATCAAATTTTATATTTTTTTGAAATTTTTTGCTACTTTATTAGATGGGTATAAAGTTTGCTGATTTAATAATTTGTGCACCATCCAATACTAGTAGTTTTCCATCCATCTAAAAATAAAAAAATAAATAAATAAATATATAAAATTTGATCTCCAAATATATTTCAATACGAAGATCATGTTCAATTGTTTGGATGGCCCGACTTGACATTACCCGTTCCCTCTCTGGGTCGGGTGGGTTGATCATCGGGTGGGAATATTTGGATGGGTATAACAAGCCACGAGCTATATAAACATCCCTAGATATGAATAGTTTCAGATACAAATAAAGATTTAAAGATTGAATATTCAACATATATTGGAGGAATACGGATACAGATACAGATATATTTTGGATGTTAAGTAAAAATATTATATGTATCATCAAAAAATAATTACATACATACTATTTTTTTTGAAAGAATAATTAATTAGAAAAACTAAATATTAAATATAAAAGTTAAATACTAGCTATCATTATATTAGTAGTTCTAATATATCAATGAATTATAAAAAAAATATTATTAGCATAAATTAGATATAAAATTAGTCAGATTTATAATGCATGCAAAACAATCTAATTAAAAAATATATAATGAGATTTTGTCAGATATATATTAGGATAAAATCATATAATATTGATCAAATATCTTTGGATAATGTTGGATATTGATGGATAATTGCTAAATAGTCAGATACAGATATGCAATAGCCAATTCATATCCTTATCTATTATATTTTTTTAAATATGGATACAAATATCTTCAGATATAGATATAAATCTAATAATTTTTATTATTTTTCAAATTAAAATGCGGATAAAATCAAGCATTTTACTATATATTTGCATCCTTGATGGAGATAAGGGTGTTTGATCCAGGAATTATGCAATCACCGGATCACTGAACTACTCACAAGGAACCGACAGGGGCAAATGAAATGTGCTCGCCTCAAGGACGTAAACAAATGTAGAATTTCAAATTAGCGCTTTCATTTTATTGTTTTATCTTGCTTAACTTCTTATGTTTTATCCAATTTTTTGCTTGATGTTGTACTAGCTGTCTACCCGTGCGTTGTAGCGAATTTATTTAAATATAAAAAAATATCACATAATAATATTCTAATATAAAAAAAGATTAATTACAAAATCAATTATAGATACTATATCAAATATAATCTCACATAATTTCTCTCAATCTTTAATTCTCTTCCTCCTATATGGAAAAAAAATAGAGAGCAAAAAAATAGAGAGGAATATAAAATATTAGACGCTATTGTGTTCATCTGATTAATTAAAATTAATATAAATTATTAGATGAAAGATATTTTAGGATATAAAAAATTTGAAAAAAATGATAAAAATGATCCGTTTAATTATTAACTGCTTTATATAATAAATATAGATATAGACGTAGATAGTTAGATGCAACTGTAACAGACCTTTTTAAGTTTGCAATTTAAATTAGTGCCTTCCGGCTTCCACTTTTCACCCTAAAAAAAAGAATATTATGACTGTATTTTTCAATTAAGCACCTCACTCTTGAACTAATTAATTAAATGTTCCAAAAAAGTTATAGCAACTTCCCACGGTGTTTGGTGAGTCAGTTCTTCTCGAATTATTGGCCTTGAGGCTGGAAGCACCATTATAGAAAAATTGAGGACTAAATGAATTATTGGAATTTTCATTGTCTACGCTGCGCCTTTCTAGTTTTTTCAGCAATAAAATTAGTTCGTCTTCCTTTCCCACCAAGTTGGAAGAGCGAAATAGGGCAGAGAAACGGGAAGTTTTCTAATCGGCGAGGTTATTCTGGAAAAGTGCCTAATTCTGTTAGTCCTTTTTTTTTTACTCTTTTGCAATAAATTTATTTGTCTCCCCAATTTGACTTACGTGTGTACTGAATTTGCGTAAATTTTCGATTCTCTCGTAAATTTGCGTCACTAATTTGGATTCAATTGTTGGGGATTATTTCAAACCGAATTAGTGTTAAACTGTTAATTAAGTCTTGTACGTGACCATTTTGGCTTTGTTGTTGCCGCTCTCTGGAAATCCTTTTTTTTGTTGTTGTTGAGAAAGGGCAATTTGAGATGGAACCTAAATAAAGACGCATGAACTCAGTATATTTACAAATATTTGGGAAACCCTCAAAAGTTCCTCTGTTTAGAAGTCCACAATTACTTGCCATCCTTTTACATAATAATTGGGAGCTGACGTGTACTGCTTAATACCTATTATTTGGGTTTTCTAATCCTGATTGTCTACTAAGCTTAGCTAGGTCAAGTATTTTCATCCTTATTCATAACTCATTGATTGTGTAATTTTCTCTACAGGATTCTGCTCACGCTAACACTAGCACTTCTGTTAAGGGAACTTGCGTTGGAGATAATTTAAGTATAAAGTAGTTTCTGGCTTGGAGAGAATTTTCTCTACCATGGCAGGAAAATCTGATCCATGGGTTAGGGAGTACAATGAAGCTTTCCGTTTGGCCGGTGACATCAGCACCATGATGTCAGAGAAAGACTCTCTTTCACAGTCGGGACCTGATGCAATTCGTCACATATCTGCCTTGCGCAGAAAATTAACCATACTCGGCACTCGCCTTGATACATTAGATTCCCTCCTTGCTAAACTCCCTGCTCTTAAAACCATGTATGCCTATTCTGTTAGTTTCTTTTTTATATATATATTTGAAATTTGCACGCATTTAAAACTTTTTTGGTAGAATGGTGCTGAATTTATGTATTCTTATTGTCATTATGTTTGGTATTCTCAGAACAAACAAGGAGATGCACAAGAGACAGGATATGCTTGCCAATTTAAGATCTAATGCCAAACAGATGACCTCAACATTAAATATGTCTAACTTCGCTAATAGGTTTGACATTGAAATAATATATATCTTTTGTCCATTGTGACTATAACTACAAATATGACATATTTCTACATTTAATTTTTTAATTGTTCTATTATTGATTTTCAGGGAGGATTTGCTTGGCCCTAGCATAAAGCCAACAGATGAAGTAAGCCGAGCTAATGGCATTGATAACCAAGGCACTGTTCATTTACAGAGGCAAATAATGAGAGGTACTCACTTGGTTATATTTTTAGATTTCAGGAAGTTGTAGCCTTTGTGCCAATTTTCTGAGTAAGTTGCTTGAACTTGTGAGATTTCTTCCTGGGATTTGTAATGAGATAAATAAACAACTGAAAAAGCACACGAATAGAAAATTATTCAAAGTGATTCAACAATCTTTTATCAATGTTATTTTAAAAATTAGTTCACAGTTATATAGGATGAGTCAGTAAAAAATGTTAAAAATATGGTAATACTTGTTGATAATTTCTTTGCTGGTTGCAATTAACACATTCAAAGGGGACATTTCCAAAGGGGGGAAAGCATAAGATTTTGGACTTAGAAGGAAAATATTCAGTTTTCTGTATGTGCTTCGTAAATGATTGATTACATTCCCAACTCAAATGACATGACCCATTCCCTCTTTAAGATGAATGCTGGCAAAATAAAGGAATTGCATTACAGCCAGAAATTAACTCTCATTTCAACTAAACCTGTATAACACAGAAAAAATAATATTATGATGCTGTACTTCATGAAAGGCCTACTATGTCATGATGAGGATGCTGGACTGAAATATGTTGAATGAGTAACATGGTGGTGTTGAAATGGTTATGGTTTTAATTCACACAATGATTAGTTTGTTTCTTCCCTGATGATTTACAGAGCAAGACGAGGGCCTTGAGAAGTTACAGGAGACTGTTATTAGCACCAAGTATATTGCCTTGGCCGTCACTGAAGAGTTGGATTTGCACACGAGATTGATTGTAAATGAATTTCTTTTCTATATTTCTAAATTTTAGTTTCGAATTCTTGATTTCATTGCAGATAGAGAATTAGAGATGATATTTATTTTTTCCTCATATTTGGGATTAAAGGCGTTGTTGTTTTTGTGTTTATTTTTTCCTCGTACCTTTTTCTTGATACAGGATAACTTAGATCAGGATGTGGAAATGACTAACTCGAGACTTCAGGTTTATTATTATTTAAAAAAAAAAACTAACTGCTAAACATAACACGTCACATCAACCAGGAAACAAATACTGCATATTCAGAATTTGCTCTTTTTCCTTTATATAACAAAAGTGGTATAAATGTACCAGTTCCACCTGTTTCCAGTCAATCATATCATAACCTGGTAAGTATATAAATAAAAATAGTTACTCTTCTACCCTGTATATTCCAGAAGCCAAACCCCATCTTAGCCTCCGCACCAACCCACTCCATACCCCTCTCCAACCCAAAAGGAATAAAAAAAATGTGACTAAAAGCAAACCTGTCCCAGCTACAGTATGTGTTGCTAACACCACAGCAGACAGCCAAACTGGACCAAAAACCTCATAAACAAAGAGATGGACAGCATATCTAGTGCCAAGCAGTAACTTCACTTGTCTATGATGAAGCATCTACCATTACTTTGCATGTCGTGCAGATTCTATGGATGGTTTTCTTATACTGATATAGACTATTTGCTCTATTAATAAATATGATTTACTGATGCAGAGGGTACAAAAGAGACTTGCAATCCTGAACAAGCGAGCCAAAGGTGGGTGCTCCTGCACGTGCTTGCTATTTTCTGTTATTGCAATTGTTATTCTTGTTGTGATAGCATTGGCAATAATTAAATATTTGTAAAGATAAAACCACTTTTTAATTCTCACAGTAGTTTAACAAAGCAATATGTTTAGTTTATACTAATAAGCAATATATTTACAAAATGCTTATAGGGAACTGAAATATGTTCCGCAACTTGTAATCACTGCAAGTTTGATCAAGGTTTTTCTTCTCCTCTCAACTCTTTTTGACATTCCTTGAATAATTACAATAGAATGGGACGTCCTTTCTATTGCTAATTCTTACCAGAGGAACTTATGTTTCAGTAGTAGCTATCACAAGCATCTAAAGGTGTTGATAACAAAATATCAATCAACGAAAAATCGGATTATTTTGATAAAATTTATTTGCTAAGAAAAAACTGGCTTCTGTTTTCTTCTCCGAAGATGAACCGGTTTTTGGTTGGTTCAGGTCCTTATTTCAAGGATAGCCGGTTTGTCATCAGGGCTATGACTTAATGTCACTGAATTGTTTGTCATATTGAAGATTTACGTGTCAATTTTAATAAAGGGACAACGATGAGTGGGGTGTTAACGAGCTTGTACAATAAATAAAAATAAGAAAAGAGGAGAATTAAAGGAGGTTAGAAAGTTCACACGTGCAGTGATGATAGCGGGACGATATCTAACGGGTCTTTATTTGATGACAGACACAGCTGAGGTGGATGATAATTTGTTTAATAAGAGTCGATGAAAAAAAATTCTGAGGAGAGATAAACTCATTACCATCTATATTAGATGTTGTTCATATTCATTTTGTTTTAAAAGATTTTAATTTTGCCCTTAGGTTAGGGGTTCGAAACTCGGATGAGGATTTTTTATAGACATTTATGAAATTTAATAGTTTGACTCTCATCTTTCGTGTAATTTTTTTATTTTAATCTCATTATAATAAAGAAAGTAGAGCTAATCGGTGATGTCATTAATTTCAGATTAAACTATATAAGCGATTAATTCTTGTTTCGTGATGAAAATATTAGCCGATACAAAACGGAGGACCACTGCAGCGATGGTTCTCTCTCTTTTGTATTATTTCTTTATTGGTAATTAATTCATGAAAACGTGCCGTTCAAAACTAATGATGGTGTCTTTAATTTTTCTGCCAGAGCATATTTTCTGATATCAAATTGAAGTTTGTCTAATTTTAAATAATTTTTTTCTAGCATCTCTAGAAACCTCGTCTCCTCCCAAAAATTAAGGCTAATTTGCAGGAATAAGTACCATTGCACTAATCTAAAATAGCTGAGACTGACACTGTTACTAATCGCTTGTACAATTTAATTCTGAAAAGAAAAGCGACAAGTGCAGAAGTGGATGATTGTGGGTTCCAATTTAAAACCTTACAATTCACTGAACATGAATGCCATTTGCAAATTGACACGCAAGTCTATTACAGTGAATCTTTGAATTCCATTTCCCCTGTTATAACTCCAGTTGTGACCAATGGCAATTGTAATCTAATCCATTCTAAATGGACCAAGCTGTATGATGCCTCATGCATGCATCTGACAAATCTCTCATACAGATACAGTAGTTAAAAATTGCAAAAGTGTGCGATGTTAGGGACAAAGCAGGGATATATTTGGTTGTTTGTACTTTGTAGGTGCCGCGGATTAAGAGACCTAGTTTAGCTAATCCCTGATTTTCTTTACTAATAATGCTGGTATATCATTTTGTTAGGTGATCCAACCACTACGCAACCTACTACTGGCACAATTTATGCAACACGCCAACACACGTTCATTTTCACTGATGCGTCAAGTCCAAAAGGAAATGGAGACACTGAAATGGGTCTGTCTGTCTGTTGATATCGCGTTGCTCCAATCTGTCAGAGCAAAATACACGTATATGAATTAGAAATATATAATCGGAGTCAATTTGTGATCATGTTACTTCCGATAATAATTTAATGAATTAATGGTTGCTTCCGCATTCCGATTTGCTTGTGAGAATTAATTATCTGTAAATAGAATTCATATTATGCATTCGTAGTAATGCATGTGCAATGTGTTAGGTTAGGTGACCATCATACATTCATACTTATGTGATTCGTAAATCGTTTATTTTCGGCATCTTTTCAAATAAATGAAAAATATCAAACTATTTTGAAATTAAACACGAATTAATTATCAATTATCTGTGAATAATTTGAATCCCCGAACAATATTTATGTATCTTGTAAGGTGAAAAATGTAAGTAAAGTATATATGATATTTATCAAGACTTCAACCAATAGAAAAATATCCTCTTCGCGGCATTCGCATGGAGCTTGAAAACAACAGAAATTGCAAAAGATCAACAGACAGGTACACAAAATATTATGATGCATGTCTAATGCTTAGATCTGACATTAAAAAAATGTTCATCCAATAAATTTAAAATCCAGATCTGACTCAGATTTGCTAAAATATATTTAAATGATCGATTCATAATCAACCGAATTCGAAAAAAAATGAATCTAAATAAACCCACAAATATCAAATATTCATATATGAATTATCCAAATTGAAATGACCCGAAAAGATTCCAAGTCTGAAAAATGTTCAAAAATGATGTGGTACTCAGGTTAGTTTGAGACTTTTGAGTGTTGGATTTTCCCGAATTTTAGGTTAATTTGGGTTGAATTGGAGGTTGTTTCATTTCCAATTGGACTGAGTTAGTTTGATTTTCTGAAAAAAAACTCTGATCGGGTCAGATTTTATGATCTTTTGAATTTGAAGACATATATTTAAATTCAAATACAAATACAAATTGTCTGTTAAATGGATAACAAAATATTAATATATATAAAGATATAATAAGATATTCATAATACATAAAGAGGGGTTAACCTTCTAAAATTTTCAAGCATGCTACATTATCAATTTTCTTCCTCATTGATTTTGTTTAATCTCTTCATCTTTTTGAATCCAAGAGTTCACAAATTATTTCTCTCTCCTCATTTAAAGTAATGTATATAATATATTTAAGATGAAACTTAACTTTTAAAATGATTCAACTTTTTTATATGAATCTTTATAGATTATGATCATGTGTTCAATTATATTATCTATTATTATAAAAATAATAAGTATAATTATCATTGTTATTTAGTATTTAAAAATATTGTGTCTAAATTTTTTTAATGTTAAAATTTAACTTCTCGCTTCGCACCCCATGGAAGTGAAATTGCATCCTATGCTTAATATTTAAAAATTATATTGCTAATTATTTATTTGAGAACTATGTCGTCGGGATGAAACCCGAGTTATCACTCTAGTGAATATAAAACTACCTTAAGTTTTATACAATTCATTGAAATATATAATAAAATAACTTTTTTATACTGTTATTTACAAAAAAAGTAAATATTACTGAAAACACTCAAATTCATAATTAATGGATTCCAATCCGCTGCCATTCGCTGTCATATACTATACATATTTGATTTAATTTGAACGGTATAAATTTTGATGTAGGGAGTGCTTTTATTTTGTGGACCCCAATCACCATTGAACTAAACAAAAGTATGGCAGCTGATGTAAATACCATAATCAATACATATTCTGATTATAATGGTGAACATTATTTACTTTTCTTCAAAGTATTTATTAAATTATATGTACTATATATAGCTAACAAAATTTAGAACGATATCCGTATAAGTATCTGATCTATGATCTATCTTCATTTATATATGAAATCCTAATTTCGGCTGAAGAATATGTGGGATAGCCACTAGCCGATGAGCATTTTAGAATCCCGTGAAAACCTTTAGCCGCCTACTTTACCCTTTTCTAATATAATAAATTTTAATATTGTCAATATGAGTATATGACTATAATTCTATTTCTTTTCTCAACATTTTTCAAGGCATGTGTCTTGGTCTTTGTAAATCTTTCGGCCAGTTGTAGAGAATGGTGCGGCCCAAGGAATAAGCATCAGTCCACTTGCCTTTGATAGAAAGAAGATGGTTTGTTGATGACAGAGCATATTATTTTCATCACCCAAAGAAAAGTTCCAAAAATCAGTCAACTCCCCCGAAATAATGTCATTAGGGATTAGGATAATGATAAAGGTTTCAGACATAAATGTGTACATATGTGTGTAAATACGGACATAAATAAGTGTTCGTCTCTGAACGTATCTGCACATGACGTGTTCATATGTCATATGTGTCATATTGTTAAACGTGTGTAATTAACATATGAATAATTTTGACACGTCTAAGCACGCTCATCTAACACGCTGAACACGAACATGCACGTCTAACATGTGTACATACATAAAAAACTTCAGCATATCAGACTTTTAAAATGCTTGTGTGCTTAAAATATTGACTTGATACCGAAGTTAGAGACCAGAATCGCTCTAACCTATATAATATTTCTGAATATGACATGTCAATTTTATTTTTTGTGACCGGGACCACTCTATTTTTTCTGATTTTTCTTATATATTTCTCCAATTTTATTTGAAATTTGTACGTGCTATAAGTGTTGATACGTGTTAATCATGTATAAACACGAATACGTTTAACACGACGTGCGAAACGTGTCACGTGTCTTAGATGTGCGTGTTTGAGTTTTTAAAATTTTGACATGTTAAAACATACACGTTTAAACACGTAAACACGTGCTGATACAACACATTCCATGTCAAACACGTCACGTACTTATAACATACACATTTATCAATATCCTAATTTTCATTTAACAAAAGCTCTATCCTTCAAATGCGGCACTAATTAGAGAAAAGTCAAAAGGAGGAAAAAAATCACGTAATATCTGTAAGTTTGAAACTAACCAATATCTATATGAAACCTGTAATCACCTAATCAGTTCTTTTTATGGACAAGAATGCAAACACCTTTATTTTCCTTTTCACAATTTTCATCCTTCCCACTACTCAGCTCCATAATTACATTTCAGGAAGGTAGCTTATTTTCCCTATTCAAGCTTCTTAGTGCATCAAAATCTGCATATATTATCAATCAAACGATTAAAGTTTGTATCATTTTTTTTTGCCGAAATTATTAAGAGTGGGAACTGAGAACTGTTTCAAATAACAAATAATATGGAATGACAAATATAGTGACAAGTTAATGGTTTGTGAAACATTCAGCGAGTCTAAAATTTGTGGTTCGAATATAATTTGGGACATAAGTTGTGTATTGGTAAAAAAAATATAAATAATATGAGTATTGAATGGAAGTAAAATAATATAATTTTAATTAATCAGTTTATTTATAAAATATATAGAAAATAAATAAACAAATATAATTGATATTTTTTTCATATAATAGTAATTATAATAATAAAGATAACAAAATTTGTGATTCAGATATAATTTGGGATGTAAATTGTGTTGGTAAAAAATAATATGAGTATTTGATGAAAGTAAAATGATATCATTTTAATTAATCAGTTTATTTATAAAATATATAGAAAATAAATAAAAAATATAAGTTATAAACTATTCTATTTTTTCATGTAATGTAATTGTTATTTTAATAGTAATTATAATAATAAATATAACAAGAACAAGAACAATAGTAATAATAGTAATAATAATTAACATGATTATTACTACTAGTATTCACAAGAAATTTTATGGTTAATATTATTATCAATAATTATATATTTTAATATAATGATATAAATATAAACTTTTTTTATTCTTTTAGTTGATCAATCAAATAAGAATATCGTATGATATCATAATTTTACACAAAAAGTCATGTCTCCTTAACTTTACACCTCAATCAAACATGGAAAAGACCAAGTTCGAGAAATAGTTACAACAATACTTGATACTACTAAAATATTTTATTGTATTGTCCTGAATTTTGTTTGTGACAAATCATAACTTAAATTTTCAATTTTGACAACACAAGCCGTTAATTGTGGATTTTGTGATAATAAGCATTCTCGATTGTTAGTATATTAGGTTCTCGATTATATGTGTAATCGTACTATTTCTATTTGTAATACGTATGTTGTCTTTTATTAATTGGAGATTAAAAATATACTATACTTTAAAAAAATTTAAATATATATTAACATATATAATTTTATAAATATATAAAAGAGTTAAGCTTCTAATCCTTTTAAGCATATCACATTATTACTTCTCTTCATCATTGATTTTATTTAAATCTTTTCATCTACTCGAATCTAATGATTCATATATAGTTTTTCTCTCTCATTTAAAATAATATGTGTAAATATAATTAAGGTGAAACTTAAATCTTAAAATAATTTAACTTTTTGCATGATCCTTTTTAGATTATCATGCGTTTAATTATATTATTTATTTTTGTAAAATAAGATACATCTTTAAGCATTTAAAAAAAATGTGTTGAATTTTATAATGTGAATTTTTAAAAGTATTTTAAAATATATATTTTTAATTATTTATTTGAGGATGTTGAAATTGTTTTCGAAAGAAGCACACAAACATAATAGAAATAACGTGAAGTTTGGTACAACCAATTTTAACGTCGGAATAAATGTTAAACAAAGCCGACGCAGTGGTGGAGCTAGGATTATAAACTAGTGGGTCAATTAACATTATTTAAATAAAAATTAATTATCAATTTAAATATTCTTTATATTTTTGCACATATATAGATCAAAATTTGAAACTCCCCGTGGTCAAAATATTTCATCTAATGGCTCAATTAAATCCTCATTTCAAAACGTTATACAGCCCTAACCACATGTGGCCAGTACCTCCGCAGCCGACGTGTTGAATATTGACATCAGATAATTATTCGGGTGTTACTGATGTATTTTCAGCCAGTTATGCTGCACATGTGCATGGAAGGAATGATGGCACTGCGCGTTGAAATGCAATTAATAAATTTTTGCACATAGAAAATAAAAGAACTAGAGCCTACACGGCTACTATAGACAATTGATTTGATATCCGCCTATGAAGATCAGAAACTAGAACGAATGTCGAGTGTCGCAGAAGTCAAATCGGAAGAAATTTGCACGAAAATAAAATCCACGGAATATAATCTATCTTTTCACGGAAATACTCCAGAACTTTCTATATATTTGAAAAACACAGCGAGAGTGAAATTTTTGGGAGGGAGGCCAAAACTCTCATTTCCCTCCGCTGGAAACCCCCCCCCTAATCATTTCACCCAGAAATAAATTACATTGGAGAGAAACCATAAAATGATAATCGCAACGCCCAGAAATGCATCACATTATAAATCTAACGGTCCATAAGCAATTTCAGGGGCCTAAAATTAGGAAAGATGAGACATCTTTTGAAAAAGAGTACACATATATCCTCCAAGCTAGCTCTCTGTCTTCATTTCCCCACCATTTTTATCTTCAAGTTAGGGTTCCGCTATGAAACCCTCGCCACTCAGCCATTAGTGGTCGTCGAGCGCTCATCCCAGCACCTTTTTTCCTCGGCTTACCCACTTTGCTGACCACCATTCGCCTCCCCACTCGTGGTCGCCTCGACACGGTCGACACAATATCGGGCTGATCTTGGCCAAGCCCCCCTTCTTGTACCTTGCTCCATGTCATCGCCTTGACATTCTGGTACTCCCTTTCTTTTCTTTTCCTAGGCTAGTGTGCCATCTCGCGGTGCCTAGGATTAAGCCTCGTGCCCCTTTTTTTCTGTTAGAAAACCTTATTTTCTGGAATTTGAGCAGTTTGACTTCATTTTCATTATTACTCACAGAAATATTGACATTACTCATAGAAATAATGACTCTAATTTTATTTTTACAGTTGGTGTCATATAGAGTATTGAACACGGTCCGGTCCGGGCCGGTCCGGTCCAAACCCGGACGGTCCACGGTCCACGGTCCCGCACGGTCCGCACGGTCGGTCCAAGGCGGTCCAAATTCGAAAAACCGAACCGTCCCACCGTTGGCCCCGGGGGGCGGACCCCACGGGACGGTCCGGGACGGTCCACGGTCCGGTCCGGTCCGGTCCAAAATTTTTTTTTATAAATTGGAAAAAATTATAATTTATTATATTTTTAATAATAATTTTTAACTAATTCGAATTATTATTTTTAATTATTTAAAAATCTAATAGTACTAAAAAATTAAAAAAATTGTAAAAAAATAAAATTTCAGAAAATTATAATTTTGGAAATACAATGAAATTTTTTTATGAACATGCTTAATTAAAAATGAGGTGAGTTATTATATTTTGATGTTATCTAGAACATTTTTTTTACTACACCAATAATTATTGTTATTTTTATTTTATTTAAAACTACACATAATAGTTATTATATTTTGATGTTATCTAGAATATTTTTTTTACTACACCAATAATTATTGTTATTTTCATTTTATTTAAAACTACACATAAAACACTAATTGCTATTTTCATTTTTACACGGTCCGGTCCGGGGGTCCGGTCCGAGACGGTCCGGTCCACGGTCCATACGGTCCACGGTCCGGTCCGATCCTCGGTCGGCACGGTCCATTTTCGGGTGAAGGAGGACCGACCACCGTTGAGCCGGGCCGTGATAGAGGCACGGTCCGGTCCACGGTCCGGCCACGGTCCGGTCCACGGTCGGCCCGATGGTCCGGTCCGGTCGGTCCACGATCACGGTCCGGTCAGGACGAGGTCGGACCGTCCGGTCCATTTCAATACTCTAGTGTCATATTTGCTCTTCTAACAGAAGAACAAATATTAGTGTGGACTCAAGTGAAAACTAAAGAATCTCTGCCGCATAGAAATATTAGCATTACTATATAAATAGTTGTTTCTTTGTCTTGGTAATATATATGCTAGCTTGCCCCAAAATAACTTTTGATACTTTAATTTCTATTCAAACAACACATATATACTATTTTACGCCTTAATCAAACACTCTTTCGTGTTGTTTATGACACGATTCCTTCATATGGTACAGGTACAAAGTCTTCTGCTACGAGGGGAAAAAGGGTTAAATACACCCAGACGGGGCCTCGTCCATTTAGAAGAGTTCACCACCGAAAAAACAGATAAAACGAATCCTAAGACCATTTAGAACCTCATGCCGGGACCATTTAGAAGTTTTCGCATATTTGATCGGACCACAAGAGATACTTTGGAGATCCATTTTTGGTAAATAAAAATTATTGTTAATTTATAATTTATATACAAATGGAGACCAGTAGATTTTATTAACTCGGTAATTGATTAATTAATGTATTCATCAAATTGCTATTGTGTTGTTTTATTAATGAAGGAACAATTTAAATATCGAGTAGGAAATGTCACGGCAGAGTTTTATCTCAGGTGAATTTTCAGCTTTCTATAGTGGGAATTGAGTGCAAACAAGTCAGGTTTTGATGTTTCACAATACTAATTTTTATTGTTCACTGTATGTTGTGCTTGTAGGCTCATGGTCTCATTTCTCAGCCAACTCAAGGACAACATATGCCTTTATTTCAGGTAAGTATAATTTCTAACAATTTTGAATGGGTGATTGTGTTTGACGGGAGTTGTGTAAGGTTTTCATAGTTTTTAACATTGGAGTGGACTAGTATTGTGAGATTCATGCATGTCAAAGTCTGTAGATTTAGTTTGTGTTTTAAGACTTTGCTGAAATTGATATAACATATAGGTATGAATGTTGATAATTATCATGTTTCACTAAAAATTATATATATTTTCTAAAAAGGAATTATGGCAAATTTCAGGGTTCTTATGCAGTCATAAAAGAATATCATCGTAATATTAATATTTTCATATTATTTACTTAGGGTCACATGTCCCTTCCTTACAGTGCACTTATTGGAATGCAAATGCCTCTGCGCCAAGTAAGAACAAAACATATAGATTCAACTTTGTTGTTATATCTAAGGTTTGATCAATTTTCAATATTGGGTTTAAGCATGCTTTTAGTGATAAATATTATAAATTTATATTAGTCATGCTTGAGGGCAAGAAGAAAAAACTGTATTGTACATGCTTCAAAATAGAGAGATACAAAGGATCCAATTTTATAAATGTAGGTTGTTTAATTGTACTGATGCTTCAAAGTAAAAGATCCTAAGTATTTTTTTTTGTTCTATACTAGAGATTATCTTCAATGTCGCAATCAAATGTGATGGGAGGGATACAAGCACTTGTAACGCAAGCTGCAAAAGGCGAGGCAGCCATGAATCGATGGTACGAGGGATCGAACTCGGACAATCAACAAATATAGTAGTTAGGTTTGGTATGGTTAACGGTTTTCAATTTTTTTGGTAATAGAATGTCCAATTATAGCAATATAGCAGACAAACAGCTTTTCAATTATAGCAATATAGCAGTTGATATACGGGTTTATATTTTGGCAGTTCAATACCTATATTTTTTGATTTGATGTACTTCCAATTGGTGTTTTTATATGCTATATTATTTTTCTGAAGTTATTTTTAATGCTTGATTGTTTTAATTTGTCATCAGTTGACAATTGGAAAATAAAACAAAAATTAGGGATGCTATTTTGTGCAGGAATGAGTTTTACTGCTAGAATAAGTGGTGTTACTCTCATAAATAATATATTTCTTGACAAATTAATTAATAATAGAAAAATAATAATATGGAAATATATATCCATCATTAGTTTTATCTTTTAATTAGGGGTGTGTTTTGATTGCGGAAGAATTAGTGATTTATAATAGTGTGAGTTTAGTGATATCTTAAAGAATGTAAGAATAAAATAATTTTTTAACTGTTTGTATTAGTAAAATATTATTTAGTATAAAAAATAGTGATAAAAGATACTAATGATTATGATTATTATTTACTAATTTCTTTTGTTATTATTTTATATAATGTTATAATTATTATTTTATTAAAATTAAAAAAAATATTATCCATTTATTATTTGTTATTAATAATTTTTGTTCAATATTAATTTTTATTTAATATTACTTTGTACTGATATTAATTATTATTTATATTTTATTTAAAATAAGTAATTATAATTTTTTTATTATTATGTATAGTTACTTTTTATTTTATTATTATTATTTTGTTCTATTATTAATTATTATTTTATTTATCGTTAAATGATTATTTATTACTATTTTGTTTAATATTATCAAAGAAATAAATAAAAATGATATATGAGAATTTTTTATTACTTTCACTATTATTACGGAGTGTAATCCACTAAATCATCAAATTAATGATTTAGAGGAGTTAGAAATGTTCGCTGCAATTCTAAAATTTCTAAAACATGTTCAATCTAGAGAAACGACAGCTAATCCAATGCAGGGAAACCAGTGTAATATCTTTTTTATTGGTATTTCAATGTGCACCAGAAAAAAGAGAGAAGAAGATGGTAGTTGGCACATGGGATGGAATGGAATGCAATTATCAACCATCTTGGCTAGCTGGTCAGTTAATTAAGGTATAAGGTAATCTGCAATTATACACACAAATCATGCACAATGTTTGTATAAAAAAATGTTTATCATCAATAACATTCTAATAAAAGAGAGAACAAGAATGCCAATAAAAAATATACAGGAAGGCGGAAGCTATATTATGGACATATTCTTATTTATGTTTTGCAGTTCAAATAAAACTAACTGATTGCTCGTTGTTGGCATAAAAATTCTTCTACATCATTGCTAGATATTGAAATAGGAAGTAAATATTTGAAGAAAACAATGTCTCTGATTTTATTATCTTAATTACATGTTGCAAAATTAAGACGACATATAATCAATTTATAAATTAAAGAATATATTTAGTATTTATAAATGTTTTCTTCATTATTATTTTTTTTCAACTTAGTGTACAAACGAGCAAAATGGTAAATAATGTATCGTATGTCCGAAATTTGGATGGAATGCTTTATAAACAATTAAAATTAGTGAGATTAGACTCCACCTTTATGTAAAACAGGAAATGATAAAGAATATATATTTGATGCATTCTTCTATATTAACCTCTTTACACATTTATGAGAAACCATTTCCTCATATATGAACACATGACATTCGTATCGATGGCATAATTCATAATTATGTATATGAACCCGGCCCCACCTCACATATACTTTCCACCATGTCCTTTATTAATAATAAAAAAATAATAAATTATATTTTCTTTTTGTAAGTAATGAACATTTTTTCATAATATTCCCCAAACCAATTAGAGATGTTTTCGCGTCCCCACGCTCGGCGTAAAATCTCAAATTTGTTTCTTAGCCGTTGTCCGTCGAGCTCTTAAAAGGTTCATAATTCATAATTCATAATTCATTCGATCTTCGATTTGATTTTAGTTTGAGTTTAGTTTGTTCGATTAGACATTTTTATTAGTTCGATTCGAGTTCGGTTTGATAATTTTTTTAATGAATTAGTTCGAGTTCGATTCGTAATAATTCGATATATTTATATTTATATATTTTTAACTATTTAGTCAATAATATATGCAATAGTATAATTATTTTATTATAAAATTAATAAGATATTATTAATTTATTAATAAATTAATAAATATTATTTATTTATTAATAAATTAATAAATATTATTTATTTATTAATAAATTAATAAATATTATTTATTTATTTTAAATTTTAATATAAAATTAATAAAATATTAATTATTTTAGCTCTAGATATTTATGATAATATGAAAAATAAATATAAAAATTAGAATAATTGAGTTCGATTTAGTTCGAAATTATTTCAAATCAAATTTAAACACTAATGAATTTGATCGAATTCGATTCGTTTACGGCTCTAGTCAAGCACATGCATAATTTCCCTTTGCCATTTCACTAAAAAAATAAAAGTTATGCTTTCCTCGTCCCACCAACGAATCTCCTTATCTCAGTTTTTATTATAAATAATAATTAATAAAATAATAATATTAATAATAAGAGTGAGAACTGATAATTTTCAAAAATACGAACCAAACGCGCGCCCACTTTGCCGGGTGGCGCGTTTGAAACAGCGCCAGCGCCGGTGGCGTCTTTCACCAAACGCGCCCGGCGATGGCGTCTTTCACCAAACGCGCGCCAGCGGCGATGGCGTCTTTCACTAAAACGCGCGCCGCGGCGCGTCGCGCGTTTCCTCGAACACGCCATTTGCCGGTGGCGCCTATCTTTGCTATAAATACCCACCCGTCGGTTCATTTATCACAACCACAAAAACAACCAACATCAAACAACCAACATCCAATTACAATAAACATCCATTTTTCTTCAAAATGCTACGATTTAAATTATAATCCCGATGAAGAAAATTATCTTTGAGAACAACCGAAGCGGCGATAAATTTTTGACGAGAATATTTCCAAACGAGAATGAAACCAATTCCTATCCTACCTACGATCAAACCAATTCCTATCAAACCTACGATCAAACCAATTCCTATCCAACCCTCGATCAAACCAATTCCTATCAAACCTACGATCAAACCAATTCTATCCAACCTCGATCAAACCAATTCCTATCAAACCTACGATCAAACCAATTCCTATCCAACCCTCGATCAAACCAATTCCTATCAAACCTACGATCAAACCAATTCCTATCCAACCCTCGATCAAACCAATTTATATCCGTATCCGGTATTTACGATAACAATATAATTTATCAACAACCAAACCCGGCGGTGCCACTATATAATTTCTTTGGCGGTAGTAGTAGTACTACGTACGGTACGTAATTTAGTGATAATATTGATGACGAAGTAGTGTTGATCCAACGATAATGGAATTAAGTGATGATCGGGATGAGCAAGATGATGGCGGTCCGTATTATTCAAATGAAGAAGAAACGGGAGAGGATTACAACGACCACTCGGATTTTTCGATCGATGAATCGAAGATGAGGAAATTCGGAGATGCGATACCACATTGTTAGTTACGGGACGAACGAGAGACACCATCCCGTAGAAGCGTTAAATAATTTTGAGATGTTTGACCGTTTAGGCGCGAATGAATATCTTTTAGGACTCGATGATGAGTTAGTGAAAATAGAATATTTGATTCTAAATCGGCTTTAAAGTGGGTAATTTGTGATTGGAGTGTTAGGAAAAACGTTCAATGTTGGGTACAAGAAAGTTGTAAAACACGACTTATTATGAAATGCAAAGAAGATAGTTGTCCTTGGAGATTATACGCTAGACCTGAAGAGGGCTCGACCACATGGAGGATCATCACAAATAAAAACCCCCACAAGCTTGTAGAAGACCACCGGGAGACCGCAAACACTTACAACTCACATCTAATTTGATTGCAGGATGTGTTCGACAACATTTAAAGAAGGATCTCTCTCTAACAGTTCAACAAATCGGTATGATTATAGAAACAAAATATCCCGGTGTGGCACCGACATACGGTAAACTTTGGCGTGGCCGAGAAAGAGCAATTGAACAATTATTTGGCACTTGGGAAGGATCATATACATTGCTTCCACGAGATATTGGAGGCGATTGCTCGGACTACTCCGGGTACAAAATTTAAATTATTGACGTGTGATACTTCGGATAATAATGTAAAAATGTTTAAATCCATAGTTTGGGCTTATGGACCAGTGCATTGCGAGCGTTTAAACATTTAAGACCCGTTATAACTATTGACGTTGGATTCTTATCGGGTCGTTATAAGGGTAGATTATTGATGGCGTGTGGATACGATGCGAGAGAATAAAATCATTCCTCTAGCATTTGGAATCGTGGATGCGAGAAAATGTGGACAATTGGGGTTGGTTCATGCGATGGGTCCGTAATGAAGTGATCGATGTAATATGAAAATATGTGTTATATCCGAGCGTCATAGGGGAATAAAGGGAGTTTTTGAGCGACCGCATTTGGGATGGTACGTACAACATGGAGAGGCGGTACACCGGTATTGCATGCAACACGTCGCGAGAAATTTATATAAGGAAGCGGAAAAAGCTGGAAAGAAAGAAGATAATCTCGGAGATGATTTCGAAGAAGACTAGCGAACAAAAAGAAACCGCGTCGTTTCGTAGAAAGATGGCGAATTTTGAGGAAATCAAATAGAAAAGCTTATGATTTTTTAAAAAAAGTCGGCGAGAAGATTAGAAAATGATGATAAAGAACCTCTAATTTTGCTTCGTGGGCACAAACGTATGATGGAGGACATCGATGGGGTATAATGACCAGCAATGGTTACGAAGCTACGAATAGCGTCTTCGAGTTGAACGAACTTTACGGTTGCGGCAATTGTGGAGGGGACATGGTATAAATGTGCTAAATGGTTCGATAAGAGGGAAAGGGAAGCAATGAACACATAGAGCATGCAAGCAATGGCCAAAAAAATTGATGACATCTTGGCAAAACGTGACGACAAAGCGGGTTCGTGTTGATATTATTTTACTATATTTTACAAAATTTTTAACATATCGTGATATCTTTTGTATTTGTTTCAATAATTACGGCTCGTATGAACGTAATTCCACTCGGAGCTGCTCGAGGAGAATATGAGGTTCATGTGCTTGGTGAGAGGATCGAGAGTGGAGGGTATGGACCGTTCAAGTACAACATTATAATTTCGAGTGAACGACGCACTCGAGATGACCCACAATTGCTTGCGGAACCGCACTTTGCACGTGTGATTGTCAAAAACCTCAACGGCGGGGGATACCACTGCTCTCACGTAATTCTTTGTATGCCAACATAGAAACTTTGATGTGTACGGTTTCATAGATGAGCGATACAATACGGCTCACCTGCGAATACTTGGTGGGACAATTTCATTGTTACGGTGATCAACAAGTTTGGCCGCCATATCTTGGAGAAACTATAATACCGGATAAAGAATTGATAAAAATTGGTCGGCGTGCGAAGGTTAGACGTCGAATGGTAATGGATGAGATGGAGGGCGGGATACGGAGTCGAGGTAGAACGAGAAATATACGGTCTTCGAAGGTGGGTCATATCGAAGAGATGAAATGAGCGTGACCCACTTCCAATGGATACATTACAATCGGGACGGCATAGGAGTAGGGCTTCAAGTCCCACACAAACGAGAAGAACCCAAACTTCTCGAAATACTTTGCAATCGGCGAGACACTCAACTAGTTATGATCCAAGAGATAACAACGAAATAACTCAAGCGGGCGAGATGCCTTACAATCGGCGAGACACTCAACTAGTTATGATCCAAGAGATAACAACGAGAATAACTCAAACTTCTCGAGATGCCTTGCAATCAACGAGATTCTCAATGGTCATGATCAAGAAAGACAAGGCATCAATGCTTGACTAGGGGTGCTAGAGGAAATAATTTTGGAGGTAGAATCTTAAATTTTTTCACACGGAGGAAAAAAAAATGATGTATGTTTTTTTTTTGCGTACTATATGTGTGTATTTAAGCAAGGTTATGTTCTATTTAAGCAGAAAATATAACAAAGAAAGTCCATAATAAATAATACAACAATAAAAAAATAACATAGAAAGTCCATAATAAAATAATACAAAAAATACAATATCCATAATAAAAAAACAACATATAAAAAACAACATATAAACTACTCCTGACGACGCCTAACATATCGACGTGCTCTCGGACGTGTCTGTAAAAATAAAGACGGTATATCAGTGAGCTGTGTTTTTTTTTAAACAATTAATATTGACTAAGTTGTAGAACAAACAACTAACCACGCTAGGTGTATATCGAGGAGGTGGATGAACGTCACGCTGCTCCCGACCATGAGCAAGTGGAGTGAAATCTCGTGTCTGTGCGATCTGCGACATCATCCTGGATATGCGATGACTCTCCGGCCGGAAGGATAACCATGCGGGTGGATCATAATCTTGGCCGTCTTGCGGATCCCATTCTTTGGTCGTCTTGCGGTACATGATCCATCGGTATCTCTTGGCCCGAAGTAAGCGAGAAGCCAATAACTGTCGCCTCACCCGTCCGGATAGTACCACTCTACTATCGGAAAGTAAATAAGTGGAAGCCGAAACAAGTATACGAGTCAATAGAATCGTCTACGCATGTCGGCAATAAGTGACGAACCGACTCGTACGGCCTCCAATTGACATGCGTGTCCGAAACGATAATCAGTGATCCTCACGTACTTCACACCGACGTGTGACGGATTGAGATATCTGTTCTTATCAAGCGTCCATTTCCTATTATCGATTCAAATTATAATTAGTGATTACACATATTTTTTCATCGATTGATTGATTATTTTTAAATTAAATTATTACACTGCCAAAAGGCGCACAACTATCACGGTCGGTGTACCCCGGTCGGTGAAAATGAATGCATTTGACGCGAGGTAATGGACGAGTGGGGGCAAACGCGTCCGGCTCCACAACAACAACAAAAAAGCCACGGACCACCAATACTCCTCGTCGGTCCTTGGCATGCCGCATCAAGACGCCGATACAAATAACCAAATCTGCGACGCCCAATTTCTTCTTCTACCGAATTGTAAATCTTCCTGTAAATTAAATATTAGTAATAAAATTATTTAATTATGAAACATAAATTATTTTAAATTCCTTAAAATACTTACCGTCAAAATCGGCAGAAGAAACGCCGGTACGAGTCTCCATTGTTGTCGGGAACATGATAGACCCTTGACTCCAAAGCAAAACCGATCGCATATTGATTAAGACCACGATGATCGTACGCCTCGGAGCGTGATCAAAGTGGGACCGTAACTCTCGTAGGGAAATAGAACGTCGCAAAATTTTACATTTAGCTTAATCACGGTTGTGAACGAAAAAATTTAAATTTTTGTACGGTTTAATAAATTACCTCCCATCTTTGCGAATGCGATATATCATCTGCCCAAATAAGCGACGGATGTATCTGAAAAATCTCCATCGGTATATCCAATCACCTCTCACCATGGTGGATAAACCCCACAGACATGCGACGTCCTAAAAAAAATTATATTACTATACCATCTTTTTAATTTTGTAATTAAATTAATAATATTTTATTATTTACCTCTAGAGTCACGGTCATCTCGCCAAAAGTGAAGTGAAATGTATGAGTTTCTGGCCTCCAAAACTCTATCAACGCGCTCAATAAACCCGTATCAATCTTTAAGTTACGGGCTTCCGCTTCTTGGACATAAATCTCACGCAATCTGGCGAGATGAAGAAATCCCATAACTCGCAACCTACTCTGAATGTGCGAGATGTATGGTATCGTCGGACGGTGAGTGCGGAAACGAATGATATTGTTCTCTCTCTGTAATTTTCATTTCATAATTAGCTTCTCATATATATGTATTTTATTATTATTTTTAAGAATATAATGTACCTCTGCGTGACTATAATGTGTCCGATGTTTGTCTTCAGGGAGATAAATTATGATATTGTCATTTCGTTGCTACTTTGCCATTATCTAGTAAAAAAATTCATTTCATAATTAATTTATAATTATTGTACTTCATTTTTAATCTATCTATCATATAATTAAATAATCAATGAATTAAATTAAATTCTATCTACACAATTAAATTAAATTCTAATTAATCTATATAATTAAATTAAATTATAATTAATCTACACAATTAAATTAAATTAAATTATAATTAATCTACACAATTAAATTAATTTAAATTATAATTAATCTACATAATTAAATAAACAATAAATTCTACAATAAATTCTACAATTAATCTACACAATTAAATTAAATTATAATTAATCTATATAATTAAATTAAATTATAATTAATCTACACAATTAAATTAAATTAAATTATAATTTATCTACATAATTAAATTAAGTTATAAATAATGTACACAATTAAATTAAATTAAATTATAATTAATCTACATAATTAAATTAAATTATAATTAATCTACATAATTAAATTAAGTTATAATTAATCTACACAATTAAATTAAATTACAATTAATCTACACAATTAAATTAAATTATAATTAATCTATATAATTAAATTAAATTATAATTAATCTACACAATTAAATTAAATTAAATTATAATTAATCTACATAATTAAATTAAGTTATAAATAATGTACACAATTAAATTAAATTAAATTATAATTAATCTACATAATTAAATTAAATTATAATTTATCTACATAATTAAATTAAGTTATAAATAATGTACACAATTAAATTAAATTAAATTATAATTAATCTACATAATTAAATTAAATTATAATTAATCTACATAATTAAATTAAGTTATAATTAATCTACACAATTAAATTAAATTACAATTAATCTACACAATTAAATTAAATTATAATTAATCTATATAATTAAATTAAATTATAATTAATCTACACAATTAAATTAAATTAAATTATAATTAATCTACATAATTAAATTAAGTTATAAATAATGTACACAATTAAATTAAATTAAATTATAATTAATCTACATAATTAAATTAAATTATAATTAATCTACATAATTAAATTAAGTTATAATTAATCTACACAATTAAATTAAATTACAATTAATCTACACAATTAAATTAAATTAAATTATAATTAATCTATATAATTAAATTAAATTATAATTAATCTACACAATTAAATTAAATTAAATTATAATTAATCTACATAATTTCACGTTTAAATTATAATTAATCTACATAATTAGATTAAATTATAATTAATCTACACAATTAAATTAAATTATAATAATCTACATAATTAAAATAAATTACAATTAATCTACACAATTAAATTAAATTTTAAATAATCTATACAATTAAATAATATTTATAAAAAATTACCTTTATTTGCAAAATCCACGAAATCTTGGCGTGCGTTTTTCCTCCGGTTCTCTTCCTCTCTTTCTCTCTTCCTCTCTCTTCCTCTCTTTCTCTTTCTTTCTCTCTTCCTCTCTCTTCCTCTCTCTTCCTTTCTTCCTCTCTCTTCCTCTCTCTTCCTCTCTTTCTCTCTTTCTCTCTTCCTCTCTCTTTTCGTTTCTCTCTTTCTCTCTCCTGTCAACAACGCGCGAGATGCGGCTGCGCGGTGAAATATATACGGGTGAAACGCGCCCCGCGCATGGCGCGTTTCCTATTAATAGGAAACGCGCCCACCGCGGCGATGGCGCGTTTCACCCGCGCCAATGGCGCGTGGCGCGTTACGATTCGTATTTTTAAACTTCCACCGTTATCACTCTTATATTTAATAATATTAATTTAATAATTATTATTTATAATAAAAACTGCCTTATCTCAGTTAGGACTTAGCCTGGAGCAAAAAAAATAAAGAAAGAAAGAAAGAAAAAAAATTGCTTAACGTGCCTATAAATTGATCGTTACATAAGACACTATTCCATAACCCCTCTCTTCCAATACTGTCGAGCATTTCAAGTAATACAGAAGATGGCTCTGGCAATTAGACATAAGCTAGTGTTCATAGCCTTGTGTTTTTGCTTCTTCGTTAATGGACTAGAAGCTCAGTTGAAAGTCGGTTTCTATAATGGCACCTGTCCCCAAGCTGAGACCATTGTCAAACAAGAGGTCAGGAAAGCCGTCGCCTCTAATCCCGGCTTAGCTGCCGGTCTTCTGAGGCTGCATTTCCATGACTGCTTTGTCCGGGTAATAGAGTAATCCATTTATTTATCATTTACAAAACACATAGCTAACAGGTATATATGTTCATCCGCCTAATATCATTTTTATATATACGGTGCAACTGTGATTGTAGGGATGTGATGCCTCGGTCATGCTCATGTCATATCCATGGAACCAGGCCGAGATGGATGCCATCCCAAACAAAAGCTTACGCGGCTTGGAGATCATTTGGTACGCAAAGTGGCGGTTGGAGCAAGCTTGCCGGGGAATCGTTTCATGTGCAGATATCATCGCATTTGCTGCTAGAGACAGCGTGGCTCTGGTAATTATAAGCATTTCTGTTTCACGATATAATTTTCTTCATTTTTAATTTTTTTTTATTGATGCTTCGTTTAACAACGGTCATATGGATGTCAGTTCAGACTATTTGAGGGATTAATTTGACTATATAATTAATAATTCAAAAGAAAACATCAATGCTCGAAATCATATACTGTCTGAAAGTCAAGCTAATGTTTCTGAATTTATGTGGCGATGTGCAGTGCTGACTTATATATGGAAAAATATATAATACCCCATCAAATCCCCACTAATTCCCCTACATGACTAAAAAATGAGCTCCAAAAAGTTAAATCGTAACTTTATTAACAATAAATTAATTATGCACATTCACTGGAACCAATTAGTAAATACTAAATACTTGGAATTTTATTCTTTCGTTTTACAGTAAAATATAATCTTCCAATTTAATTATACAGAGAAGTTAATTTTCCTGTACTATTAACATAATTCCTTCCCAATTAAAACATGGAACTCGATGAAAAATGATTACTTACTTTTATGAAAGAAGTCCTTCAGTTGTGCCACACATTTCTCGCATATACACCAATGAAACACATGCAAGGGCATAAATTTCATTTTGTGTCTATAGAGATTTGAACCCAGCATGCAAGGGCATGTAAATTGTAATGCGGAGAAATTAAGCAGATTGAAGTTGCTCTTATAAGTTATAACCGTTTACCATTTAATGTATGATGCTTGTGACGAATATTTTCTTTTCAAAATACATTAATGGGACGCATATACCAAATAATGGCATCTGTGGAGGGAATAATGAATGTTATGTCCAGGAAATTATAAAACACATAAAGAGTTGTAAAAATATGCCGAGTGGTTCACACACTCAACATTTCCTTTCCAAAAAAGAAGAACAGTTAACCGACATCTCCCTTGATTCACGAAATAGGCATTCAGTTTGTTCTCCCTTTCCGTGGTTCTGAATTTTTTTTTTAAACAAATGTCAGACTGGAGGCATTACATATGATGTGCCATCTGGTAGGAGAGATGGAAGGATTTCAAGAGCCTCAGAAGCGCTTTCAAATTTGCCCCCACCATTTGCTGATGTGAACACGCTCACAAGAATGTTTGCTAATAAAGGTCTCAGTCAAGATGACATGGTTACTTTGTCAGGTAAATTTTTCGTTCATGTTAATCTGTAGGGTTAATTAACTAAGTATTTAATTGTCACCAACCTATGACCACTCAATTAGGAAGGTTTAGCAGCTGTTTATTTCCCCCCTTTACTAAGGAGATTTAACATTTCTAAAAACGCGCTAAACTTTTATGGTCACTTCATCTTAAAATCTATATTAACTACTCTTTCACTTCAATAATATGAACTTATTTGTTTCTTGTACTCCAACAGGAGCACACACCATTGGTCAATCACACTGTAGCTCCTTCAGCAACAGGCTTTACAATTTCAGCCCCAGTTCAAGCACAGATCCCACCTTGAACTCAACTCTGGCCTCCCAGTTGACTCAGCAGTGTCCACAAAAAAACACTGACCCAAACACTGTTGTGTCGATGGACCCTGTCACGCCAAACACCTTTGATGTCAGTTACTACCAGAAACTCTTGTCGAACAGTGGGCTGTTCACATCAGACCAGACTCTGACATCAACCAATGCCACGTCTTCACTAGTGACACAATATGCACAACACTCGCAAACTTTCATGTCCAAGTTTGCCGCGGCCATGGTGAAGATGGGGAACATCGACGTGCTCACTGGCACAAATGGTGAAATAAGAACTTGGTGTCATGTAACAAACGGGTGAAGGATATATATATTTTTTTATATGTATATTAAAGGAACGTTCTTCCTTCTCTTACGATTGATTTAACTCGTGGTAATTGATGTGTATTTTGGTCAAAATTATGATTAATAGATTGGTTAATTATATGAATATTTCTCTCACAATCATCTGAAGTGGAGTCTATATATAATATATAATAATTAAGGTTTGCTCTGTAAAATGTTCGATTTTTGTTAGAAAATTAATTAGAGCCAACTAATTTTAATTTATTTTAAGATTTATTAGCACAACTATATGGTTACAAATAATATTAACTCTGTATTGACTATTGAGTATATGGCGCGTTATCTTATTTTATTTTACTCTGTTAAAAAGGAACTGAAATATCAAATAATAGTACAATAATTTGAGGACATCTTTCCGTAAATATTCTTTTAGATGCACTTTAAACGATCAAGATTAAAACATCTAATTGGCGGACGGTCTCGCTCTTGTCCGTCTTCAAATGCTATTCCTCCTGAACACAGTGCGAGATGAGTTTATTGACTGTCCATGATTCCTTCTGACAGTTATACACTACTAGAATTGTTGTTATTACCGTGGAATGAAAAACGCTTGTTCCGTGGAGTCAAGCACGGAAAAGACGTCATTTCCGTGAATTACCCACGGAAAGGCTTCCACGGTACTTTCATCGCCAGAACAAATACTATTTCCGTAGAATACCACGGAGATAATCCTTTTCCGAGGAATTAAGCACGGAAATGATTCTACGAAAATAGGTTCCCGTCTGAGTGCTCCGGTTCTTAATTCCGTAGTAAACATTTGGCAGTTCCGAGGAATTGAGCAACGGAATAACTCATATTATTTTCATGGTTTTTACTTCCACGGAAATAACTTTTTTTTACTTCCACGGAAATAACTTTAACAAGTCACGGAATAACTTTACTCATCCATATTATTATTTTTCTATTATTAATTAATTTACGCAGATTTTAAGAAAAATTACAATATGTGAACCCATTATTTCTGTCAGTAAAAGTATATTTCCGACAGTAGTATGTTTGTCAAGAAATCTATTATTTATAGGAGTAACACCACTTATTCTGGCAGTAAAACTCATTCCTGCACAAAATAGCATTCCTAATTTTTATTTTATTTTCCAATTGTCAACTGATGACAAATTAAAACAATCAAGCATTAAAAATAACTTCAGAAAAATAATATAGCATATAAAAACACCAATTGGAAGTATATCAAATAAAAAAATACAGGTATTGAACTGCCAAAATATGAACCCGTATATCAACTGCTATATTGCTATAATTGAAAAGCTGTTTGTGTGCTATATTGCTATAATTGGACATTCTATTACTAAAAAATTGAAAACCGTTAATCATACCAAACCTAACTACTGCATTTGTTGATTGTCCGAGTTCGATCCCTCGTACCATCGGTTCATGGCTGCCTCGCCTGTAGCAGCTTGCGTTATAAGTGCTTGTATCTCTCACATCACATTTGATTGCGACATTGAAGATAATCTCTAGTATAGAACAAAAAAAATACTTAGGATCTTTTAGTTTGAAGCATCAGTACAATTAAACAACCTACATTTATAAAATTGGGTCCTTTGTATCTCTCTATTTTGAAGCATGTACAATACAGTTTTTTCTTCTTTCGCTCAAGCATGACTAATATAAATTTATAATATTTACCACTAAACGCATGCTTAAACCCAATATTAAAAATTGATCAAACCTTAGACATAACAACAAAGTTGAATCTATATGTTTTGTTCTTACTTGGTGTAGAGGCATTTGCATTCCAATAAGTGCACTGTAAGGAAGAGCCATGTGACCCTAAGTAAATAATATAAAAATATTAATATTACGATGATATTCTTTTATGACTGCATAAGAGCCCTGAAATTTACCATAATTCCTTCTTAGAAAATATATATAATTTTTAGTGAAATATGATAATTATCAACATTCATACCTATCTGTTATATCAATTTCAGTAAAGTCTTAAAACACAAACTAAATCTACAGACTTTGACATGCATGAATCTCACAATACTAGTCCACTCCAATGTTAAAAACTATGAAAATCTTACACAACTCCCGTCAAACACCATCACACATTCAAAGTTGTTAGAAATTATACTTACCTGAAATAAAGGCATATATTGTCCTTGAGTTGGCTGATGTGCGACCCTTTTTCGCGCCCCTCACCGCCCTGAAAAAGGAACTGGGCGATGAATTGCGGAAGAAGGACACAGAGATCCCTCTAAGTGTGCATTGGGGTATATTTGTATAAATTTGGAATGCACATTTAAAGGTTTTAGAGATTGTGGGGTCTTTAAGATTCCAATGGGCGCAAGCCCCCATTGTTAATTACCCTGGGCTTTGAACCCGAAGAACCTCTGATTAAGAAAGAGAAAATAAGTAGAATATTTAAGCAATTTTAAGTGGTTGTTGTGAGAAAGGGCGGAGAAGATAGGAACTTTTTAAGGTAGTATACACCTTGTGAACCTCAATTAATGACAGTTCAAACCGTGAGTCTCGATTAATGGCAACTCAGACCATAAGCCTCGATTAATGGCAGCTCAGACCATGTGAATATTAGTACGCAAGATGTGAAGCTTGAAGCGCTATGCCAGTTCAGCATCAAGGACTGGTTATCAGAAAGACGAAGAAGATTTTGATCGTCTTTAGCTGATCTTCTAGATCATGAACATGAAGCGCTATGCCAGCTCATGGACCTAGGCGTTCAGATATCTCGATGATCCATATAGAGATACTGAATGGTTCTCGAGATACGAGATATTGAGTTAAGGCTCCTTACCAACTCAAATATCAAGATCAAGATGAATCTTCTAAGATACAGGATGCGAACGCAAGCGCTCTGCCCGCTCAACATCCAGATCTGGTGAATCAGAAAGACGGGATTTGGCCCCTTTCTTGGTCTTTACTGATCTTCTAGACTATGAATCTGAAGCGTTTTGCCAATTCATAAATCTAGACATTTAAAGTCTCGATGATCCATATAGAGACTTGAATGATTTTAGAGATACGAGACATTGAGTTAAGGCTCCTTTGTAACTCAGATATCAAGATCAATAATTGATTTTTTTTTGTTTCGGATTGAGTTTGATTTATTTTAAATTAATTTTTATTTTATTTTATGCACTCTTTTATTTCTTTTCATCATGTTTTTTATTTAAGTATTTAGCTTTATTCGTTTTATTTATTTTATATATTTGGATTCTGAAATTTAAAGGTTTATTTAACTTCGGAAAAATGAGTGATATTTTTATTTCTTATTCTTTTTATCTTTTTGTTTATGCGGTTAATATTATTATATTTATTTTGATTTTTATTTAAAGTTTATTTAATTTAAAAAGTTGAAAGAGCTGCATTTTAATTTTTTACTTTTTATTTTATTTTTTTTATTTTATTTATGTATTTATTTTTATTTGATATTTATTTAATTTTGGAAGTTCAATTTAACGAATAGGAATTATATTTTTATTTTAACTTTCATTTTTTTTACTTTAAAAAAAAAACATGATTTATTTATATACTTGTTATTATTTTTGTCCCTTTTGTTTGTTTGTTTCTTTACTGTTTATTGGAGAAACTAGTTTCGCTTTTATCTAATAAGGATATTTTAAGAATATTATATATATATATATATATATATTGTTTATTTATTTGCCTTCAATTATGTTTTTAGGATATTTAAAGAGAGACATTTATTTATTTAAAATATAAAAATAAATAAAAAAAAATTTATTGATCTGAGAGGCTTTCACGAAATTGGTTGCCCTTCTCCATTTTCGTTTTTGACTTTATTTTCCCTTTTTGCTTTGTGTTGAGACTTTACCATTTCAAGTTTCTTTGTTGTGTTGCTTTGGCTGATTTTATCTCTCTTTTTGATTGGGTCGATTTTCATATCTTTTTGTTTACTTGGCTGAATTTCATTTTTTTATTGGGCTGAAGCCTTTTTTATTTCTTCTTCTTACTCAGACTTAAATTCAACCCTCTTCCCGATATGAACCTTCTTATTTGCCCTTTTCGGTTTTGCAACTTAGGCTAGCGATTCTCTCTTCCTCTTCTTTTTTTTTACTTTGGGCTTCGGAGTGAATCTCTATTAAGCATGTTTCTATTCTAGATAATTTTTATTCTCTTCAAATATATATATATATATTTTTTGTAACCGAATTTTACTACCATGAACACATGTATTTCTTTATTATTTTATTATTATTATTATTTTTTGCACACAAGAATACAATTTAATTGATGCAAGCTGGATCTAACTGATGCCATCTATCCTCACATAATCATTTAATTACGTGTATATTTAAAATCACTTCCACAGTTAGGTACACATTTTATTCCTTTAAAAGGATGTCCAATATTCATATCGATCAACCCAAATGTCTTAATTATTCTGACAAGTAATATTTGAGCATCATCGTATTTAATGCAATTATATTTACACAAGCATCCAATTGAGTGTTTGGTACCAATTGGTACAAGTCCATTTATACATGCCCATAGAACATTCCATTTATACAGATTTATCAAATCACCATCAGTCATGTCTATATATTGCAATCCTTGATTTGTCATAAATTTAAAGGAATTAGTACTTCATGGAAGTATAGAGGTGAAAGCGATACTTGATCAATACCCTGTAATAGACATTAAAATTTATTAACTAAAATGTACCAGTTGTGAGGCAGACTCAAGTTTAAATCAAAAAAGACAGTTTTCGTTATTTATATTTTTGGGAATTAGCATTAAATTTCACATATGAGATGACATCAGGTTCTTCATTAGCCCTTGTGTCCAGACTTTGAGGTTTAACCAGTTTCACTTCAAGTTCCTTGATTCTTAACCAAAGCAATAAAAAAAATAAAATAAAAAAAAAATAAAAAAAAAAAATAAATAAAATAATTATTCACGTTTAAAAATTTGTGATTCCCTTTGCCAGAACTTGTTTACCCTCTCTTCATTTGAACCCTTGAAATTTAAAGTAGTTTGCATGTCTATTTGCATTTTAATCTCTATCCTCTTTTATATCAGAAAATATTTATTCATATATTTTTTTACACTACTTTTGATTCATAATAAGAGACTTGTGATCATAGATTCATATTATCTTGGCTATTATCAGTTTTTTTTATTCTGCATGGCTAAGCTTAATTTCAATTAAATCCCTTTGTTAAGCATGACCGAGACTTTCTTGTCTAGATGAGTATAGTGGTAATTGTAACTGTCTCGGTCATGCTTGGGTTCAATTTCGAATTCATCCCGGAATTATTTGAACTTAAGCTTGCACTCACATATCTTGAGACATAGTCTCAAAGATTGACGCCAAGTTTGTTAAGTGTGTCCAGGCTTTGTACTAGCCTAATCGGAGCACACTGAAGCTAGGCACCATCTTGTATTGACCGGTGCAAAGCTTTTGAAATCTGATACACGGGCTTTGTACTAGCCAGTACCAAATTCTTCTATAAGGGTTAAGTCATCTTGAGAAGCCTTATCATGAATCAAGGTAATGTGCAGTTCATGGGATTTTGTGTTGACAATCTTATACTGGTACTGTGCGACCCTTTTTCGCGCGCTCCGCACCGCCGCCGGGCGATGGGTTGCGGAAGAAGGACACGGAGATCCCTCCCGAGCGTGCATCTGCTGGGTGTCGGCCGATTCTGCCGTTTAGAGATAATTTGGATGCATATTCAGGGGGTTTTTTAGTGATTGTGAGTTCTTGTAGATTCCGGTGGGCGCAAGCCCCCACCGTTAATTACCACAGGCTACGAACCTCGAGGCACCTCTGGATCTTTGAAAGAGAGAAGCAAATAGTATAGTTAAGAGATGGGCAAGTGGTCGTCTAAGTTTATAAAAAGGGATCTACGGAAGATGAACCTACAAACGGATCGGTTCAATCTAGGGAAGACAAAACCTACAAACGGATCGGTTTTATCCTATGAGGGACGAACCTACAAACAGACCGGTTCGGTCCATGCCTCCTCGAGATGTAACCTTACCAACGAGACCGTGCTAATCTCTTCATAGGGGGCTTGAGGTGAGTCTACATACGGGCGAGCTCGACCTCCGTTGATCTAGAAGATAAACCTACAAACGACCAGGTTCAATCTTAACTAGTCAACAACCAATCACACAAAATACAACTCGAAGCGGCGAGCGGTTGATCTTGAGGTTGGTGAATCGGGAGAAGGGTGGATATGGCCCACGTATTTCTTCTCACCGATCTTCTAGATCATGAATTCGTAGCACTAAGCCGATTCATAAACCTAGGAAACACAATTGCACACAATGTCAAACCTGAAGCGGCGGGCCGATTCAACATTGAGGCATGTGTTAGTGAAGGAACCTACCTACGAACGGTTCGCATTCATCATTTTTGTGGATGAATCTACCAACGACCGATTCAATCTCACATTCTCGGGAAATGAGCCGGGAGACAAACTCATCGACGGACGAGTTCGGTCTTGCCGGCTCAAATGGTCATGAATTACTTGTTCATGACAGGAGTCATTAGGATGTCACTTCGCTAGGGCATCGTAATGTTCTTCATCTTCAAAGTCGACATATCTCTCCATGCGATGTCGTAGCTTTGTCAATCTTCAACGAACGTCAAGATGTTCTTGTCTCGACTAATCATCCTACGTGTTGCATTACTTGTGCAAAATTACTATGTAGCCCTACACTCCCTGTGTGAGCGTATTCAATCATGAGTTACTTGCTCATGGCAGCGAGTCATTAAGATGTCACCTCTCTAGGACATCGTAATGTTCTTCTTCTTCAGAGTCGACGTATATCTTCATGTTAGTGTCGTAGCTCGGTTATTCTTCATCGGTGTCGGGATGTTCTGTCTCAACATACTTCTTCATGCTTTGCTATCAAAGCCTTATTCATCTCACGTCAAGATGTTCCTGTCTCAACGTATCTTGTTGTTCTTCATCAAGTGTCAAGATGTTCTTGTCTCGACATATCTTCTCATATTGCTATTGAAGCCTTAATCATCCCACGTCAAGATGTTCTTGTCTTGACTAATCACTTTAGATGTCATGTCATGTGTGCAAATATTCATATGTGGCTCTACACTCCTTATGTGAGCATATTTATTCATTTCTTAAAATGCACAAAGTCTATTATAATATCTTTCATTATTATAAGGATGCATTTATTATTATTATTATTATTACTATTATTATTATTATTATTATTACAATTATTATATTACTATTATTATTTTTTTTTTAAACCCTATTTGTCTATGTAGAAAATTATTTACAAAAATAGGAAAAGGGGTAGCTATTAATATTTTTGGGATTTTTTTATAATGGCTTAAAATAGTAGAATTTTATTTTTATTATTTCTAAACTCTATTTATTTTGTAGAAAATCACTTACAAAAATAATAGAAAGTAAGATAGCTATGTTTTATTTATATTTTTTAAAATGCTTATAATAGCTAAAGTAATAGAATTGTGTTATTATATTCTATTATATTGTAATACTATTCATTATGTAAGAATTATTTACAAAATCAAAAGATGGTTAGCTATACTATTTTACTATTATCATTATTATTATTATTATTATTATTTTATTATTATATATTTTTTTAATATCTATAATAGCTAAAAGAGCTAAAGTAATAGAATTGTGTTATTATATTCTATTATATTGTAATACTATTCATTATGTAAGAATTATTTACAAAATCAAAAGATGGTTAGCTATACTATTTTACTATTATCATTATTATTATTATTATTATTATTTTATTATTATATATTTTTTTTAATATCTATAATAGCTAAAAGAAATCATTACTAATATTCTATTCTATTTATTATACTATTCATTATATCTATTTTTATTATCTCTATTTATTATCTATAGAAAAGTATAAGATTTTTATTATTAGTCATAAGGGATGAAATTCATTATGTTTTTATTAAAACTATTATTTTTATCACATTTTATTCATCAAAAGTATATTTTTGTATATTTGTATAGAAATAACAAAAGAAATACAATTCATATTATAAAACTATATTATCATTCTTTATCATAAAGAAAATGCATTTTACTATTTATTACCATAGTAGTATATTTTTGTTTATTTTGTGCTATTTATTTTTATTATTATTATTTTTCACAGAAAATATCAATATAATATCTATTATCATTATTATTATTATATTTTTTTTGTTTATCAAAGAATATAGCTAATCTCATCATTTATTATAGTATATTACTATCATTATTATTATTTCATAGAAAATCACTTGAAAAATCACTAAAATATATCTAGTTATTATTTATGATTTTTATTTGTATTTTTGGAATTTTTATAGTATTTAAAATGACAAGTCAAAGCTAAGTCAAATATACCAATATATGTGATGTATTTTGCTTTTAAAATATTTTATTATGATTATATTTCTAAAACCGGGATATTATTGTATAGAAAAATAGTATGAAAAATAAGAAAATTTTAGAAACAAATTTGAGTCAATTTGGAGTTCAATAGCATTTTCAAATCATTTATTTACTCCATATTATTACTATTACTGTTATTATTTAATTAATGGGCCTAATCGGGCCGCCGGATCTGTATCAAGATCGGTGTACATCTTTTATATAACTTTGTTTCTTATTTGGGCCGCGGATATGCTTCAAGATTGATTCGTATTAGATGAGAGGCCCGGATTCTCTTATCGCTTTATTCGAAGTTATATTCGTTCGATTCATTTTAAGATTCGTATGTACGCTTGATATTCGTGCTCGGGCGCCAATACTCGTGCTAGCGTGTTTGGTTGACTCTCCGATCAATGGCGCCTTCAAGATTTGTGCGGCGGCGTTTCCGGCGATTAAGGTCGTCTCTTTCCGATCGGAAAGGTACCTCGGCGTCGTCTCTTCTCGGGGAGTTGTTTCATGAGGCACGATCAACGATCTATATGGTGGTTCTTCTTTGTGCACCAATGCCATATGAGTTGGCTTGGTACCAATCGATGTCAGAGTCTCGATTCTTGCTAATTCACGAAATTAGTTGATGTTTTTGACAATTAACCCCTCTATTCATATCGTATATGTATACTAAGGTGGATTAGCATGATTATTATAACGCAAATTGACTCAACTGACATCTCAAGTTCAAATGTTATCCAAAGCATAACAGTATAATTCGGTACCGAAGATATAACTATGTATTATAATGAATCTTAACAATGTTCTTATCAAATTAAAATTCATAATGCATCGTTTGACACTTTTGCATGGATCAGGCTAACATCATACCTTTAATTTGAATGATAATCGTGTTATAATTGGATAAAAATGGGTACAGTTCAGTATCGCTCAACACCGATTACAATTTCACTCAAAATTCCGACTATTCACTTACTTTCAATACGACTTATGCACTTAATAGACTTCTTAATGACAATTATAACCAAGCTATATTCAATCATGCATGCAATTTTCCCTAATCTCAAGTTTGGAATCGGATTTAAGCGATGCACGACGCGATAGCATATTGAAGATCAACGATTACGTCGAGTTCTCAAGTTAAAGCGAGATCAATCGACTACGAACAACACTACAACCTTGGATACATGTGATACGAACACAAATTGAGATGAATTTGACGTTTAAACAAAGAATCAAAGCAAGAACTTTCTTGGTATCGAGTTCTCGGGTTTTAGCAGAGATCAATCGATCTAACCGACTTAATTACTTGAAATCCAACCAAGAAACAAAGCAAGAAGCGTAATTCGGATCAAGTACTAGAGGAAAGAAGTTATGAATTTGCAAATTAAAGGAAAGAGATTGAAAAATTCAACTCAAAAATCTTGTTACTCTAAGATTCGGATGTGATATATCAATTACATCAAAAATTCAATCTTGAAACTTCAAATCCAATTGAAATTAAGCTCAAGACGACCTTCTAATGAATAATTGGAGATATAACAACCAGAGTTCTCAAGTTAAAGCGAGATCAATCGGTTTCTTGGCTTTCTTTCTTTCTCATGACCAATTCTTCTCTTCCAATTGCCTTTTACGTGCTATAGCTCTCTAATCTATCACTCTCTATCTCTCTGCAGTGCATTGTATTGTGTGTCCTTGTTGTGTGGGCTATTAATCGGGTTATATAGGCAATTGGAGTGGTGCACCAAAGGATTATAGCCATACACCCTCTAAACACCATCATTAACTTGCCCTGGCTATAGACATGGTCTTTGCTTTACATTATTGCTTACATTATGTTGTGGGCCCTACCCGGAGAATCAAAGCTCCGATCTTTGGTGTTGACTTGATTCCACCACCTTCTCATTTCTCATCGTCCATAGAACCTTCTAGCATCTTTAACATGCTATATATACCCATTTGAATGTACCCAGGCGCCTCTCTCTTCTCTGCCATTGTAGTTCATCTCTCACGAAGCTTCAATTTGTTCATCAGAGCTCAAGTCTTGCTTCAAACCATATCTACCTTGTTCAATTGCCAATCTTCATCACCTCGACATCATCGTGTGAGTGCATGGAGGCTATAAGCTACTGTTAATTCGAGTCGATAGCACAAGGTTTTGATTTTCATCAATTTGCCGATCTCATTACCTCGTCTCGATTGTTCTTATTCAACGTTCAATTGCTGATTTTTCTTTCATTTACGGCATCGCCTAAGTGATTAAGGTGCCTTGTATCATCAATTTCAAGTTTAAACCTACGGATCAAAGTTCTTCGTTAATCGCCGAGGTGATCATCCTCTCTTCTTGCCTTTATTCGATTGTTTTCTTTAAATTTCAAGCATTAACCCTTTCTCTCCTATGCACGGGCTATCTTTAGCTATAAAGGATTGAAGTTTCAAGCTTCGAGAGAACTCGATTAACGCTAATGGCGCCATCGGCCTCGGCGAGAAGAAGAAGGAAGAGAGGGAGAGGAGAGAAGGAGAAGGTTACGGAGGGGGTTGAACTCGGCGCGCCAAGTCCATCGCAAGACGGGGCCCGCCATCGAGGCATGACACGCATGGGCGGGTACATATCTCCTTTTCTCCTTGGTTTAAATTTACTTTGTTTGTTTTTGCGCATGGGCTTGGCTCATAGTTATCTGTATAGGTTTGTACACTCATAAACCTTACACATGGGCCCCATGTAAGCGATTGAGTCTAGGCCCATATATTTAATTGTGACTTGGTTAGTGGCACAGCTTAGGTTTAATTGATCGACTTGGCGCAATCGATAGGTCCATTTGTCTAATTACCTCATTAATCATCTGCCATAGCATTTAATCCGTCTTGAGGTGGCTCATAGTGTAGTGCCATTTGTCACTGTGGGACTATCTTTGCGTAGTTGGACCCGATAGCATGTAGCCATGTGTTAATAGGTGTGGTGTAGTCTGTGAGGTGTTTTGCTAACAGAGGCGCCATGTGGCATATGAGGAGTGAGGTGTCTTCTTGTGGTCTTTGCCATGTGGTAAGTGTAGGGATGAGGTGGGCTGTCGGGTAGAGCCGTGTGGCCTTTGGGGTAGTGAGGTGGCCTCACTGCAGGCATGTGCCGTGTGGCACGGGGTTGGGTTAAGTGGACCTGCGGTGTGGTGCCATGTGGCACTAGGGTGGTGAGGTGGCCCAGGCATGCGCGCACGTGGCACTAAGGTGGGACCCGCTGTCGGTGACTCATACTAGGGTGGGGCCCGCGTGGGTGAGGTGGACCCGATAGGGTCTTGACACGTGGCATGAGGTGGCCCGGTGAGATGCGACACGTGGCACACCCTCTCTCTTCTCTTATTTTATTCCTTCGTGTTTCTGCACCCGGTTTGTACCCAGCTCTTTGTTATCCCCACTTGCACCCAGGCTTGCTCGATCAAATCTCGGCCCTTGATTAATTCATTTATTACGCCTTTATTTTCCACTGAATTTATTTTAATAGCTCCACTTATCCAAAAATCATGAAAATTTCACCAAAAATCCCTAAAATCATGATGATCATCCCTGTAATTTTTAATTCCATTTTTACCCCTCCTTCTCTGAATTAAAAATTCTTTTATCAAATAAACCACTATTATTTCCTCGAAATTAATCCCGGATCTCAATTGTAGCTCGGTGTCTCGCGATTATCTCCCTCTTGCAGAAACCACCCTAACTAAATACCAATTTAGACTTATATTGATATTCATTAGGGCTTGATTTGATCAAATGCTTGACTACTTATCGGATTAATACAAATCTAGACTTGATCGGTGGTTGCTCCCGGCTTTGGCTTTGATCGGTCTTGTGAAATTGACTTTCAATCCCTTAACATGAGGGTGACTTGGTCAAAGAACGACTACTTATCGATAATTGACACAAATCAAAGCATTGTTAGGTGGTTGCTCGCGACTTTGGCACCGGAGTCGGCCTTGAAAGCAAAATCACATTTGGAATTTCTCATGACTAGTTGCATCAAAATGCTAGCTTGGCATTGACATCATTTCATGTAGCATAGGATTATCTTGCTTGACTCCTTTCTAGGGTTAGCTTCAAAGGCGATTTCTAGGGTTCGGTTCGACTCCTTGATAGGTCGGCTGAGGTGTGGGGTCCACCTGTCAGTGAAAATGGTCATATGGATGACTCATCAGATAGGCTATGCTATTAAGTTCATCTACAAGGGGCTGCCAGGTGGGTCCCACTTGTCAGAAAAAATATAATCAAATGGCTGACCCATCAGGAGATTTTCTCTCTCCTAAATCTCCCGAGGGTCAGCCACCTCGAATGAGTAGGAGGTGGTGGAGTATTTATATCCTCGTCTTTCACCATATTATTCCATTGTGGGATTAATGCTTAACCTCTGTTCCGGGTTGGTTAGCTCTCTTAGCAAAATAGGCTAGGTCCATGTCATTGGAGGCTGCTCATAAGGGGCTACCATGTGGGTCCCACTTGTCGAAAAAGATATAATCACATGGTGACACCCAGAGGTCTCCTCTCTCCCTCGATCTTCTTGGGTGTCACTCATGCTTTGAGTGGATAGAGAATAGCGGGGTATTTATACTCTTCGCTTCATGCCCAACATTCCATTTGTGGGACTAATGGATTTGTTCGGGGTTAGGCGGCGACCTCTCGATCGGTGGGCCACCTTTCCCTTTTCTCTCTCTCTTCTTCCCCTTTCTTATGATTTTATCATCAATTTATTTCATTTATTCATCCATTCATCCTTGAAACTTTTCAAGGGTAAACAAAAACCACCCACCAAGACGAGTCTTGAACGCTCGAAAGGCTTGTCTTGGTGCATTATTCCTTATTATTCATCACTTCATTTCTCATGACGTCTTCTCTTCTTCGGGTATTGTAGTTCTTTCTCATGACGCCATTCGCGTCGCCCCTTGGGTCATTATCATTCTTTTTATGAGGATCTAGCGATTGGACTCCTCTCGTCTCGGCCATCCGAGCGACTCCTGTCTGCCGCGAGGCGGCGGTTTATTCTTCGGGGATGATCGGCCTCGCTGACATCATGCCCGCTTCGGCCTTTGGCGTCGCTTCTACGGCTCCTTTGACACATCTCACTGGGCGAGGAGATTATAGACGGGGAGGCTCACGGATGGACCAGCTGCCCGCTTTCATCACTCCCTTAGAGTGCCATGGATATCGGCTAGAGTGGACCGTGCGTGCTCGTGCGGGAGGGGACCACTGCAGGCGGCGGGATATATGACTCGGTTTTCTTGTCGATGTTTCATTATCATATCGACACACCACGGCTACGGGCCTTTTGTGAGCGGTGGAACTATTCCACGACACTCTATTCATCGACGATCGGGAGGCGACTCGGACCCTCCAGAGATACGACGGTTGGCCAAGGCTGCCGATCTTCGGTCATTTCTATGACGAGTTCATGGTCTCGCCGTGACTCGGGGGACTTCACTCGATTCCCGCCTTCTTTGTATAGGATTTACGAGATTTACCATCATCTACGGAGGGGCATCCGGAGTTCCGTTCGGACATTGGATCGCCTATTTCACCGATCGGGTCCACACTCGCCTACGGGTGCGGCTTCCACGAGATCCATTTGGTACGGGTCGGCTCGAGATTCATCATGACGGCCCTATCCCATCTCGGGATACCACTGTGTTCACATGACGTGGATCGGGAGACTTATCGGCCGCCTTCATCTCTTGGTGGATTTGCTATTTCTTATTACCTAGCTCCCCCGCGCATACACCATTCGGCCTTCGGTGTTCATTATGGCGAGCACGATCGCGCGTGGCGACGAGGATTTCTTTGGCGGGTGCTGTCTTGCGCCAACATTTACGAATGCCTTCGCGGTCGACTTCATCTCGTAGTCCTTCACGGTGCCGGGGGCGATCCGTGGCATCGATTAGTGGATGGCTTCATTTACAACGTCGCTCATATGATCCCGGCATGGCGGTCACGCTACGAGATCGTCTACCCTTATTGAGTGACTTAGGCGGGGTGCGGCCGGCTTCATTGACTCGGAGGCTGCCGGTATAGATTCTTCGGGAGTCGAGACCATCTACGCTTCTCCGAGACGGATCGGTGGCCGTGGGACATCTAGGGTTGCGACGGGATGGTGATTGACGACGAGTTCCCTCTTCGACTCTTCTAGCATTCGAGCCGGGCCTATTGATTTGGAGCACACGATCGGTATTCGTCGGGGCTTTCTTCCTCTCGGATTGGGCGATTATATGTTCATCGAGCCTATTCGCCACGTAGATGTGCACATCGGTTCGGCTTGGATCGGGATATTCCGGCGCCTCTTCTCATACCCTATATCATTGGCGGGCGATTTGGAGGGTATCGGATGGTGTTACACTCACCTCTTCCGACTAGGCACGGGCACTCGCTATCGGATGGTATCCACCTCTAGGACTTCCACCTTCACGGCGTTATCGGCGGTGGTATTATGAGACCATTCGCTCTTACCGGTCGTATACTCCTCCGGTGGTCGTCGGAGTACATGTCCGCGAGATGGTCGGCCTCTATTAGATGGCAGTCTCGCGTGATCGCGACCCTTTCCGGCCCTTGCCGCGAGCTGTTGACTTTCGGGGTTTAGGCAGTAGATTTTCTCGTGTTCCTATTAGGACCATTCTTACGGGTACACTTCATTATCCCTTTAGGTTATTTTCTCTTGATAAGCCCTATCTCATTTCGACCAATTCTCTTTTGATTCGAGTTGGCTTACGAGTATGATCACGCGGAGCTGGGTTCTCGGTCCCTCGCCCACGAGTAGTTGGCGTTCATTCTCGACCACATGTCGAGCCACGGCTCCAGTACCATGGGGAGAGATCGAGACGGCGCCTCTCGGCCGTCTTCTCCATCTTCTTTTCCTTCTCCCGCTCCGGGTGATTTTCTTTCTTGACTCGCCTATCCTTATTCGGGCGCACTTCATTTACATCTCGATTAGGGTTTATTTTTCAGCTCATGGGACATCTCTGTGGAGGCTACCGAGACGACATCATAGCGGACCTATCGGCGCTGCGTGCTTTGCCATTTCGGGGTTTTGCAGAGCCTTGCCGTCGCGAGGTTCGTGTGCTTCATTTAATACTTAATTGCCGACATGCATGCACTAGTATTTTCATTCTTACATGTAGATTTTACGGACCACGAGGCGGATGACATGGCGTCTCCTCGTCGCTCGGAGTCTTTCTTTTACGACGGTCTGCCTCGCGTCGATCTTATTGGTGCCTACGGGGATGGTGACTCGTTCGATGTAGTTTTGGGGCCGGTGCTCACTCTTGCACGACCGAGAGGAGGCTTCTTTAGAGCGGGGGAGTCCATTGGGCTGTCGTGCCGCGAGCGACGAGCCATTATTGATTGAGGGAGGGCCATCTCATGCTTCTTCATCTCCCGACGGGCGGCGACCTCTCATGGCCACGGATAGCGAGTCTCGGCGAGCGGGTTGCGGTCGATTATGACTCGAGTTGGATGAGAGTTGGGCGGTGGAGCGGCTATTCCACGACCCGAGAGACGAGAGGTTCGGTTAGCGAGGGTCTCGCCAGAGCCTCATGCTTCCTCCCGTACTTTATATTTCCTTTATCATTTACCGTATTTTACTTTTCCATGTACTCATTCTTTTTATTTTATTTTGTAGCGGGTCTAATGCACTGCGAGATCCTCTGAGGGCGGCCAGACATCCCTATTCCGACTCGGTCCCTTTGTCTCGGGCGGCGAGGCGATAGGTTAGATCTTTTCTTCCTTATTTCTTCTTTGGTTATAACAATTCGTCTAACCCATTTATTTTACTTGCGGATGTTTCATCGAGGGATGTGCGGCTCGCCTTGGCGCGTTGGCGGATGCACTCGGGATACCTTCTTCGGAGGCTATCCGCTAGATTTCGAGGTCTTGGACTCTCGCCCGGTGGTTTCTCTTTTGGCGGTATGGGGGCGATGCGGGATACCATCGCGCCGGCTCTACTCGTGCACCTCGTCTCGAGAGCACTTTCATTTCCGGGAGGTGTGAGGAGGCTGCTCGGGGCTTACCGGGATGCGAGCTCTCTCGTATACCGGCACGAGTTGGAGATCCATGAGGCTGCGCGAGGCATTTGGAGGCTGCTCGACTCCATTATCTTCAGCGGCTCTCTTCTTGTGCCACTCTCGCTCTATGGGAGTCAACGGTGGGCCGCTCGGCGCTCGTGCGGGAGCTAGAGGACCACGGATTATCGGTGGAGGGCTTCTCTCGACATCGGCGGGACGTCTCCGGAGTTGCGGATTCATTCGAGCGCCGAGATAGTGCCTTCGCTCGGTTCTTGGACTTCGAGGCGGCTTCGGAGGAGGATAGGCACTCTCTCCATACTCATTTAGAGACCATCGGCAGTGCTATTAGAGTTGGAGTCCGCTTTTTGGGCCCATAGATTGCACTTTTTATTTCTTCTTTTCTTCTTTTCTTTTTGCCATACTTGATATAGGATGTATTGACATTTATTATTTTGATCTCTTGTTGTGGATGATGCTTGCCTTTATTATTATTATCCCTTCATCGCTTCCTGCTGCGCGCGGAAATATTTCATCCATTCATCTTTGTGCACCTCCTCAATCTTACTTGCAAAAGCGCCTATTACAAGCTTCATTCTTTCGCGAGCGTCTAAACATAATAAAAGAAAAATCTTACAACATCCTATTATATTCATTCTATACATCATCTCTTTTTATTCATGGCAATACAAAACTTAAATAACTAGTGGTATTTTACGGATACTGAACACATGCGTATTGACCTCAGGGGGGTACGAATAAACCCGTTTATCCATTTATTCTTGATGGATAAACTTACCGATATCAATTGAATTATGGATGCAATTGATAACACCATTTTGTGGATGATCCTTGTACATTTAATTGACATTTATTTTGTGGAAGCTCACCCACTCTCCCTCGTTGTGCAGATTGCGTGCTAAAGTAGAAACTCACATTCACTCATCTCCACTCAATTTGTTTTGTGGGGTACTACCCTCAAACATCCATCACGCATCCTGCGAGACAGGGCTTTCATCGGGTAAGTCCGCTCTCCATGACACAGAGTCACTTCTTTAAGCGAATTACTTTATTTGACAACTTTGAATGTCGGGCAAAAGCATAAACCCTTAATCGACCCCTCCATGATCTATTTCGGGATTAGAAACGGATCACCTCCTTGGGCGTGTGGTACTTTTGCGGATGAATGTACCCAACCTGATTTTTTATATTTTAGCTACCCTCGAAACATCCATCACGCATCCTGCGAGACGGGCTTTCATCGGGTAGGTCGCTCTCCATGACTGAGTCACTTCTTTAAGCGAGCGCTTTGTTTAACATGAAATGTCGGGTACAAGCGTAAACCCTTGGTCGACCCCTCCATGATATGTCGTGGGATTATGACACACCATTTCTTCGGGCGTGTGGTGCTTTTACGGATGAATGCACCCAACCTGGCTTTGTATAACACTCGTGGTGTCGGGGACAAAGGTGGCAACCCCTTATTGAAAATGTTTTATTATTTTTATTTATTTTTATTTTTTTATTTTTATGAGCAGGAAAGTAGGTTTTTATTGTTTTACATATATATCCTTTTATTTTATCAGAAGGGGGCAAATTTTTGTTATTAGTGATATATGCTACTAATAATACGAGAGTTATTTATTTATATGCCCTCGGAAGCGACTATTTACTAGCCACCAATTTGCTCGACCTATCCCTTGGCTTGGCTTGCGCGCGCGGCGACCAATATGAGCAACTTTCGTCATTGGGCAACGAGATAGTTTGAGGGACAAGCGCAAACCACTGCCCATTTTGTGTTTATTACGTATCAAATGGACAAACCCGGTGGTATTTGTATTGTGAGCCCAAACACCAAAGCTCTCGCCTTACATTCTCGCGTGGTTTTGGCGTTGAATTCTCTTGTTCTATATTTTTTTATTTTTATAGGGCTACATGTATTTGTGTGGTTTTGGATTTTTGGATGCATTCTATTTACGGATGCACAAGTAGGGTTTTTGGGATTTTATGCAAAAGTGGAGGTTAGACATGGGTTTGTGTTTCGTGCACGTGTGTGTAAACGAACACTTATTCCCTCCTTATTTATTTACAATAGATACTACTCGGTTGGCCCCTCTGCAGGCTAGGTGTAGTACTTCTTCGAGATATCGCCCATTAATCGGTGGCATGGGCCTTTCACCTTCATGGTCTATGAGTTGGTATGCGCGCCCCGTATACCTTCTCGATTACGTATGGCCCTTCCCAATTCGGAGAGAATTTTGGGCCGATGTGCTTGACCAATGATCGGCCTCTTAAGGACAAGAACAAGCTCCCCTTGTTGAAATGCCACGACTCGCGCCATCTTATCATATGCCCTTGCCATTTTTGCACGATATATTTCAAGGTTACTGTTGGGCTATTAATCTCTTCTCGTCCATGGCATCCAACTCGTCCGGTCTAAGTTGTTGGCATTCGTCCATGGTCATATCATTTTGCATAGCCACCGCAATGACGGTAGTTCCACCTCGAAGGGAGAACGGCTTCACCCCAAAAGCCGAGAGAATACGGGGTAGCTTGCGTAGGCGTTCGGTATGTGGTTCGATAAGCCCATAATGCCTCTGTAGACGATTATCCCGGTCTCGTTGGTTGCGAGTCTACGGTCTTTTTCATGATATTGATCGGGGTTTTGTTAAAGGCTTCGGCCGGGCCATTGGCTCTCGGATTATAAATGGACGAGAATCTCCAATCAATATTAAATTGCTCGCGCGGGCATAGACTTTGGAGCTCTTGAAGGCGTCCGTTATCGGATATTATCCGTTGTGGTGTCTTAGAATCGGTAGAGGATGTGCGTCTTGAAGAACTTAACCACATCGGACGCTTTAACTTCTTTGAGTGGGATGGCTTCGACCCGTTTTGTAAAGTAATGTCGTCGCGCGGGATGAGCCGGTGACCTCTCGACGTCGGAGGGTCTATGGGCCCCACTATGTACGTGCCCCACATATTAAATGGCCGGGATGCTACCGTGGGGTGCAACGGGTTTGGCGCTTGATGTATAAAAGGGCGTGTATCGCACATGCGGCACTTCCTTGCGTGCTCTTCACGATCGGCCACCATCGTGGGCGATAATACCCCATTCGCTTGATCTTCAACTTCATTTTTGGCCCCGGACGATGTGCTCGCATAGTCCGGAATGAACTTCTTTCATAACACTGCCGACTTCGGGCCACGATACGCATCTTAACCATAATTGATCGTAAGATCTACGGTATAGCGTATTGCCCACATATGCATACGTAGTACCGTTTTCTTAGTTGATCGGCCATCCTTTTATCTTTGGGGAGGGTGCCATGCGGAAGTATTCATGAGCGGTTTGTCTCCATCATCGTCTTCGATTATCATTGTTTCTTGGCATTCCATCTTTTCTAGCCCGGTATTTTCATTATTCACATCATCATTATTTGACACGATGATAATGGCCTCTATTGCGGACGATGATGTGGATTTCGACTCTGTTGGTTCACCCGGCTCCTTGGCGAGTTTGGCCAACGCATGTCCTTCACCGTTCGCGACCCTCGTGACTTTCTCGATGGACACGTACGGGATTTTCTTCATTAATTCCATGGCCTTTCGGTGATATTGTATTAGTTAGGCTTTAAAACTTTATATTCGCCAATTATTTGATTTATTATCAACTTGTGAATCCCCAAAGATGCGCATAGCCTTGATTTCCGGCTCCGGTGATAGCTCTACAGTCGGCGATAAGTGCCTCATACTACTGCTTCATTATTTGTGCACGGTTCGGTTAAAGCCGAGAGAATGTCGTATTATCCCGCCTTCGGGGTTACGAAGACTAGTCTGCGCCCGGCTCGCACGATTGGGACTCCGGGCCGCGATCGGCTTGATCGACGAGCGCCATCAAAGTACATCTCCCATATAGGACTTCCTTCTTCAATATGTAGAGTTTCCTCGTCGGGGAAGTCACATTTTAATGGGGAGTCATCTTGGATCGGGTGTGCGACCGGGAAATCTGCTAGCGCACCCCCTTTATCGCCTTTTGCGGTGTATAGGTGATGTCGAACTCGGTAAGAATGATAGCCCACTTGGCCGGCCTCACTGTTAGCATTGGCGAGTCATCGGATATTTGAGAGGGTCCACCTTGGATATTAATATGATTTTGTGGGCTAGCATGTAATGCCTCGATTTCTTCACGCGAAGATTAGGGCTAGGCAATGCTTCTCGATCGGTGAATACCCATGTTACGCCCCTACCATCATGCGACTTAAGTAATATAGCGCATTTTGATTACCATCCTGGTTTTCTTGTGCCAACAAAGCTCCCGAGGATCCGTCCGGGCGGTTGTATATAGGACGAGTTCCTTCCGGGTATGGGCGCGCGATGCTTTGGAGGGTTGAGCGGATATGCCTTGATTTCTTCAAAGGCTCGGCGGCACTCGCCATCCCATTTAAACGGGATATTCTTCTTAGTCGGCGGGTGAAGGGTTGGATTTTACCGATAGATTGGCTATGAACCGCCTGATGTACGCCAATTGCCCTTGCAAAGATCGCAATTGTTTTAAATTCTTTGGCGGGGATAATTCAGTTATTGCTTTGATCTTGCCCGGGTCTATCTCAATGCCCCTGTGGCGTACCACAAATCCCAGAAATTTACCAGATGATACCATGAATGCGCATTTCAACGGGTTCAATTTAAGCGCATGTTCTCTTAGGCGGTTGAAAATGACCTCGAGGTATTGGAGGTGTTCTTCATATGACATGGCCTTGATGACTAGATCATCCACATAGCACTCAACTATCTTGTGGATTAGATCGTCAAATATTTTCGTCATCGCCGTTGGTAGGTGGCACTGCATTTTTCGGCCAAACGGCATGACTTTGTAACAATATATGCCAATCGGCGTGCGGAATGCGTGTGCCTTTCATCTTCGGCGCCATTTTGATTTGATTATAGCCCGCATAACCGTCCATGAAGGAAAAGACTTCATAGGAGGATGTATGATCAATTATGATTTCGGTTACTGGGAGCGGGAAATCATCCTTAGGGCACGCCTTGTTTAGGTCCCGAAAGTCCACGCAAATGCGGATTTGCCCATTTTTCTTCTTAACGGGACAATGCTAGCCACCCATTACGGCGTCTCTTCTTCCGTATGAAGCCGGCGTCAATGAGTTTCTTTGTCTCTTCCACGACCTTCTCTTCGAGCTCTATTCTCATCCGCCTCGGCGCTTGTTTAATCGGCTTGAAGGTTGGATCAATTTTCAAGTAATGAACCGCTACGTTGGGATCTAACCCAGACATTTCTTTATAACTCCAAGCGAAGCAGTCCATGTAGCTTTTAAGGAATGTCTTCAACTTTGTTAGCCACCTCTTACGCAATGACGCGCTTATGAAAGTTGGTCGTGGGTCTTCTTCCGTCCCCAATTAATTTCGGCTAACTCATCGACTGTGTTAGGTTCCTTTTCTAGCTGCCTCAAAGCATTTTTCAGGACTGGGGTATTGTCCTCTTCTGTTTCATTATCTAGCATCTCAACAGAAGTCATGCAACAGCTTTCTCCCGTACGGCGCTCGTGGAAGGATCCCTCAAAACATGTTGCGTTGTCGCGATCATACCACAACCCTCGGGTGTATTTTATTTTACCATCCGGGCCCAGAATCTTATTCTGGCCGCCATTCCAGAGTTCATCGAAGCGCTTAGCCTCGGCCTTGGATATGTCTCTCAGACATTTCGCCCTTTTTGCCAGTTTATACAGCTCTTTTCCAAAGGGATGAGATGCAGCGTCATCGCTCGTTGCATTCTCCGATTCTTGTTCTATCACCCACTTCTTCCAAGTGTTGTGATCAGGGTTCTTCAGAGACTGGGTTGAATCGCTCTGATAGAAAATTATGGCCTTGTGGAAGATAGTTTTCCCTTTGATGCGCTCTACCTTTGCCGGCACAACAAAGGTCTTTAGGGTTTGTATGTGGTTCACTTCCCTTGGCATGAGGTCTTTAAAATGCTTTTCGGGAACCGCAGTAATCTCTAGCGCTGCCATCTCCTCTTCTATTTCAATATTCATGACTGAGTTGGAGCGGTAGATTTCTTTGATCGGCTTACGTCTCGCAACCTTAGGCTTGCTAGGTACGGGAGTGTGCGAGATCGTATAGGCAACCCCTTTGCCTTTATTATTCGAGTTGTGCGGAGCTGGGTCTTGTTGAAAGCTCTTCGGGAGTTGGATCGTCCGTTTCTATGCCACTTCTTCTATGAGGTCTTTGAATACCCGACATTCTTCAATTGTATGGCCCGGTATGCGATGATAAGGGCGAGTCGCCTTCGCCGGCTCTTTCTATGTACGCGGGTCTTTTACGGACGGGAAGTGTCAATCCGCTCTTTAGGGCACAGCTCAAATATCCAGAAATTTGTTTTATTTTTCGGAAAGAGTATGGTTTACTCTTCTTGACCTTGAGGGTTTGCATGACGGTCGGTTGCTTAGCTTTCGTTTCTTCCCCCTTTGATTCATCTACTATTTACAATTACCGCTTACCGCCATCGGGTGCTTGCCTTTCGGGGGTCCCGGAACGGGGTTCGCTCGTCACCTCCTTGAGTAGCTCGGAGTTATAGATCGCGGTTTGCAGGTTTTCAATCATTATCATGATTTCATTGTGTTGCGTCTTGATATCCTGCATCACTTCCCATTGTTCAGACACCTCTCTCCTGTTATTTTCAACTTGGTGCCTTATTTCATCGATCGCATTCCAGACGCGACCTTCAAAATTTTCCCGCCATGAGCGTTCTTCGTTTATAGGCCTCGGCCTAACTTAGGGTTATCCCTTCCTCTACGGGTCCGTGTTGATCATATATGACTCCTCACTTTCATTATCTGTTTCGGGCCCTTTATATGGCTTCTTGAGGATGTGATAGATGATCTCTTCGTCAGACTCCTCTTCCCAGGGTTGACGATCATGGCCAGACTCTTCTCCCGAGGTAATATCGCCCGAGTTGTTAGAATCTTCGGAGTCTTCTCCCGAAGTTGCCTCTATGATCTGAATTTGAGGGGTGTTGGCAGGTTTAAAATTGAAAATGACCTCCTCTTCAGAATCACTTGCATTGATTTCGTTCGGTTTTATTTGGGCCTTATACGCAGCCACCTGTTTGAAGCGGAAGATTGCTTCTTCACCCGACTTTCTTCCGGGTCTTTGGGCTCGAACACCTCGGGGTTTAATATTAAATTTGACCTCTTCTTCTTCTCCAGACGAGGTATCAAATTTAGGGCCTTTGTTGAAGGGTTTCTGACCTGCTTTAGTTATAGGCCGGCTCGGCGCCACGGCGGATTTAGGCAGAAAATATTGGGCGTCATTGAATTTAATCTCATGCACCCCGAATGGCTTGACATCTCCATCAATTCTCTTTTGCTTACCATTCTCAATATATTTCAGGCATTGGTGCAGAGTAGAGGGTATGACCTGATTGCTGTGAAGCCACGGGCGACCTAGTAATGCCCGATAAGAGGTTTCAGCGTCAATGACATAGAATTTAGTAGGCGCTCTTAGGCTTCCGCATTGCAGGTTCAGAGTTATAGCTCCCAGGGCCTTTTGGGAGTTTTGATTGAAGCCATGAATGATCACCTTTTCGTCGGATAGGTTCTTCACATCTAAGGTGATGGTCTTCAGGGTTTTGAGCGGCATGATATTGATCGAAGACCCTGCGTCAACCAGGATGCGACCAACCTTTTGCCCTCCACAGTTTCCGGTAATGTACAACGGGCGGTTGTGGTCGACGGTGCCTATTAGGAGGTCATCGTACGTGAAATTTATACGGGCGGCCGCTTGGCGGTGAATAGGGCCTCTGCGTATTTTGCTCGATGAAATATGACTTGTATTTCTCGGGATCTTGCAAGGCTTGGATTAATACCTCCCTTAGGTCTTGTGACATCATCAATGCGTCAAATATGCTTAATAATCTTTGGGATCTTACGCGGATGTGCCAACACGTTATATTCTTCGCCGTCGACCAAGGTCTTTTACGGGTTCTTGCTTAGGTTATCGGCCTCTTTACCTTTATTCAGGGCCTTATCTTTTCCTTTATCGGAATCCTTGGGAGCCTGTCTCTCGGGTATATAAGTCCCGGACCGGAGTACGGCTTTACATTCTTCATTTTTTGTCCCAGAGGTGCTTGCTTTTCCTTCATCATTCGGGAAGAACATCTCCTCTAAAGTTGGCATATCTTCGTCGTGAGAAGAATATACCATGTTGCACGAAGCACCCCAGATCTCTTCACTTTCTTCTTTATTTATTTCTTCATCTACATTTTCTTCCTTTTGACCTAGGGTTAGCTTCTCCCAGTCTTCTTTGGAGATGAAATGTTGGAGGGTAATCGCCTCGGGACGCCCTGCTCGCATTCTTCAATTTTATTCTTTCTGGACTTGTTGCTTCTATGCTTCTTTCTCTTCTTAAGAACCTGGTCTTGGCTCTGGTCTACTTTATAATATACCCTGGGCTTTGGTGGGACCACTGGCGTGATATCGTCCCTCCATCTCATGCCAGGTTCTTTCTTAAGGGCTTTAAGCATTTTAATTGATTTCTTCGATAGGTGCGTAGTCCATTGTTCTTCTTGATCTTCGCTTAGCTGGCCCGGGACTTTCTCTTCCTCATGAGAGATCGTATTGGCCTGTTCATGGGCTGATGGGCTTTGCAAGAACCCTTTTGGTAAAGTAATTTCACCGTTTTTGTACGCCTTCTCGACCCAATCTTTGAAGACCCAGCAATCTTCAATTGAGTGCCCTATTATTCTGTGGTATGGGCAAAAGTTGGGTTCATCCGATTTATCGGCATCTTCGGCGTTCTTGGCGGCGGCGGGTTAGGCCATTCTTCGGTGCCCTACGAAGATTTGGGCAACTTTATCTTTCTGAAGGAGTACGGTTTGGATTTCTTTTGTTTAAGGGATTCAAAACTCCGTGAACTCCTCTGGATTGGGCACAGGTCCCTTATTATAATTGTTGCCATTTGTGCTACTGCTGCCGCCTTGGGTGTCTGCGTTGGCAACCATCTTATCTTTCAACGAGGTGAATGCCACTTTGGTTTCAGCTCGGGCCCCTCGTTGCGGCCTATTATTCATAAAGCTTGGCACGGTATGTGGTGACATCTTTTCCATGTTGGATACCGATCTGAGCAAGTCTTTAAATGTGTTAACCTTTGTCACACCAAGAAGCATGCCCATCCACCCGTCAATGTTCTTCATGATTAGGTTGACGGCCTCATCTTCGGTTAATGTGCGGTCGCATTTGATGCTGAGGTTCCGCCATCTATTGATAAAATCTGTCATTGACTCCCCTTTCTTGGGTTTAGTGCTTGCCAGATCGGCTATGTTTATCTTGTCAGACACCATGACAAATCGTGCCCTGAACGAGTCTGCCATCTCGTCCCAGGTCCTGATGCTGTTGTTTTCCAGCGAATAATACCATTGGAAGGCGGTTCCCACTAGGCTTTGAGGGAATTGTCTTAACAACGGTGCATCATTGCGCCCGTATTGCCGCGTGAGGCTACAAAGTGGGCCGGTGTTGTTCGGGGTTCGGTCTTTGTTGCCTTCCCGGAGAAGGTCTGAAGCGGGGATCACATACCCTTTAGGATATTCTTCTAAGTCATATATGGCGGGGTATGGATGTCCACGGTTTTTTACGGGAGGGATAGCGTATCCACCTCCAGGCTATTTGCATTCTTTGGGCAATCATGGCTTGAATCTCTTTCGGGATATTCCCGTTGGTTCGACCTCCACATCTATGGTTCTATGTGGATGGGGTTTAGAATCGACGGGTTGTTTTCCCTTATGATTGCTTTTGGTCTTGTGGACCCCTTCTTGACGGGAGCTACCGGCTTTGAAATTGGCGTCTTGTGATTCTTGCAACGACTTGACCGCCTTGATCAATTCTTCATTTTGCTTTAGCATGGTAGCGATTAACTCCGTTGCCTAATCGGCTCTTCGTCCGTGCCTCGATGTGGCCTTTTAATATTTCTATTTCATCGATTGGCACTTCGGGACGTGTTTCAACGTCATCTTCATTATCGAAGAGATCGGGGTTTTCGTTGTGGTCTTCCCCTTCCTGCTATTGCCCTCGGGGTTGACTCTCTTGGGGGTCTCCCTTTTACGCCATTATTTTTGTTGGTGTTGGTGACGTGAGCTTGATTAGGCGGGGAATTTGGTCATCTTGAGTCATATTCACCTCGACGTCGATGTACGGATCGGTATCGTAGCTTATGCGATAGTGTTGACGAGAAGTGCTCTTCATAACGAGCGGTTCTTCTCTTCTTCTTTGCTTGGTCGGGGGCGGTTACTTTCGGTTTTGTTGAGTGGTATTCTTGAGCCTAATCGGTGAATACACTCTTCGGCCTAAGCGGTTGAATACGCTCTCGGACGAAGCGTTGGACTGCCGGCCTTGTTGGGGTGGGCACGAGGCTGGGGTTTTATTGGTGGGATCCCTTTGGGACCCACTGTGGGTGCTAGGTGTTGCCTTTGGTATAGACCTCCTTGGGTTCGGAGTGGAGGCGATGGCTTGCGGGTGAGCCATGCTTTGAGAGTGATCGGGGCGGGAGACGTATCGTCTCGACCTAGCGTTTCTAACGCTCTTCCTCTGTTTGAGGGCCCTATGAGCCTTATAAATGGCTTCTGCAGGGGTTTGAGACTTGTCCTGGCGGCGCTGAGGCCTTTGAGTTGGGCGAGGTGTGGGTTTAGGCACCTCCCATGCACAGCGGAGGCGGCACCGTGGGCGAGTTCTTGGCCACTATGCGGAGAAATTTGTGAATTTGTTAGAGGCCGGGATGGGCGGCCTAGCCACCGGTGGTTACAGTATGCATCCGGGGCCCTCTTCTGGACGCTTGAGAGTTACGGGTAGTTTGGGGCTGCGGCCGTTGGGGTCTGTCTTCTTAGACGGTCGCCTTCTCCTCTTTGGGGAGGTAGTAGGAGAGGCCATGACGTTATTTGAGATCCCCTTGGGAGTCAGGGTGATCGAGTCCTCCTCCTCGTCCGGGATGGAGATCCGGACGGTTGCGGGAGTGATCGTGGCCACTGGAGCTGGGCCGTAGATGGTGAGTTCTTGCGGGATGGTCCCGAAGAACATGAAGAGCTTGCCCTCCGGGCTCTGTGCAGGAGTGACGGTGTAGGGAGCGAGGTTGAAGTTTCCAAAGTATGCCATTTCCTGCAAAAACAAAAACACTTGAAAATTATTAGTCATTTTAGCACATAGAAGACCACTTGTATCTCTTAACTATTCTATTTGACTCTCTCTTTCAGAGATAAGAGGAGAATCTAGGTCCCACCGGGTGTGCCGAGATCTGTGCGACCCTTTTCGCGCGCTCACCGCCGCCGCCGGGCGATGGGTTGCGGAAGAAGGACACGGAGATCCCTCCCGAGCGTGCATCTGTTGGGTGTCGGCCGATCTGCCCGTTTAGAGATAATTTGGATGCATATTCGGGGGTTTTTTAGTGATTGTGAGTTCTTGTAGATTCGGTGGGCGCAAGCCCCCACCGTTAATTACCACAGGGCTACGAACCTCGAGGCACCTCTGGATCTTTGAAAGAGAGAAGCAAATAGTATAGTTAAGAGATGGGCAAGTGGTCGTCTAAGTTTATAAAAAGGGATCTACGGAAGATGAACCTACAAACGAGATCGGTTCAATCTAGGGAAGACAAAACCTACAAACGAGATCGGTTTTATCCTATGAGGGACGAACCTACAAACGACCAGGTTCGATCCATGCCTCCTCGAGATGTAACCTTACCAACGGACCAGGCTAATCTCTTCATAGGGGGCTTGAGGTGAGTCTACATACGGGCCAGACTCGACCTCCGTTGATCTAGAAGATAAACCTACAAACGAACCGGTTCAATCTTAACTAGTCAACAACCAATCACACAAAATACAACTCGAAGCGGCGGTTGATCTTGAGGTTGGTGAATCGGGAGAAGGGTGGATATGGCCCACGTATTTCTTCTCACCGATCTTCTAGATCATGAATTCGTAGCACTAAGCCGATTCATAAACCTAGGAAACACAATTGCACACAATGTCAAACCTGAAGCGGCTCGGGCCGGTTCAACATTGAGGCATGTGTTAGTGAAGGAACCTACCTACGAACGGTTCGCATTCACTTTGTTTTGTGGATGAATCTACCAACGGACCGATTCAATCTCACATTCTCGGGAAATGAGCCGGAGACAAACTCATCGACGGACGAGTTCGGTCTTGCCGGCTCAAATGGTCATGAATTACTTGTTCATGACAGGAGTCATTAGGATGTCACTTCGCTAGGGGCATCGTAATGTTCTTCATCTTCAAAGTCGACATATCTCTCCATGCGATGTCGTAGCTTTGGTCAATCTTCAACGAACGTCAAGATGTTCTTGTCTCGACTAATCATCCTACGTGTTGCATTACTTGTGCAAAATTACTATGTAGCCTACACTCCCTGTGTGAGCGTATTCAATCATGAGTTACTTGCTCATGGCGTAGCGTGAGTCATTAAGATGTCACCTCTCTAGGACATCGTAATGTTCTTCTTCTTCGAGTCGACGTATATCTTCATGTTAGTGTCGTAGCTCGGTTATTCTTCATCGGTGTCGGGATGTTCTGTCTCAACATACTTCTTCATCTTGCTATCAAAGCCTTATTCATCTCACGTCAAGATGTTCTGTCTCAACGTATCTTGTTGTTCTTCATCAAGTGTCAAGATGTTCTTGTCTCGACATATCTTCTCATATTGCTATTGAAGCCTTAATCATCCCACGTCAAGATGTTCTTGTCTTGACTAATCACTTTAGATGTCATGTCATGTGTGCAAATATTCATATGTGGCTCTACACTCCTTATGTGAGCATATTTATTCATTTCTTAAAATGCACAAAGTCTATTATAATATCTTTCATTATTATAAGGATGCATTTATTATTATTATTATTATTACTATTATTATTATTATTATTATTACAATTATTATATTACTATTATTATTATTTTTTTTTAAACCCTATTTGTCTATGTAGAAAATTATTTACAAAAATAGGAAAAGGGGTAGCTATTAATATTTTTGGGATTTTTTTATAATGGCTTAAAATAGTAGAATTTTATTTTTATTATTTCTAAACTCTATTTATTTTGTAGAAAATCACTTACAAAAATAATAGAAAGTAAGATAGCTATGTTTTATTTATATTTTTTAAAATGCTTATAATAGCTAAAGTAATAGAATTGTGTTATTATATTCTATTATATTGTAATACTATTCATTATGTAAGAATTATTTACAAAATCAAAAGATGGTTAGCTATACTATTTTACTATTATCATTATTATTATTATTATTATTATTTTATTATTATATATTTTTTTAATATCTATAATAGCTAAAAGAGCTAAAGTAATAGAATTGTGTTATTATATTCTATTATATTGTAATACTATTCATTATGTAAGAATTATTTACAAAATCAAAAGATGGTTAGCTATACTATTTTACTATTATCATTATTATTATTATTATTATTATTTTATTATTATATATTTTTTTTAATATCTATAATAGCTAAAAGAAATCATTACTAATATTCTATTCTATTTATTATACTATTCATTATATCTATTTTTATTATCTCTATTTATTATCTATAGAAAAGTATAAGATTTTTATTATTAGTCATAAGGGATGAAATTCATTATGTTTTTATTAAAACTATTATTTTTATCACATTTTATTCATCAAAAGTATATTTTTGTATATTTGTATAGAAATAACAAAAGAAATACAATTCATATTATAAAACTATATTATCATTCTTTATCATAAAGAAAATGCATTTTACTATTTATTACCATAGTAGTATATTTTTGTTTATTTTGTGCTATTTATTTTTATTATTATTATTTTTCACAGAAAATATCAATATAATATCTATTATTATTATTATTATTATATTTTTTTTTGTTTATCAAAGAATATAGCTAATCTCATCATTTATTATAGTATATTACTATCATTATTATTATTTCATAGAAAATCACTTGAAAAATCACTAAAATATATCTAGTTATTATTTATGATTTTTATTTGTATTTTTGGAATTTTTATAGTATTTAAAATGACAAGTCAAAGCTAAGTCAAATATACCAATATATGTGATGTATTTTGCTTTTAAAATATTTTATTATGATTATATTTCTAAAACCGGGATATTATTGTATAGAAAAATAGTATGAAAAATAAGAAAATTTTAGAAACAAATTTGAGTCAATTTGGAGTTCAATAGCATTTTCAAATCATTTATTTACTCCATATTATTACTATTACATTATTATTTAATTAATGGGCCTAATCGGGCCGCCGGATCTGTATCAAGATCGGTGTACATCTTTTATATAACTTTGTTTCTTATTTGGGCCGCCGGATATGCTTCAAGATTGATTCGTATTAGATGAGAGGCCCAGATTCTCTTATCACTTTATTCAAGTTATATTCGTTCGATTCATTTTAAGATTCGTATGTACGCTTCAATATTCGTGCTCAGGCGCCAATACTCGTGCTAGCGTGTTTGGTTGACTCTCCAATCAATGGCGCCTTCAAGATTTGTGCCGGCGGCGTTTCCGGCGATTAAGGTCGTCTCTTTCCGATCAGAAGGTACCTCCGGCGTCGTCTCTTCTCGGGGAGTTGTTTCATGAGGCCTGATCAACGATCTATATGGTGGTTCTTGCTGTACACCAATGCCATATGAGTTGGCTTGGTACCAATCGATGCCGAGTCTCAATTCTTGCTAATTCAACGAAATTAGTTGATGTTTTTGACAATTAACCCCTCTATTCATATCGTATATGTATACTAAGGTGGATCAAGATGATTATTATAACGCAAATTGACTCAACAACATCTCAAGTTCAAATGTTATCCAAAGCATAACAAGATAATTCGCATCTACGAAGATATAACTATGTATTATAATGAATCTTAACAATGTTCTTATCAAATTAAAATTCATAATGCATCGTTTGACACTTTTGCATGGATCAGGCTAACATCATACCTTTAATTTGAATGATAATCGTGTTATAATTGGATAAAAATGGGTACAGTTCAGTATCGCTCAACACCGATTACAATTTCACTCAAAATTCCGACTATTCACTTACTTTCAATACGACTTATGCACTTAATAGACTTCTTAATGACAATTATAACCAAGCTATATTCAATCATGCATGCAATTTTCCCTAATCTCAAGTTTGGAATCGGATTTAACTGGTACGACGCGATAGCATATTGAAGATCATTTGATTACGTCGAGTTCTCAAGTTAAAACGAGATCAATCGACTACGAACAACACTACAACCTTGGATACATGTGATACAAACACAAATTGAGATGAATTTGACGTTTAAACAAAGAATCAAAGCAAGAACTTTACTGGTATCGAGTTCTCAGGTTTTAACCGAGATCAATCGATCTAACCAGCTTAATTACTTGAAATCCAACCAAGAAACAAAGCAAGAACTCGTAATTCGAGATCAAGTACTAGAGGAAAGAAGTTATGAATTTGCAAATTAAAGGAAAGAGATTGAAAAATTCAACTCAAAATATCGTTACTCTAAGATTCGGATGTGATATATCAATTACATCAAAAATTCAATACTCGAAACTTCAAATCCAATTGAAATTAAGCTCAAGACTGACCTTCTAATGAATAATTGGAGATATAACAACCGAGTTCTCAAGTTAAACCTGAGATCAATCGGTTTCTTGGCTTTCTTTCTTTCTCACAACCAATTCTTCTCTTCCAATTGCCTTTTCTGTGCTATAGCTCTCTAATCTATCACTCTCTATCTCTCTCTGGTCTGTTGTATTGTGTGTCCTTGTTGTGTGGGCTATTAATCGGGTTATATAGGCAATTGGAGTGGTGCACCAAAGGATTATAGCCATACACCCTCTAAACACCATCAATTAACTTGCCCTGGTCTATAGACATGGTCTTTGCTTTCTGTTATTGCTTCAGTTATGTTGTGGGCCCTACCCAGAGAATCCAAAGCTCCAATCTTTGACTGTTGACTTGATTCCACCACCTTCTCATTTCTCATCGTCCATAGAACCTTCTAGCATCTTTAACATGCTATATATACCCATTTGAATGTACCCAAGGCGCCTCTCTCTCTCTGCCATTGTAGTTCATCTCTCCAAGCTTCAATTTGTTCATCCGAGCTCAAGTCTTGCTTCAAACCATATCTACCTTGTTCAATTGCCAATCTTCATCACCTCAACATCATCGTGTGAGTGCATGGAGGCTATAAGCTCGTTAATTCGAGTCAATAGCACAAGGTTTTGATTTTCATCAATTTGCCCGATCTCACTACCTCATCTCAATTGTTCTTATTCAACGTTCAATTGCTGATTTTTCTTTCATTTACAAAGATCGCCTAAGTGATTAAGGTCTGCTTGTATCATCAATTTCAAGTTTAAACCTACGGATCAAAGTTCTTCATTAATCGCCGAGGTGATCATCCTCTCTTCTTGCCCTATTCAATTGTTTTCTTTAAATTTCAAGCATTAACCCTTTCTCTCCTATGCACAGGCTATCTTTAGCTATAAAGGATTGAAGTTTCAAGCTTCAGAGAACTCGATTAACGCTAATGGCGCCATCGGCCTCGGCGAGAAGAAGAAGGAAGAGAGGGAGAGGAGAAGGAGAAGGTTACGGAGGGCTGAACTCGGCGCGCCAAGTCCATCGCAAGACAGGGCCCACCATCGTAGGCATGACACGCATGGGCGGGTACATATCTCCTTTTCTCCTTGGTTTAAATTTCTGTTTGTTTTTGCGCATGGGCTTGGCTCATAGTTATCTCGTATAGGTTTGTACACTCATAAACCTTACACATGGGCCCCCTATGTAAGCAATTGAGTCTAGGCCCATATATTTAATTGTGACTTGGTTAGTGGCACAGCTTAGGTTTAATTGATCGACTTGGCGCAATCGATAGGTCCATTTGTCTAATTACCTCATTAATCATCTGCCATAGCATTTAATCCGTCTTTGAGGTGGCTCTATAGTGTAGTGCCATTTGTCACCCGCATGTGGGACCTATCTTTGCATAGTTGGACCAATAGCATGTAGCCATGTGTTAATAGGTGTGGTGTAGTCTGTCTGTGAGGTGTTTTGCTAACAGATCGCCATGTGGCATATGAGGAGTGAGGTGTGCTGCTGTGGTGCTGCCATGTGGGTAAGTGTAGGGATGAGGTGGGCCTGTCAGGTAGAGCCATGTGGCACTGGGGTAGTGAGGTGGCCTCCTCTGGCTGTGCCATGTGGCACAGGGTTGGGTTAAGTGGACCTCTGGTGTGGTGCCATGTGGCACTAGGGTGGTGAGGTGGCCCACTGGCTGTCTGCCACGTGGCACTAAGGTGGGACCCACCTGTCAGTGACTCATACTAGGGTGGGGCCCACATGGCTGAGGTGGACCAATAGGGTGCTGACACGTGGCATGAGGTGGCCCAGTGAGATGCTGACACGTGGCACACCCTCTCTCTTCTCTTATTTTATTCCTTCTGTGTTTCCTGCACCCAGTTGTACCCGTAGCTCTTTGTTATCCCCAACTTGCACCCGTAACTCGCTCCGATCAAATCTCGACCCTTGATTAATTCATTTATTCTGCCTTTATTTTCCCTGAATTTATTTTAATAGCTCCACTTATCCAAAAATCATGAAAATTTCACCAAAAATCCCTAAAATCATGATGATCATCCCTGTAATTTTTAATTCCATTTTTACCCCTCCTTCTCTGAATTAAAAATTCTTTTATCAAATAAACCCTATTATTTCCTCAGAATTAATCCCGCATCTCAATTGTAGCTCGGTGTCTCTCGCCAATTATCTCCCTCTTGCAGAAACCACCCTAACTAAATACCAATTTAGACTTATATTGATATTCATTAGGGCTTGATTTGATCAAATGCCGACTACTTATCAAAGAATTAATACAAATCTAGACTTGATCGGTGGTTGCTCCCAACTTTGGCACTCGATCGGTCTTGTGAAATTGACTTTCAATCCCTTAACATGAGGGGTGACTTGGTCAAAGAACTGACTACTTATCGATAATTGACACAAATCAAAGCATTGTTAGGTGGTTGCTCGCAGCTTTGGCACCAGGTCGACCTTGAAAGCAAAATCACATTTGGAATTTCTCATGACTAGTTGCATCAAAATGCTAGCTTGGCATTGACATCATTTCATGTAGCATAGTGATTATCTTCCGCTTCAGCCTCCTTTCTAGGGTTAGCTTCAAAGGCGATTTCTGGGTTCAATTCGACTCCTTGATAGGTCACCGAGGTGTGGGGTCCACCGTCGGTGAAAATGGTCATATGGATGACTCATCGAGATAGGCTATGCTATTAAGTTCATCTACAAGGGGTGCAAAGGTGGGTCCCACTTGTCGAAAAAATATAATCAAATGGTGACCCATCGGAGATTTTCTCTCTCCTAAATCTCCCGAGGTCGCCCACCTCGAATGAGTAGGAGGTGGTGGAGTATTTATATCCTCGTCTTTCACCATATTATTCCATTGTGGGATTAATGCTTAACCTCTGTTCCGGTTGGTTAGCTCTCTTAGCAAAATAGGCTAGGTCCATGTCATTGGAGCCGCTCATAAGGGGCTACGCCATGTGGGTCCCACTTGTCGAAAAAGATATAATCACATGGTGACACCCAAGAGGTCTCCTCTCTCCCTCGATCTTCTTGGGTGTCACTCATGCTTTGAGTGGATAGAGAATAGCGGGGTATTTATACTCTTCACTTCATGCCCAACATTCCGCTTTGTGGGACTAATGGATTTGTTCCGGGTTAGGCGTGACTGACCTCTCCCCGATCGGTGGGCCACCTTTCCACTGCTCTCTCTCTTCTTCCCCTTTCTTATGATTTTATCATCAATTTATTTCATTTATTCATCCATTCATCCTTGAAACTTTTCAAGGGTAAACAGGTACTTATTTATTTCTTAAGTTGCTTAATGCAAAAGGTAGCCGATCAAGAAGTATGCACAAAGAACGAACAAAGGGACTTAAATTATCATGGAGAACGTAAATAAAGGACAATCAAAATATAATTCAAGTTAAAAGTCTATTAGGGTTTTTAAATAGGTGTAGCTTAATAATTTCTAAAATATTCTTTTTTATTATATTTTTACTTATTGCAATGAAATCAGAATAGGGCAGGATTTGTACTATCCCGGCTCTTTAAAGATAACATCACATACTAAGAGAGCATTTATTAATATATATATTATTTTTTTTTAAGATATGAACTTAACAATCTAGGTACAGATTTGTACTATCTGTTTCCTAGAACATCAAATTCATTTATTCTGTTTATAAAATCTCCCTTTTTTTATATCCCCTTGCTATCTAACAAGATCAATCAAAGTCAGATTTGTACTATCCAACACTTGAGATCAAGCCAAATGCTCAAAGATATATTTTATAATGCTTCAACTATTTTGAAAAGATAAAACAAGAAATAGATCATAATATATTATAAATGCTGCCTAAACATGTATTTTATTTTTGTTATATTAAACATGAAATGAAATACTTGAAACTTATAAAAAAAGAAACAATGCAAATTATGCTAATGTTTGAAAAGGTAGAAGAAGATACAGAATAAAAATTTATGAAAACTTACAAAAGATGCAAAACTATATCAACATTTTGCCTATTTTTTTTACTAATTCATCCCTTTGAGAGATGGCATGTTTAACAGAAAAGAAATAAATTATCTAAATTATTTCACTAATCAATTATGTAGAAAGAATTAAAAGATATGTACATCTCAGCCCTTTAATTTATTTAGTTGTGCTTAACAGCACTTATTAATATAGGGCTTCATCGATTAGTTTATGGGCTTCAAGCCAATCATCTACTACAAGTAATTATTTTACTTTGTAGATTTTGACTGAAGAAAAGAGAATAAAACTTTACTTATGAAAATGAAAAAGAGCAATTATTATGCCATGACGGCAATCAAAAGAGAGCAAAACCTAATAATAAACTTGAAAAATTATCTTTATTCATCTTATGAGGGGTTTAATATTTTTTCTCTTGGGGGTATGCTTATATAGGGGTATGCTTATATAGGCAGTGATTAGGGTTTTCGAATTAGGGTTTATTGCCTTTGGAATTACTGAAATGGGTCTAGGGTTAGAGTTTAGGGTTGCTGCTGTGAGGTAGTTTCGGTTGAGGTGGCAATGGTTTGGCTGAAGTAGCAAATGAACAACCAATTGAATTATCCCCTCTCTTTAGCCATCCAATGGTTGGCTGCCAACAGGGCAATGCCGGCACCACATAAAACTACCCCAGAAAAGACAAAATAAATTAAAATCTTCTAAGACAGAGGCTTACTAGTGCATGCTTACCAAAGGAGGTGTCATCAACGTGAGTGTCAGCTGGTGAAGCATGAGGTCGGGCCTCAATTCACGGGCCTTGGGAGTTGGGCCTTGACACCCGGCTGCTCGGACTTCGATTATTGGGTCATCTTCTAGCCCATGCCTAGCCATAAAAAAAACTGTTGGACGGTTCGGAGGAGCACCGGGCTGCTTGATTTCTAGGTTGGCTTTGCTTAGCTCCGCCTTCCTTTCCCTTTCCTTCATCTTCCTCAATTTTATCCGACACTAGGGTTTCGGGTATCTCTCAATTCCATCGATTTTGATTGAAATTGGCGACGGGATCGGGTACATGGGGGTTAGAGCTACTGAAATTTGTAATGCGATCGGGTCTAGAGGTGTCGGATTTCTCAAAAATTGCGGTTGGATTGAGTGGTTTGGCAACTTCATCATTGATTTTTTGTGTTTCTCTCTTTTTTTGTCGCAGGAGAGCCAAAGGGGAAAGAAGAGGTGAGTTTTTTTTTGTTCTGTCGTAACCCAGGAGAGAGAGAGGGGTTAAAGGGTGGGCTTTGTTTTTAGGTACACTCGGTCCATGGTGAACCATACGGCTGACGATGCCTTAGCTCACATGAGCCGAGTTCACCATTCTTTCTTCCTTTTCATCTCTTTAAATGAGCTGAGCATATGGTTTTTATTGTGAACCATTGAAGAGTCTCCCGCTTGATGTGTGGGCCCATCATCCTCTGGTTCTTGCATTAAGTATGCTCATTCTCAATTAATTCGGATTTTAATCAAAATTTGATTTCCGAATTTATTTTGAATGATCCCTTCATCCGAAATTCACCAAAAATTCACCAAAAATCTTATAAATCATATCAAGATTTATGATAATTTTTATTTCAATTTTTGACTCTTGATTAGTCATCAATTAATTATGTGCCCAATTAATTGATTTAATTTGTGTCAATTGATCATTTCTGGATTTCCTCGACTTCTGTAACTCCAAAAATATCGAATGATATATGAGAATTCTCATAATTTCATTGAGAACCCAATTCTCTTATAAAATTTGAGCTTTGAAATTTTTGACTTTGACGAGGTTTTCGATTTGAGTTTCTCGAGCTTTGGCAATTAATCTTTTTTTTGAGAATTTCTAATTTCTTTCAATTTCATCTCTAATTCTCGGGTCTTCGGGTTTGATCTGGGCTTTTGGATCTCTGTCGAGTTTAATGGGCCTTTATGGACTTTTCGGGGATACTGGACCTCTCAGGCCTGACCCGATTCTTCAGATTTTCTTTGCACTATTCCTTGACTTTTTTAGGGGTAAACAAAGAGCCACCCACCAAAGCGGGTCATGAACACTTTAAGAATTGAAGGGCCTGCTTTGGTGCATTCGAAGTTAACACTTATTCTTATTTTGTAGTGATTTTGGGTTGAATCTTCTTGTGAAGGGTCTTCTCTCCAAATGCCTTCATCTGAAGAGATTTCAGCTTCACTTCTTCATCACAAAGGTTTCTGATTTACTTTACTCCAACAAGGTTATCTTTGACAAAAGATGCATGGACATGACGTTTTGAGTCTGAAGCGCTATGCCAACTCACGTCAGGGCCTGTAATTATCGGAAGACAGACTGAGCTTTGTATGTCGAGGCCTTCTAAGTCATGAGCGCGAAGCGTTCTGCTGGCTTTTGGACTTAGGTCTCCAACTCCTTATTGAAGCAATCTTCGATTAGAGTTTTGTTTGAAGAGGTTTCGGCTTGAATTCATTTAGTGGGATCTTGATGGAGTACGTGATTTCAACCACGATTTTTTTGTAGTATCTTCAAAGGTTTTTGCTCGGATGCCTTAATCTAAAGAAACTCTTGTTTCAACCTAATCTTTTTTTTATTTTTTTATTTACAACTTTTTTTCTCTTCTATGTGTTATCAACTCTAGTTTTTCTCGCTTACTCGTGGATCTTTCAATGGCTTGTTTACATATCCTTTAAATAGTGCTTCGTACCTCGGACTTTCATGAAACTCTACTCTTGTCGATTTTTAATGAATTATTGCCTTCGTCTTTCTTTGCTTTTGATATTCTTATGGCTTGCTTGCTCATATGCGTTATTCGTCCGAACGTTATCTTTTAGTCGATATCTTTTGACATTGCTTCACGGAGGGACCATGGTATTTAAAGATACCAATCCTACTGTATTGACCTTTAGGCCGGTACGAGTGAACCCGTTTATCCTTTTATTGCGACGGATAAACTTGTCGGTATCAATTATATTATGGATTCAATTGACAACACCATTTTATGGATACTTCATATATATATCATTTAAAAGTGGAAGCTCACACACTCTCCCCTCATTATGTGCACTTTGCGTGCTAAAGTGGAAACTCACCGTCGCTCGTCTCCTCTTATTTTATTTTGTGGAAGTGTGGTGCTTTTACGGATGAATGCACCCAACTTTGCTTTGTATGACACTCTTGGTGTCGGGGACAAAGATGACAACCCCTTTTCAGAAAATATATATTTTTTATTTTTATAAAATATAGTTTCTTTTATTATTTTTATTTAACTAAAATATTTTTGTGTGTTTTATGGAGGAATATTATTTATTATTAATATATACGAAATTTTTTATTTTTTTTTTATGCCCTCGAAGTGACTATGGATAGCCACCAATCTGCTCGACCTATCCTTTGGTTTTCACCGCAGCGACCATGATGAGCGACTTTCCTCGTTGGGCGACGGATAGTTTGAGGGACAAGCGCAAACCACTGTCCATTTTCATATTTATTACGGATCAAATGGACAAACCCAGTGGTATTTGTATTATGAGCCCAAACACCAAAGCTATTGCCTTTAACTCCGCGTGGTTTTGGCCATGATTGATTTCATTATATTTTTGGGTTTGGGGTTTATTTAGGTCTCTTTCCATTATTATTATATATTTTTGGATTTTTGGGCTACTAAGGCCTTTATTCTATTTTTGGATTTTCGGGTCTATTAAGGTCTTTATTCTATTTTTGGTTTTCGGGCTTACTGAGACTGTTATTCTATTTTTTAGGTTTTTTGGTTTTCTGAAGCTTTTATTCTATTTTTTTGTTTTTAGGCTATTGAGGCCTTTATTTTATTTTGGGTTTTCGGGTCTATTGAGGCCTTTATTCTATTTTTGGTTTTCGGGCCTATTGAGGCCTTTATTCTATTTTTGGGTTTTTAGGCCTACTGAGGCCTTTATTTTATTTCTAGCACTCCATGACTAATTGTGTACGGTGGGACTAGTTCTTGATGAATCACAAATCATCGTCAGATTCGTAACCCAATCCTCGAGTATTCTTCATTTTACCATCTGGACACATGATCATCTTTCGGGGATTATCCCATAACCTTACAAAGGTCTTGACTTCGGCTTTCGACATGTCTCTTAGACCACTTTATCATTTGTGTGACTCATAGATTTTCTTTTCGAAGAAGTGAATAATAACACCATTATCTTTTTCGTCGCCGAGTCTTCTTGTTCCATCATCCATCGTTCCCAGGAATCAACACTAGAGTCTTCCCTGGACTGGGTTGAATCACTTTTATAGAAAATAATAGCTTTCTGAACTATAGGTTTTCCCTTCACATATATCAACTTTGCGGGTACCACGAAGGTTTTTAAAATTTGTATGTGATTTACCTCTCTTGGGGTTAAGTCTTTGAAGTATTTATCGAGCACAGTTGTGATAGCCGGTGACATTGCCTCATTTTTATTTTGACATTCAATACATGATTCGAGCGATGCACTTCTTTAAGATTCCTCTTCTTAAACTTCTTGAGAGGGTTTTGATCACTCCAGACTCCTTTTGGTTTTTCTTCTTTTTGGGTTCCCGATTAGGAGATGAGTCTTAATTGACTTAAGATTGAAAACAATCCCATCATCGAGTCTTCATCTACCATGTCATGTGAGATAGTGCATACTACGAATCGCACACTCTCCTCTTGTTCTTTCGCTTCATGTGGGGGGGCTTTGAAGAACGCTTTGCGGGAGTTCGATTATTCCTTACGTGTATCCTTTCTCGACCAGGTCTTTAAATACCCGGCAATCCTCGATCGGGTGCCCCAAGACTCGATGGTAAGGACGATAATTTGAATCATTGTGTTTCTCCATCTCGGTTTGTCTTTTGCTTGTCGGCAGGATAAGTCCATTTTCTATCGCTTCTTTGAAGATTTTAGCCACCTTGTCTCTTCGAAAAGAATATGGTTTGCTCTTCTTTTGTTTGAGAGTCATGTCTTGTCTGCTCTCTCTTGCGTACATGGGTTGTTTACCTTTATCTTGATTCTCTCCCGGGGTTCTTATTGTTTTTTCCGAGGTATTTGCATCACTGATGGTTATTTGAATGACTTTGACCATTTCTAGGATTTCATTATTTTGTACTTTTATATCCTACATCACCTCCCATTGTTCAGCTATTTCTCTTCTGTTGACTTCTACTTGGCATCTCAATTCTTCGATTGAGGAGGTTACTGCTACTCGAGATCCCAAATACGGGTTCTCGAGGCATCGCACCATTGGGGCTTTGCATTTGAAGAGTTGGGACACAAAACACTTGATCTTCATCTCACTGGTGCATGTCGGTAATAGCGAGGCACATAAGTTTATCTTTTATGTGATCGATCACATATGATGCTTCACTTTCGCTACTTGTATCTACGTTATTTTCAGGTCTTCGAAGACAACGATAGATAATTTCTTCATCTGATTCTTCTCTTTACGAGTTTTCGAGATGATTCTTGCTCTTTTGATCTTGAGTTATTCTCGACTCTTCTTCATTTGAACTCCGTACTCGGGATATTATGTGGCGTCGTGTGTCTGAATCTTGATTCCTCGGACTCTTCATTTGATGATGTCTCAATTTGAGATGCGATCTTGTTCTTGAGATTAAATGTAACCTCCTCATCGAGCCGTTGCTTGAAAACCCTATTTGTGATATAGTTTTCGATTTAAAGTTAAAAATAACCTCTTCATCGATCTTTCATTTGACATTTTGGTTTGTAGTGTAGTTTGAGGTTTGAAGTGAAATTTAATTTCTTCTTCTTCCTACGAAGACGCGTCATATTCGATCCTTCGATTGACGCAATGTTCCTTAGTGTTTTTCTTGGCTCGAGGGTTTACCCTTCTCTTTTCTTTTTTTGATAAGAAGAATTGGGCATCGTTAAATTTTATCTCATGAACACCAAATGGTTTTAAATCTCCATTGATCCTTTTACGCCGCCATTATCGACGTATTTCGAGGCATTGATGAAGGGTGGAAGGTACTATTTGATTATTGTGCAACCAAGGTCGTCCCAATAATGCCGATACGATGTCTCGGCATCTATTACGTAGAATTTTGTTGGAGATTTTAAGCCACCACATTGTAAATTCGAGTTCTTGCTCCCAGGCCTTACGGGAGTTTTGGTTAAATCCGTGAATAGTTACTTTTTCGTCGGATAAATTCTTTACATCCAATGCTATTGCCTTTAGGGTTACGAGAGGCATTATGTTGATTGAAGATCCGGCATCAATTAAGATGCGACCAATTCTTTGTCCTCCACGAGTCTCTGTAATGTATAGAGGACGGTTGTGATCTGTGGTACCCATTAGGAGATCTTCATTGGTGAAGGTAATGCCTATTTCTCGTTTGGCGGCATACAATGCTTCTTGTAAGTTTTGCTCGATGAAATAAGACTTGTATTTCTCGGGATTTTGCGAGCTTGAATTAGCACATTCGTAGGTCTTGCGACATCATTAGTGCGTCGAATATCTTTGACGTGCGAAATTTTGCGAAGATGTGCTAGGACATTGTAGTCATCGATAGTTTGCCTAGCCTTTTCGCTATTCTTGACAATATCATATATCTCTCTAGATCTATTCTGGGCTTTGTCTTTATTTTTGTCTGAATCCTTCACGGCTTGTCTTTCAGGAATGTAAGTCCCAGAGCGTAGTATCGTCTTGCATTCTTCCTTTTTAGTACTTGAAGTGCTGGCTTCCCCTTGATGCGTTGAGAAAAGTAACTCTTGTAACATGAGCGTATCATCTTCATCATATGTGTTATCCTCGTGATATACCATGTTGCATTTATGAGAAATTATATTTACTTGTTCGTGAGGTGTAGGATTTTGCAAAAATCCCTTGGGTAAAGTAATTTCACCATTTCGGATAGATTTTTCAACCCATCTTTGAAAACCCAACAATCTTCTAATGTATGTCCCGGTAATATTATGATATGGGCAATAATTAGGGTTATCGATTTTTACGCATCTTCGGGCGCTTACTCACGGGTAATTCTAGTCCATTTTCAATGCTCCTTTAAAATTGTGAGCACTTTATCCCTTCGAAAAGAATATGGCTTGCTTTTCTTTTGTCTTAGAGTTTCAAAAGGCGAGAACTCCTCTCCATGTGACGGGCTTAGAATTTCTCTCACTACTGTTATTTGCGTTGTTACCTGATACATTTGTATTGGCAACCATTTTATCCTTGAGCTTGGTGAAAGCCACCTTTGCTTCTGTCCTTCTTGGTGGTCGAGCACCCATAAAACTTGGAATGTTGGAAGACGACATGTTTTCCATGTTGGACACTGCTCTTAGCAAATCTTTGAATGTGTTGACTTTGGTCACACCCAAGAGCATCCCCATCCATCCATCGATATTTTTACGGATCGGGTTGACCGCCTCATCTTCGGTCGGTGTCTGTCACATTTGATCTTGAGATTTCTCCATCTGTTGATGTAATCCACCATGGACTCACCTTTTTTTAGGCTTTGTATTTGCCAAATCGGCTATATTCACTTTATCGATATCATGGCGAATCGACCTGACTGAACGCATTTGCCATTTCATCCCATGTGTTTACACTTTCATTTTCTAATGAATAATACCATTGGAAAGGCGTGCCAACGAGACTTTGAGGAAAATTGTCGCAATAATAATGCATCATTCCCGCGGTGTTCCCACACGAGGCTACAAAGTGCGCCAAGTGTTGTTCGGGTTTAGATCTCTGTTTCCTTCTCCCGACGAGAGACCACGAATTTTGGTATCACATACCCTTTTGGATATTCTTCGAGATCATAGATGGCAGGATATGGATGTCCACAGTTTCGGACAGGCGGAAGTGCATAGCCACCTCCTGCAATCTGCATCTGTTGAGCAATCATTGCTTGTATTTCTTTCTTGGTTACCCCTTGGTATTCAGGTTCAGGATTTACGTGACTATGAAAGGTCACTCTCGGGTTGCTAGGACCAGCATTGGTATTTGACCCATCTCTTCCTTTCTGGTTTTTAGAATCGACATTGATACTTATTTGATGAGAACCCTTTACTTTGTTAGTATCAGTGTTAAGATTCATGTGCTCTTGCAAAGCCTTGATGGTGTTGGCTAGTTCTTCATTTTGCTTTAACACAGCCATCAAAAGTTCTCGTTGTTTCACAAGCTCTTCATCCTGCATCTCTATATGATTTCTCAATAATTCTATGTTGTCAAGAGGGATGCTTGTTGTTCCATGATTTTCGCATCCATCTTCGGAGTCGGAAGGAGTGTTTTCTTCGTTCCCTTCTTCTCCAAATTTGTTACTATCGATCCCTTTATTTTTTCTTGGTCTTCCTTTTCGACCATTGCCCTTACCAGTATTTGTCGTATTTGTCTGATTTTGTGGGGATTGATCTTCAGGATCTTGAGGGTCTTCTGATGTCACAACATTGACACTGGCGTGGACTTGAGATTCTTTATTTTCTTCGAAGCTTGCGGTGACCATATAGGCCGAGAAATGTCTTTCTAGATCTCCCACATATTTGACGACCCGTCTTTTCTTTCGACTTTGGTTATTCACCGAGATAGTTAAATTTTCGGATTGAATCTTGGGACCCAACCTATTAAACACGCTATAAGAGGTGTGTTCTTCGACCACGGTTTTAATCGGGATTCATATTGAGTCTTAGAAGTTATAGGGACCCACTCTTGCGTGGTTTTCGATTTCTTCCTTTTACGAGTCTCACGACTTGAGAGGCTCGGCTCGCCAATTACGGCGCTTACTTGATCTTGAGAGGAAAGTTCAACCTAGATTTAACCGATACTCGATTCGAGTTTGATCGGGGATCGATATCTCGACTTTCCGGTTGTCGGGTTCTTTTTTTCTTTCAAGGTTCTTTTGAGGCCGGCTTCTTCGATTTTGTTGAGGTTTTCGTGATGAAACTTCCCAAACTTGACGCTTCTGACCTCTAGAAGGGCTCTCTGCTACAACTCTTAGAACGGAGAAAGAGTTGGATACGGGGATATTTGGCTAGCCACCGGGCGTTCTTGAGGTACTTCCCGAGTTATTTTCTGGAAAACCTTGGATGTAGAGGCAGTTTTGGGAGAGATTGCCTTCTTGGTTGGGCGTCTCCTCCTCCTTTGAGATTCAGGAGGAGAGTTCATGATTTTGTTATCTATACCCTTCTGCGTTAGAGCAAAATAGACTTCTTCATTTTCTTCTTCAGTTGGGGTTGCTGCGGAGATGTGAGCCACCATGGTTGAAGCCACCGCTGTTGGAGTGTTGATGATGACTTCTTGCGGGATAGTCCCGAAGAAAATGAAATACTTCTCTTCAGCGCCTTGGGAAGGAGTGATAGTGCGAGAAGCCACCATTGTTGTTGTTTCGTTGCTATGTTGAGATACGCCATTTCACCTACAAAACAAACAACAACTTCAACTTTATTATTTTATTTTATTTATTTTATTTTTATTTAAGCAACCACTTAATTTACTTAATTACTCTATTTATTTTTTCTTTCAAAGATGAGAGGAGAACCATTGTCCCACCGGGCATGCCAGATCCTGTGCGACCCTTTTTCGCGCCCCTCACCGCCCTGAAAAAGGGAACTGGGCGATGAATTGCGGAAGAAGGACACGGAGATCCCTCTAAGTGTGCATTGGGGTATATTTATATAAATTTGGAATGCACATTTAAAGGTTTTTAGAGATTGTGGGGTCTTTAAGATTCCAATGGGCGCAAGCCCCCATTGTTAATTACCCTGGGCTTTGAACCCGAGGAACCTCTAATTAAGAAAGAAAAAATAAACAGAATAGTTAAGCAATTTTAAGTGGTCGCTGTGAGAAAGGGCGGAGAAGATATAACTTTTTAAGGTAGTACACACCTTGTGAACCTCAATTAATGGCGATTCGGACCATGAGTCTCGATTAATGGCAACTCGGACCATGAGCCTCGATTAATGGCGGCTCGGACCATGTGAATATCGATACGCAAGATGTGAAGCTTGAAGCGCTATGCCGGCTCGGCATCGGGGGTTATCGAAAAGACGGAGAAGATTTTGATCGTCTTTAACGATCTTCTAGATCATGAACATGAAGCGCTATGCCGGCTCATGGACCTAGGCATTCGAGATATCTCGATGATCCATGTAGAGATCTTGAATGGTTCCGAATACGAGATATTGAGTTAAGGCTCCTTACCAACTCAAATATCAAGATCAAGGTGAATCTTCCAAGATACAAGATGTGAACGCAAGCGCTCTGCCCGCTCAACATCAAGATCTGGTAAATCAGAAAGACGGGATTTGGCCCCTTTCTTGGTCTTTACTGATCTTCTAGATTATAAATCTAGATATTTATAGTCTCGATGATCCATATAGAGACTTGAATGATTTTTCAAGATACGAGATATTGAGTTAAGACTCCTTACTAACTCAAATATCAAGATCAAGAATTGATTTTTTTTTGTTTCGGATTGAGTTTGATTTATTTTAAATTGATTTTAATTTTATTTGATGCACTCTTTTATTTCCTTTGTTGTTTTTTTATTTAAGTATTTAGCTTTATTCGTTTTATTTATTTTATATATTTGGATTTTTGGAAGTTTATTTAACTTTAGAAAAATGAGTGATATTTTTATTTATTATTTTTTTATCTTTTACTTATGTGGTTAATTTTATTATATTTATTTTTGCTTTTTATTTGAAGTTTATTTAATTTGAAAAGTTCAAAGAGCTACATTTTAATTTTAATTTTTTTTATTTTCTTTTATGTTATTATTTTTCTTTCATTTATGTATTTATTTTTTATTTGACATTTATTTAATTTTGGAAGTTCAATTTAACGAATAGGAGTTATATTTTTTTTTAACTTTCATCATTTTATTTTTTTGTTATTTTGTTTGTTTGTTTCTTTACTTTAATTTATTGGAGAAACTAGTTTCGCTTTTATCTAATAAGGATTTTTTATATATATATATATATATATATTGTTTATTTATTTGCCTTCAATTATGTTTTTAGGATATTTAAAGAGAGACATTTATTTAAAAACACGTTTTCGTTGAGTGAATATCTACTAAGCATGTTTCTATTCTAGATAATTTTTTATTGTCGTCAAATATATATATATATATATATTTTTTTTTTGTAACCGAATTTTACTAGCCTGGACACATGTATTTGTTTATTATTATTATTTTTTTTTTTGCACACAAGAATACAATTTAATTGATGCAAGCTGAATCTAACTGATGCCATCTATCCTCACATAATCATTTAATTGCGTGTATATTTAAAATCACTTCCACAGTTAGGTACACATTTTATTCCTTCAAAAGGATGTCCAATATTCATATCGATCAACCCAAATGTCTCAATTATTCTTACAGGTAATATTTGAGCATCATCGTATTTAATGCAATTATATTTACACAAGCATCCAATTGAGTGTTTGGTACAAGTCCATTTATACATGCCCATAGATCATTCCATTTATACAGATTTATCAAATCACCATCAGTCATGTCTATATATTACAATCCTTGGTTTGTCATAAATTTAAAGGAATTAGTACTTCATGGAAGTATAGAGGTGAAAGCGATACTTGATCAATACCCTATAATAGACATCAAAATTTATTAGCTAAAATGCACCAGTTGTGAGGCAGACTCAAGTTTAAATCAAACAAGACAGTTTTCGTTATTTATATTTTTGGGAATTAGCATTAAATTTCACATATGAGATGACATCAGGTTCTTCATTAGCCCTTGTGTCCAGTCTTTGAGGTTTAACCAGTTTCACTTCAAGTTCCTTGACTCTTAACCAAAGCAATAAACAATTTTTTTATTATTCACGTTTAAAAATTTGTGATTCCCTTTGCCACAACTTGTTTACCCTCTTTTCATTTGAACCCTTGAAATTTAAAGTAGCTTGCATGTCTATTTGCATTTTAATCTCTAACCTCTTTTATATCAAAAAATATTTATTCATATTTTTTTTTACACTACTTTTGATTCATAATAAGAGACTTGTGATCATAGATTCATATTATCTTGGCTATTATCAGTTTTTTTTATTCTGCATGGCTAAGCTTAATTTCAATTAAATCCCTTTGTTAAGCATGACTGAGACTTTCTTGTCTAGATGAGTATAGTGGTAATTGTAACTGTCTCAGTCATGCTTGGGTTCAATTCTGAATTCATCCCAGGAATTATTTGAACTTAAGCTTGGCACTCCACATATCTTGAGACATAGTCTCAAAGATTGACGCCAAGTTTGTTAAGTGTGTCCAGGCTTTGTACTAGCCTAATCGGAGCACACTGAAGCTAGGCACCATCTTGTATTGACCGGTGCAAAGCTTTTGAAATCTGATACACGGGCTTTGTACTAGCCAATACCAAATTCTTCTATAAGGGTTAAGTCATCTTGAGAAGCCTTATCATGAATCAAGGTAATGTGTAGTTCATGGGATTTTGTGTTGACAATCTTATACTGGTACTTATTTATTTCTTAAGTTGCTTAATGCAAAAGGTAGCGAATCAAGAAGTATGCACAAAGAATGAACAAAGAGACTTAAATTATCATGGAGAACGTAAATAAAGAACAATCAAAATATAATTCAAGTTAAAAGTCTATTAGGGTTTTTAAATAGGTGTAGTTTAATAATTTCTAAAATATTATTTTTTATTATATTTTTTTACTTATTGCAATGAAATCAGAATAGGGCAGGATTTGTACTATCCCGGCTCTTTAAAGATAAATCACATACTAAGAGAGCATTTATTAATATATACATTATTTTTTTTAAAGATATGAACTTAACTATCTAGGTACAGATTTGTACTATCTGTTTCCTAGAACATCAAATTCATTTATTCTGTTTATGAAATCTCTTTTTTTTTATCCCCTTGCTATCTAACAAGATCAATCAAAGTCAGATTTGTACTATCCAACACTTGAGATCAAGCCAAATGCTCAAAGATATATTTTATAATGCTTCAACTATTTTGAAAAGATAAAACAAGAAATAGATCATAATATATTATAAATGCTTCCTAAACATGTATTTTATTTTTGTTATATTAAACATGAAATGAAATACTTGAAACTTATAAAAAAAAAACAATGCAAATTATGCTAATGTTTGAAAAGGTAGAAGAAGATACAGAATAAAAATTTATGAAAACTTACAAAAGATGCAAAACTATATCAACATTTTGCCTATTTTTTTTACTATTTTATCCCTTTGAGAGATGGCATGTTTAACAGAAAAGAAATAAATTATCTAAATTATTTCACTAATCAATTATGTAGAAAGCATTAAAAGATATGTACATCTCAGCCCTTTAATTTATTTAGTTGTGCTTAACAGCACTTATTAATATAGGGCTTCATCGATTAGTTTATGGGCTTCAAGCCAATCATCTACTACAAGTAATTATTTTACTTTGTAGATTTTGACTGAAGAAAAGAGAATAAAACTTTACTTATGAAAATGAAAAAGAGCAATTATTATGCCATGACGGCAATCAAAAGAGAGCAAAACCTAATAATAAACTTGAAAAATTATCTTTATTCATCTTATGAGAATATTACAACTACTTGCTACATAATACTTCAAAGAAAAGTAACTACCTATACTAATCTAGACTTTGAGGCAGAGGGTTTTGTTTCAGCTGGATAGAAATATTAGGATTCTTGTGGTGGGGATTTTTTAGGCTGACTGGAGAGAGGCCGGGGTTGTAGTAGAGCAATTAGATTTGGGGCTTGTTTTTCTTGATAATTGCTGGGGTTTCTCTTCAATATCCGGGGGGGTTTTATATTTTTTGCTGGGGTATGCTTATATAGGCAGTAATTAGGGTTTTCGAATTAGGGTTTATTGCCTTTTGGAATTACTAAATGGGTCTAGGGTTAGAGTTTAGGGTTGCTGTTGTGAGGTAGTTTCGGTTGAGGTGGCAATGGTTTGGCTGAAGTAGCAAATGAACAACCAATTGAATTATCCCCTCTCTTTAGCCATCCAATGGTTGGCTGCCACAAGGCAATGCCAGCACCACATAAAACTACCCCAGAAAAGACAAAATAAATTAAAATCTTCTAAGACAGAGGCTTACTGGTGCATGCTTACCAAAGGAGGTGTCATCAGCGTGAGTGTCAGCTGGTGAAGCATGAGGTCGGGCCTCAATTCACGGGCCTTGGGAGTTGGGCCTTGACACCCGGCTGCTCGGACTTCGATTATTGGGTCATCTTCTAGCCCATGCCTAGCCATAAAAAACTGTTGAACGGTTCGGAGGAGCACCGGGCTGCTTGATTTCTAGGTTGGCTTTGCTTAGCTCCGCCTTCCTTTCCCTTTCCTTTATCTTCCTCAATTTTATCCGACACTAGGGTTTCGGGTGTCACTCAATTCCATCGATTTTGGTTGAAATTGGCGACGGGATCGGGTACATGGGGGTTAGAGCTGCTGAAATTTGTGATGCGATCGGGTTTAGAGGTGTCGGATTTCTCAAAAATTGTGGTTGGATTGAGTGGTTTGGCAACTTCATCACTGATTTTTTGTGTTTCTTTTTTTTTTACTTCTTGTTGTCGAAGGAGAGCAGAAAGGGGAAGAAGAGGTGAGTTTTTTTTTTTGTTCTGTCGTAACCCAGGAGAGAGAGAGGGGTTAAAGGGTGGGCTTTGTTTTTAGGTACACTCGGTCCATGGTGAACCATACGGCTGACGATGCCTTAGCTCACATGAGCCGAGTTCACCATTCTTTCTTCCTTTTCATCTCTTTAAATGAGCTGAGCATATGGTTTTTATTGTGAACCATTGAAGAGTCTCCTGCTGATGTGTGGGCCCATCATCCTCTGGTTCTTGCATTAAGTATGCTCATTCTCAATTAATTCGGATTTTAATCAAAATTTGATTTCCGAATTTATTTTGAATGATCCCTTCATCCGAAATTCACCAAAAATTCACCAAAAATCTTATAAATCATATCAAGATTTATGATAATTTTTATTTCAATTTTTTGACTCTTGATTAGTCATCAATTAATTATGTGCCCAATTAATTGATTTAATTTGTGTCAATTGATCATTTCTGGATTTCCTCGATTTCTGTAACTCCAAAAATATCGAATGATATATGAGAATTCTCATAATTTCATTGAGAACCCAATTCTCTTATAAAATTTGAGCTTTGAAATTTTTTTGACTTTGACAAGGTTTTCGATTTGAGTTTCTCGAGCTTTGGCAATTAATCTTTTTTCTGAGAATTTCTAATTTCTTTCAATTTCATCTCTAATTCTCGGGTCTTCGGGTTTGATCTGGGCTTTTGGATCTCTGTCGAGTTTAATGGGCCTTTATGGACTTTTCGGGGATACTGGACCTCTCAGGCCTGACCCGATTCTTCAGATTTTCTTTGCACTATTCCTTGACTTTTTTAGGGGTAAACAAAAAGTGAAAATTCACCTGAGATAAAACTCTGCCGTGACATTTCCTGCTCGATATTTAAACTGTTCCTTCATTAATAAAACAACACAATAGCAATTTGGTGAATACATTAATTAATCAATTACCGAGTTAATAAAATCTACTGGTCTCCATTTAATAAAATTAATTATCTTTTTTTTCCCTTGGTAGAGAAGACTTTGTACCAGCCATATGAAGGAATCTGTGTCATAAATAGCACGAAAGAGTGTTTGATTAAGGCAGAAAATAGTATATATGTGTTGTTTGAATAGAAATTAAAGTATCAAAAGTTATTTTGGGGCAAGCTAGCATATATATTACCAGTACAAAGAAACAACTATTTATATAGTAATGCTAATATTTCTATGCGGCAGAGATTCTTTAGTTTTCACTTGAGTCCACACTAATATTTGTTCTTCTGTTAGAAGAGCAAATATGACACCAACTGTAAAAATAAAATTAGAGTCATTATTTCTGTGAGTAATGTCAATATTCCTGTGAGTAATGTCAATATTTCTGTGAGTAATAATGAAAATGAAGTCAAACTGCTCAAATTCCAGACAACAAGGTTTTCTAACAGAAGAAAAGGGGCACGGGGCTCAGTCCTTGGCACCGCGAGATGACACACTAGGCTAGGAAAAGAAAAGAAAGAGAGTACCAGAATGTCAAGGCGATGACAGAGAGCAAGGTACAAGAAGGGGGGCTTGGCCAAGATCAGCCCGAGATTGTGTCGACCGTGTCGAGGTGACCACAAGTGGGGAGGCGAATGGTGGTCAGCAAAGTGGGTAAGCCGAGGAAAAAAGGTGCTGGGATGGGCGCTCGACGACCACTAATGGCTGAGTGGCGAGGGTTTCACAGCGGAACCCTAACTTGGAGATGAGAATGGTGGGGAAATGAAGACGGAGAGCTAACTTGGAGGATATATGTGTACTCTTTTTCAAAAGATGTCTCCTCTTTTCTAATTTTAGGCCCCTGAAATTGCTTATGGACATTTATGATGTGATGCATTTCTGAGCATTGCGATTATCATTTTATGGTTTCTTTCCAATGCAATTTATTTCTGGGTGAAATGATTAGGGGGAGGGGGGATTTCCAGCGGAGGGAAATGAGAGTTTTGGCCTCCCTCCCAAAAATTTCACTCTCGCTGTGTTTTTCAAACATATAGAAGTTCTAGAGTATTTCCGTGAAAAAATAGATTATATTCCGTGGATTTTATTTCCGTGCAAATTTCTTCTGTGGATTTGTCTACAGAAATGATGAGCGTCACGCGCTAATCTTCTTATTTCCGTAGAACCCAGATTTATCACGGAAAAAACATCAACTAACCACGGTAATAACTCAAATTCTAGTAGTGGTAGTTCACCTTAAACTGCCCAAAAGAAATGAGAAGAGAGTTGAGAGACAAATAGACTAACATATCTTCTGATATGTTCAGTTTATGTGCCTTCAATTTTGAAGCGGTATTCATCATTTGAATAATGTGCTTCCTGACATTACTTCTGTCATTGTACTTCATTGTATATAATTTATTTAACAGAATGTCTATTTCAGTCTTCTCATTCCTAACAAACCTCTGCTCAAATTTCTTAAGATAGTCCAAGACTAGAGTGAAATCAGAAATATATCCTCTAAAACTTTTAGGAATGGTCCTTTACATGAACTTAAGACACAAGCGATTTGACCTCATCCACCGTGTATGTGCATTTTGAACATTTTCAGGACTATCTGCAGCAGGTACAAGTGGTTTAGCCTCCTGTAACGCTATGTCTAGGTCAAACACTCAAAAATAATCTCTAAGTATCTTTTCATTCCTTGTAATCAGAACCCGTCAGCATCAGAATGCTATTGATGCCGATATTAAGATCAGTAATCTTTGCTGAAAAATACATTCAATATAATGAATTAAATGTCTGAATTATAATATTAAATCAAAATAAGGTATATTTAATCAACTAAGTATCCTCGAATAATAAGTGTTCTTTGGAATCAATTATTATTCTAAGATAATTAGGCGTAATAATGATATATAACGGTCCATTTGATGTCAATTAGTCAACCTTCATTTGGGTCAATCAATTAATCACACCTAAAATTTATTGACCATTATCTATATATTACTACAATCTGTTTACATATAATAAGTGATTGTTGTCTTTCCTTTGGGACAGTTCAAAAATCAAATATTATATGTATATTCTCCGTATATAAGTCTTTGAAAAATAATTAACGCAATATGAGAGCTTACTTTGGTAAGATAATATTTTTATTAATTATTTCAAAAAATATATTTTATATGAAGCCTTCATAATGATTTAACATTATCTAAATAAATTTCTCAAATATGTTGACTTAACCTAAATATCAATTTATGGGTTCATGCAATCAATACCGAATAAACAACAACAAACATAATCAATTCATAAGTGAGATAGTATGACCCAAGGCATGATGATCTCCTTCGTAAGAATCCTTTTCATAAAGTCATCATCATGTCCTTAATGTAAATCTCTCATTCTTACCAAATTACTATTCTAATAATAAATAAAAATTATACAAATCCTAAGGATGATACATATATTATGTGACATGCAAGCCACCAAAATAAAAATAATTAATTGGCACTTTATGCCGCTTACACACATCAATCATTCATGCATTACAAATTTCACACAAGGCAATAGAGTCATACTATCTTATAATCCTTCTACAAAAAAGAGTTAGGCATGAAAATAAAGAACGAGCTTCCTAATTGCAGCGGTCCCAATGTCCGGTAAACAAGCGGGGGTTTAAGAGCAGCGTCCCTTTAGGCAAGGGTTCCAGGGGGCTACGCCCCCTGAAAATCGCCAATTTACATAACCATCCGTTTACATAACCAACAATATTTGATCTTGAAATGATTCAAAAAATAACCGTAGCGAATACAGATCAGAAATTTGCATTTTCTTAATAGAATCATGTAATAAAACAATTAATCATATACAATTTGGAAACTATTTGTTGAACAATCAGTTTCTGAAATATTTTTGGATTATGATAAACTGATAAACTTGATATTCAAAACCGATTGTCAATCTTGATTTAAATTTATAAAAATTTCATATCTAACAAACAAATCTATAAATTTTTGAACTATTCATAAACTATTTGATTAAAAGAACAAATCTAATTATAGAAATATGAATTTCTGAGAAATTTTCGAATCAGTCATTAGATCTTAACAGTTCAACTAGAGTAGGCTCTGATACCAATTGTTAATTTTTACTGTATGACCATAATCATCTAGTAAACCCCAAACATAAATTATGTTACCTTGATCCATGTCGTCGGTCTTCCAGAGAGACACAACCCCATTGATCACCAGACTCATTTAATCTTCCAATGATGTTCCTCTAATCGATGGAGTGATTGAGAGGATCGGCGCCGACAATTTCTTCTCTTCTGGAACTCTATTAAGAGAGAGATATGGATCTGTGTTGGGAAACGAAAGGGTGACAGAAAGTATGAAATGAGAGTAGTTTCAAAACCAACAGTATCCCTGCATATATATGGACGACCATATAACTGAGTGCAGTTAAATCTTAACGGGTCCATATCGGATCCAGATTCTCTCTTAACGGGTTCGTTGCTTAATCAGAAAGTTGTCTATAGTTGTGTTCTCCAGAGACCAATAACATAATTATATTATTATCAGACTTTATATAATTCAGACCATCACTAAATCATAAAGTCATTAATACGCATTCTACACATTAAAGGGCCCACTTCTCATGATATATAATAAACCCGATACAAAATTTGATCATTTCATTACGAGTATAATTTGACAGTCCATTATATAATATATATTTATTACATATAAACCCATACATATTATAATTAATAATAATTAATTCCAATAAAAAATTTCCATGATACCGAGTCAAACGCTTTTTGGAAATCAACTTTTATTAATACTGATGGTATTTCTTGTTTGTGTCGAAAAATGAGCGATTCTCTTGCAACTAAAAACGTTTCCATTAGGGCTCTTCCCTTGATAAAAACTGATTGGTTTGAGTTGATGAGGCGAGGGAGATGCTTTTGCAGCCTATTAGCTAGAATCTTTGAGATAATTTTAAGTAGGGCAGTGATTACGCTAATAGGTCTGTGGTCATTCGGTTCGACAACCCCTTCTTTTTTGGAAGCAATGTGATATTTGCCTGGTTGACTCTCCAAAGGTCCACTGCATTATGTGAGTTGCGACTTGCGAGTCATAAGGTCGTTTAGAGATGCGTCAGAGTCGCGAGGTAATCTATGAGTTGTGCAATCACCAGATCGAATAGACTGGGGTCCTTAATTTTTTTTCACTGAATCCTTGGTTAAAATATATTTATATGTCACACCCCGAGAGGACCTGATGCGTGGTAGCAGCCGCACACTTACGCTTCCGTAGAACAGCACATATGCAAGGCTTGAGTTATGCACTAGTGATGGATATATTTTATAAGAGAAAAGATGAGGAATGGATAGAAGAAATATCTATCAGAACAATATCGGATATTGAAAAAGAACCATAAACATTTATTTATGCACTAGGATTTCATACAAGTGCATCATGTACGTACCGATCTGATATATATATATATATATATATATATATATATATATATATATATATATATATATATATATATATATATATATATACATCAAAGATCAGGTTTTATTTATCGACATGCATTATTTATAGCTACACATCAGAGTCTTCTCATCGGCCTCTAAAGCATCAATGTCGCACGTCGGGCTTAGGACCTTTAAAAATATTATAAAATACTAAATGAAATAAAACTCAGCAAGAATTATATAGTTTAATATTATTAATTTATAAAACTTAATTAATTTTATGGCAAGAGATTAATATAAATTATATTTAAAAGAAAATAATAATTTAAATAATTATACATAAACACATGAAGATCAAAGTCAGCCTCGGTGGTACAAAAGAGATATATTCTATTCATCTGCTAGTAAGCAGCACTCCACAAAATTTAATATCGCCCACAACCCTTTATAGGTTGTGCAAACCACCCTTTATAAAATTATGCATAGTTATGTATAATCTGATAAATTTCACTTACCCCTTTGTAAATAAAGCATAAAACAATAGCTTGAAAAACATATAGCTCAACTCATAATCAAATATTAATTATAGAATTAATTAAGTATATTTTAGAAGTGATTCTTGCACGTTGTATCAACCCTGGTGCCCTGTGGTCCCTGCCTTCATATACCATAATCTGATCATATAGAAGCACACCATTTAGGATTGGAACTTGAAAATATATTTACTCTACTATTTTTTCTGCTATAATTTCTCAGGAATCCGATCCAACTCGATCCATCTGAACCTGAACTCGACTTGATACGCTGAATTATCACCTCTAAGCGTGAGTAAGAACAACCATATCTTGATTTGACTTGTAAACTTCAACTGGAGTATGTACACAAGTCTTAACTACTGAAGAGCAAAAAATAGGTATTTTAAGGATACGAGACTATCTACGTTTTGCTAGCCGTTTCTTTTACCAGATGAAATGATGTATATTATATGGTGTGTATTTCCAATCTTTAGACAGGAACGTGGCATTGGAGAAATCCCTCTAATTTTACAGTTTATTTGATATGCTTCCACGTTGCTCAAGACAAATCAAAAGATAACACGTGTTCCCAGCAAATTGGATATGAAAATGACCAAAGTCAGTAGTGAAGAAAAACAAATCTATTTAGTCTCATCTGTTCTCTTATAACAATTTATTTATATAAATATTTATTCAATATTGTTCCTTTTTAGTTAGAAATTTTTTTATTTTCTATTTAAGACCTTGTATTTTTTTTTTCTGATATCTTACATATAGTTATTACTTGATTAGTTTTTTTTTTCAAAATGTCAATGGGGTCCTATGACTAAAATTTAGGCAGAGTATGCAATCGGTAAGTTTAGTCAAACTGAAATAAATACATATATTCGAAATTTTATTCGGTTTATTTAGTTAAATTTAGTTAAACAAAAATTATATTAGTCAAAGACGAATGAAAGTATCAATAGTTATAAAAATGATATAACAAATAAATAAATAATTTTAAAAAATAACTTAATAAAATCTATCAAAAAATATATTCAAATTATATTTGATATAATCATTATTTATACTAAGTAAAATGAATTTTCTTGATAAATTTTGAACTATTCGGTTTATTCACTTTATCCTATTTAGAAAAATATAAACTAAATTAAAAATAAAAACCAAATTAATAAAAAAATTCTACCGAATAAAAACTCTTACACCGAAAAATTATATTAAATAATTTAAAATTTAATATTCATTTCAAAATTAATTAAACCGATTCATTTGCACACGTCAACAGACTGTAACTTCGCACTGAATATTGGGCGCGATACATCCCAAAAAAGTATATTATCGCTACTATGTACTCGTATAAAACATAAAATTATTTAAGTTCGTGTCGTATGAATTCCGTTCTTGATGCCCAATTGAGTTGGATTGACCCAAAACAATAAAATAACACGACCCATATGAGATACAACTGTTTTGGCCCAGAAGGAACACTTGATAGTTGAAACTTCCCAAAAAGTTGATAATTCCTTCAACACAAATCCTTTCAGTCCATGGTACTTAATTGCTTAAAAAACATTTTTAGACCAAATATTTGATTGCTCTAAAAATTCTTTATTTCAATATAATAATCTTTTGCTTTCCAAGCCGAAAAAAGAAATTAAGAAAACTCGCCAGCTAAAGGTTCCTCTGTATTTTCCCAATTAAAAAAAAATTAAGGAGCACCAGCTTGGCGTTTGACTTTTTGAGTTAAGAGTCTCAGACACCAGTTCAAGCAAGACCACAGAGAGAGAGAGGGGTCACTCAGCTGTGCTTTTCCAAACTGTGATTGAAACTGCTAATTTAGAGGTGGGGAGGTTCAAATCCCTTTAAATCAAAAAATAAGTTTAAAGTTTTTAAGAGTCGTTGATTTTGCATCGAGATTCATACTTTTAATAAAATCTAAATCTAAATTCATACTTTCAATAATTATTACGAATCTCGATACAAAATCAACGGCTCTCAAAAGCTTTGAACTCAATTTTTTTTCAAAGGGCTTTAAACCTCCCCTACGTGTCCGCTAATTTAAAGGTTATGGATGTAAACCAATCGAGTCAGATTAAATTTAAGATCAGCTTACTAACTCAGCGAGTTAAAAATAATATTTTAAAATTGACTTATTAAGTTAATAAACTAGTTAAAATTACTTATTCACAAGTTGTTTAATGATTAATAATATTTCATATAGATATTTTATTTTAAAATTTGAAAATTTTAATAAAAATAAATGACAACAAAATTTATAAATATTTCGTACAATAATCTCATGTATATTGAATTATAATTTATATAATAACTAAAAAACTACAATAAAATAATATGAATAATAATTATTATATTAATTTAATAAATCTAATGAGTTTAACTAATTGAGTCAGATCTAATTTAAATTTGACTCATAACTTAACAAAATTAACAAGTGAACTTAGGAATGGATCAGATTCGAATTGGATCCCTGAAGATATAAATACGAATCCATTAAAAATTTATATGATCCATATACGGATCTGTATCCAATAAAATTTTGAGAATCTAAATGTGAATCCATATTTACTATTATAGCGAATTGCAGATCAGATTCGGATCATATTTTAGATTTTATATTATAATAATATTAAAAATAGCATAATTAATATATGATAAGAGAAAAATTATCATATTATCATATTATCTTAAAATTATTTCAAACGTAACAACAATCATAATTCACATTTGCTATTATAACAATCTTAAAATTATTTGTTTAAATCATAAACGTAACAACAATCATAACTATTTGTTCCAACTTTTAAAATATATAATAAAAATCAAATAACATAATAAAATATACCTAATTAATATAATAATTACTATTCAACTTTATGAATAAACACATGGTGAAACATAAATATTACTTTTTCAAATGTGGAATTTAAATGGATCTAAATTGGATCATGTTTATTTTATTAATTGATATATGATATAATTTATCCATTTATCCAATTACTATTTTTTTGGTGTCCATGGTGTCATTTATTTATTTATGTTTAAATTTTAAAATATGAACCGTTAGATGTATTCTATATTATCTCAATTGTATCTTATAAAATCAAAAATTTTAATCCATTTGATATTAACATGTCTATTGTAATCATTTTGATTTTAAAAATGATATAATTTTTTGTATACATATATAAGATGATATTTACAAAAAAAAATCTTCAATTAGTTTTGTTATTTAATATAAATAATAGTTATTTATATTTAATTTTGATAGTGCGAATTCGAATTTGATTTTCGAAATATAAATATCCATTGATAGCTCTAAGTGAACTAAATTCAAATCAATCTGAATTCTCAATCGGTGCTTGCCTGACTCCTGATCTGCTCGTTCAATCAGCAAGTATCAAAGCATTTTCATATGAACTGAGCCTGTGAGCTGTGACGGTTGTCGAATAATAAATGAAGCGAGTAGAAGGTTCGTTACATTTTGCTTTCCAGCCAGGTTCCCTTTACGAAAGAGGAAAGGGGACAAAAATATATGGGACCAAAACGAACCGCTTTATAAAAACTGAGGTCCAATTTCTCCCTGCTAAAACAGAAATATACTGGTATCAGAGTTCTCAAATACTTTTGGTGGGGCTCAGACTTATCTAATCCGGATGCATTAGGAAATAAACAGTCACCACCATTCTTCCAATTTTCAAAATAAGAAGACTGAGTTAAGTATTTAGGTGTATTTGTAATTTTGTATGTACATTATAACGATCAATTTGTGAGAATAGGCTAAAGATTTTTTGGCGTGTATGCAGTTTCCAGCTAAAGAAAACTCCAGTTTATCCGTAATTGAGTGAGTATTGAAAAGATAAATAATTTTCTTTTATATCTCTTGGATTCCATCAAATGCAAAATTGTCATCTTAATTGCTACCATACACTTGACTCATGCAAATAACTAATTGGCTTGCACATGGCTTTCTTTCTCACGCGGTCGCAGATTCCGCCTCTACTCACATGCCCTCGTCCGTCTCTTCTACAATCATTTCCAATTGCATGTTTTGGAATTTTCTCATTTGAATTTTCACAATATAAAATTGCAGTTTTATTGAAACCAAAAATCACTATGATATTAATAACGACCGTCGTGGACATTTTTAACTTTATTTTTTTTTCTACAGATATGAAGGTTGATTCAAAATGCAAGTAATTGTTTCTTTTTCACAAAAGTTGATTAGATAAGTATGAAAAAACATTTGCGATATTTTCTGAACAGTTTATGAGTTTTTCATTATTTTTTGTGTTTATCACACAATTTGGCAACTTTAATGTAGTATTATCAAATCATAGATAATTTTATTTGCACTCTCATTGATGTGGGGATGTGATACATCTTGAATTTTAGTTTATGATGAAATTTGTAATTGAGAGTACAATCACTATCGCAAAAAAAAAAAAATCCTGTTGTTAAATTTTTTGGCAAATATACACACATTATTCACTGAGAATGATACTTTTTCTTTCTGTAATATCACACCATTTTCTTCAATAATCGTTCCAATTTACAAATTTCATAACTTTGGGATAGCACCAAAAATAAATAACAGACAATGCTGTAAACCTCATAACCGTCCGGATTCAGAAATTGCACTACAGTTCGAATAAATGTAATTTCACAGAACACTTCAAGTGCTATATAAGCTACCACCCACTCTTAAAACTTAGTCATTAAGGGAGCACCATTAATCAAAAGTTGAGACTTGAGAGAGCAAACATGGCAGTTGAAAGAAGAGGCAATGCCATATTAGGAATCTTAGTTTGTGCATTTTGGATGAGTCTATGGAGATCTAACGCTCAGCTTCAAGTAGGATTTTATGATACTTCTTGCCCGGCAGCAGAGATAATTGTAAGGCAAGAGGTGACCAAAGCCGTAAACGACAATCCCGGCATTGCCGCTGGGCTTTTGAGACTTCATTTCCACGATTGCTTTGTTCGGGTTAGTCATTTATTTGTTACAAAAGCTGTGAATTGATAAATTTTTTAAGGAAATTGAATTCTGTGAATTGAGAGGAGTATACTGAAATGAAATGCAAGGTGATAGCTAATTAGTTTTTCAATGCTGTTGCCCCTTGTTCATGGTATTCATTCTCATATGCATTGAGATTAGAATTGAAATCAAATTTGAGAGCAATGAGAATTCATTTTTTTCTTTTTGTTCATTTTCCCTTTTCCTTAAACATGTACCAGTCGACACCATGAGCTGTTAAAGTACATATACACTCAATAATTGTCCATCACAATGTGCTCCCATGATCTCCTTTTTCTTTCTTTGTGAAGTGAATTTTCAATTTTGAAAGTGATGTATTTTGTGTGGAAACAGGGATGTGACGGATCAGTGCTTCTTGATTCCACAACAAATAATACGGCTGAGAAAGACGCACCGCCTAATACCAGTCTGAGAGGATTTGAAGTAATAGACAATGCAAAGGCAAGGCTAGAGGAAGCATGCTTTGGTGTCGTGTCTTGTGCTGATATACTTTCTTTTGCTGCTAGGGATGGTATTGCACAGGTAATCATTAGCAAACGACAACAATAATATTTTGGGTTAATTACAAGGTCAATCTTTCTTCATTTTATTTAACATGGTCCTTGGTTTCAAGAAAAAATAATAGATATTTCCCTTGATAAGTTAAAAATTAGAGCTTGCATTTCTTCGTTTACTAAAGAAGTCAAAGGAACTTGAATACTTGACCCTGTCTCTGCAACTGGGCCAATTAGTCAGTAACAAGTAAATGTGACCCTAAATATTAAACAATATATCACAACAAACTCCCAAAAGAACACCTTAATTATTAGCTGCTGACTCGGACCACATGGTATTTACTGTTTTAAATGCCGTATGAAATAGGCTCATAAATAGATCAACCCATGCACTGATGCACACACCCAACTGGCAACCAACTGTATCACCGTTGAAAAAACACACAATAATGAGCCCGTCATAGTTTTTTAAGACTTAAAACTTATTTGAGTAGCAGCATTAATATTTTTGCATATATACTAGAAGACAAATGAATAAATTTTACAATTTAAGATTTTTGTGGAAAATTTAAAACCAATAGAAATCACATCAAATTTAGATAATTGGACCCATAATGCAATTTAGAACAGGTACCTCTCATTTTATTGATTTGCTTAACCTATCTAATCTGCTAACCTTTTAGTCATTACCTGGTATGTCAGTAGATCATATTTTTTCTCGCCATCACAACAATACATAATTTATTATATATGTCATTATTCAATTTTAATATCATATCAAACCCCAATAAAATTTATCTATTCATTCCTTTCTTTTATTCAACCAATAGCACAAGTACCCCATCTTTTATCCAAATAATTATCTTAGTCCATGGTCCATGCCCTGTGCCTGGTGTGGTACTTGCAGGAGATGGGAACCATTCTATACTTTTTCATTTCTATTAAATTAAATCATAACTGTAAAACCATTCAAGAATTAAATGCATTCCAAGTGCGCCACACACTATCCACTATCCTGCATAGAGGTTCTTAGAACTTGCGGAGGCAGACAAATCACGTGGCTTTCTAGCTGTGTTGTAGACCTTTTTGTCCTGCGTCTCTCATGGGTATCTGATCGCTTGGGAGTTGGGACCATTAGCAAGGAAATGGAGCTGTTCCTAGTTTGTATTGCACATCTGCGTAGGACCGTTGAGATTCGTGCTATCTGAAACCTTAACGAGTATGGCTTTAATTCTTAATTTGGAGATGAGATATCCACTTGGAAATGATATAAGGTGTGGTCATGAGATTT